>ML777481.1:310270-393378 GCA_009831015.1 Picea engelmannii
TGGCACTGCTAGCTATGGATTGTGCTACGAAGGAAGACCAGGATTGGACAGAGTGGTTGATATACATGGCTTTGTGGATGCAGACTGGGCTGGAGATTTGGATCGTAGGAGATCTGCAAGCGGGTATGTGTTTAACCTGTTTGGAGGAGAAATAAGTTGGATGAGCAAAAGACAATGTAGTGGCACTTTCAACTACAGAATTTGAATACATGGCAGCCACTCATGCAAGTAAGGAAGCAGTATGGTTACAAAGATTGTGTTTAGGTATTGGGTTGGTACAAGAAGTTGTAAGGATAGAGTGTGATAGTCAGAGTGTAATTTTCTTGGCGAAGAACCCTGCTTATCATTCAAAGACAAAGCACATTGATGTTCAATATCATTTTGGAAGAGACATGATTGAAGAAAAGAAAGTATCACTGATGAAGGTGGACACTTTGAAGAATGTTACAGATTCATTAACAAAATCTGTGAGCACTGAGAAGTTCTCTTGGTGTAGAGGATCCATGGGCATTGCTGCCCTGGATTGTTGACTATGTAACCCTATAACCCCCTGTGTGCAAAGAAAACAACAAGTGGGAGAATGTTGGGTATGTGTTATATTCTTTACAGCACCCCCGGATTTTTTTTTTCAGGACGACATATTTTCGCTGGGCCGAGCCAACATATTTTCGCCGGGCCGACATATTTCCGGGACGACATATTTCTGGGACCACATGATATTAGGTGGTTTTTCGGCACATGGTTTTTTTCCGATGGTTTTCTATTTCCAGTTAAGGAATTAGGGTTTTGGACTAATCCAGGTCATTGGGTTAGGGTTTTGGATGCCGCTGGCTCCTATATGTATATTGTATTGTAAACAATGTAACACAATGTATGAATATAATATATGTTGGTTTTCCCGGTTTGGGTTTCCAGGTGAAAAAATCTCTGTGTAATGTTTGTAATTGCCATTGTATCTTTTCTGTTCTTTTCTGAATATCAGTTTGCAGTAGATATTGTACAAGGTTAGAATTTACAGTTTCCCACGATTGACTTTGAAATACAAGGGGGTGCATAACCATACAAAATTTGGTGCAAAGGTATCACCACATAGTGACAGATTTCGTAAAAGAAATCTTTAACATTCTCCTCCCATAGTTTAGAATGATAAACATGAATGGGCTCCATGCAGGCTGGGTTCCAACTCCAATTCATCAAGGGGAAAGGATTCGTGTAACAAATAGCATCCATAATATATGCAGACATGAAAAAATATGTAGGTTGGCCTTTCGATTTTGTTGTTTGGTAATCTGCAATCTCCTTAGTTAGATTATCTGATAAAATTTTACCCTAGTTGAAACTGTAACCCTTCTCTACTTCGTGTATAAGTGGAATCCATTATGTAGGGAAATGGGTAGGGTTTTTCTTCCCGAAAAGTCTACATAGCATCAAAGCTATATAAACCATGTATTCATTTAATGGAGATGTGGCATAACTTCCATGGGTATCATCTCTAAATCTCACTGGAATTCGCCACCATTCTTTGATTATACCTGGATATGTTTGATCAAATTCTGTACATTCCTTTCTTTTAAATTCCTCTACGAATTCAGAATTATAAATTCATTTAGAAGTAGGAGGCAGTTTATACATTACTTGGATGTGTTCGGGTCTGAACGAGCCGACGACAACCTTTTGGCTGTCTAGAATGCTCCTTGTCTGAATGTTGGTTTTCTCTAAAGACTAGCTTATCATGTCATTGTATGCCATGAGTCTCAGCCGTGTGGCTATTTTGTGAAGCTCAGACTCCGCTATGTCTCTGAGTTTATTTTCAGTCCTTTCATTTCCAAAATCGTTAAGGAAATTCCTAATCTCATAGTCTGAAGTTTCAAAAATCTGCCTATGGGATTTGACTGAATCCACATCGTGTGGCGTAGTGTCAGATATAACATCTCCATCCAGATTCAATATTTCACCTGCCTCCTCTCTCTTCTTAGGCACTTTTCTGGGTTCCATGTCATTTGTGCTAAAATGAAAACCTATTGCAGAGAAGAAATGTGTGAGTTCTTCTAAGTGTAACTTTCTCCTAGTCTAAAAGTAAGAATGTAATTCAAAATAACAAACCTTTATTAACCTTTAACCTATCTTAAATTCAACATTTCGATACAGGTGATAAAAATTAAATTCTTTAATGGGGATGGTATGCTTGGAGATATGCACTTTATGTCAAAAAATATATCCATTAATCCGTCATAGATACTGCCACATATCGACAATTCAAAACTGGGATTTCAAAAGGAATGTCATCGAAAACTCTTGAATAGCGAAATGTGAAAAGTTACTTAATACCAGTAATGCTTGCTTTAAAATTAAGTTAATTACATTTAAGTTCTTAATTCTTTCGGGAGTTCGTGTTTCAGAGTTTTGAGGATCGTGTCCCCAAGAGGCATGACACAAGTAAATCTTGAATTGCGAAACCGCGATGCGATTTATTTAGGCACTAACCACTTGTTTTAACCCCTTAATTAATCATGATCAGGGGTTAGTCTTTACTTTTCGTGGATTGGAGTATTGAGACTCCAACGACTCTTTAACACAAGAAATCACGAATCGCGAAATCGCGATGGGACAATGCACTTCTTCCAAGGATCTATGGCTAAAGCTAGAGAAGGCATACCAAAGAAAGAAGGAAGACACTAAAGATAACTCCATCAAGAACAATGAAGGTAAAGAATCTCCAAAATCCTCTATTTTCAGTGATTCTAAATGTGATGATGTTGGCAAAAAGGAATACCTTGAAGAAAATTCCATTAAGATCAATGAAGGTAAAGAATCTCCAAAAACCCACGATTGCAATATTTCAAAATGTGATGATGTTGAATATTTCTCTACAAGTGAAGAATAAAATATAGAGATAGTATGTGTAGAGTTAGATGATAGTTATCCCATGGAATAAGTAGAAGAAGAACTATCATAGCTTAAAAGGAAATTTGAATGGGGTCTATTTGAATACAACTATGACCATTTCTATATAGAATATAGATATCTTTCTGATAACACTAAAAAGTTTCTTAAAAAGAATCAAAGGCATATATTTAAGTTAAAGGAAATGCTCAAGGAACAAGAAGAATGTAAAAGGACTCAATTAGAATAAAAAGAAAAAGAGATGAAAAGAATAAAGAATGAAATAGAAGAAAGTAAGAAGGTAGATGATGAGATTAGCAAAGGTATTGAAGTTAATGGTTGATTCCTAGGTTGTCTTTGCCTAGATTCTGAACGTTCTGGGATACTTATGTCTTGTTCAATTGCTGCCCATGAGAGTTCAAGTTCAACCTGGGTATTAGTGGTCTCTAATATGGTAATAAACAAGGTTAAATTAATGTTGGTTTGATCTTTAAGACCGGGCTCAACATTGGGTTTCCTTGCAATAGGTACAGTCATGAAGAAATGAAACAGTCAAAGGAAGGATATTAGAAATATAAATATATTCAACGATAATCAAGCATAAAATCAACCAGAGAGATATGGAATATCTACCCAGTATGGTAGCCAAATAAATTTCAAAGGAAGGATATCACAAATATAAATATGTTCAATGATAATCAAGCATAAAATCAACTAGAGAGATATGGAAGATCTCCCTAGTATGGTCACCAAATAAATGTTGAGGAAATATATGAATTTATCTTACTCAAGCATTTTCGAATATTTCTTGTCTAAGGAAAGATATTCAGGAATATTACCCTATGTTTATAGCCTCAAAATTTTTTTCCCAACCCACAAGTATTAGTTAAAAGGGCTTAGGCTGATTTTTTAAAATAAAATATTGTTGCAAAATTCAACACTTTTATATAATTTTCTGAATATAAGAGAATGAAAAAGTAAATGTGGAGACAAAATAAAAAATACCAAGTCACATATTAACACAGATGAGACAATAGAAATCTCTTATTTCATTCCAATAAATAAAAAGAATCGTTCTCCTTAAAAAAATCCCTGAGGGAGTTTGGACCAAAGTCAAACTTAGATATCCCCAATGAAAACCATACAGAAGGACTCTGACAAGAAGTAAAAACTGAACTTTAAAATCTGTATCATCTTGCCACAAACTGCTTCCCACTTGACTCTGCACAATATTCTTTATCAATCATGAAATTTAATTCATAAACAGAGAATTCTACAGAGACTATCAAATATAGATCAATACCTGTAAAAACAAGCATTTGAATGATATGATTCATCTTTGAACCTTGTTGTCTATGTTGTCGCAAGAGTTGGTTCTAGGCTGTAATAGGGCCAAGCCTTATCACATTTTAAATGAAATAAATTTTATCACTCGGACTTGACTTGGGTTGCATGCAAGTAAATTCCAAGATAACCTCGAACCACTTTTGATTGGAAACTACCCCTTCCAACCCGAGAGGGATCTCTCAAAAATATGTCACAATAGGATATTCAATAATCTTAATAGTGTGTAGATCTGTGGGTAACAAAAAGTTTTGGGTTTTTAGGGTTGATGGGTTGGACCGGAAAGTAGTCCATTGGGCATGGAGTCAAATGATCAAGCAAGTAATAAGAGTGTTTCGGCAATGGAAATCCATGGAGCAGAGGCGAGATAGAAGCTGGTTACAGAGGGAAAGATTTATAAAAAGTATGGTGTCAGAATAAAGAGAAAACATATCAAAATTCAAGGAGCACTTATTAATGAGTGAGTTCCAAGCATAAATCAGTGGAAAGAGATAGTTGGGACAAAGCATCTAGCAAAGGATGAATTCTAAACCTTCAAATTTCTACAAGAAATAACCTATAACATGTCCTGCAATAGAGCATCTAACAAATGGATGTATTCCATTACAAAAACATGTTACAAATCAGGAAGAAAAAGTGAATGGAATAGTATGAAAACTGAGCAATAGACAAACCCTATAACCAACATCACAAGAATCTTTGTTGTAGATCGAAAATGACTCTGCACTCTTATATTAAACATGAAAGCAAAAGATTACATTCCCATGAGTACTACTCCCTTCCCCTTTTGAAAAATATGCCTCCTATATGTATTGAGGTCAAAATCCTCTCTAATCTAAAAGATAACAATAGTTACAACCAATTCTTGAAACTTTTTGCCATAGAAAATGGGCCAAACTACCGAAAACTAGGGCTGCGGTTATGGCTCTATATATCTCGAATCCAAAAATTTGTGTATAAAATAAAAGAGGATTTTGTGCATCTGTTTATTATGAGAAAAAACCTCTCTCAGTTCCCTTAGACCCCTTTTCATTTTTCCCAAATCTGCATTTAACAAACATGTGTCAAAACAGGAAAATATGAAATCTGAAAATCAAGGCTTGGAGATGGATTCGATTCTCCCAATATGTGACACTTGTAGGAAAAATTAAAGAGGATAATGATCTCTGATGTGTTAGGCACAAAATCCTCCGAACGTTTCTGAAAATGATACTCCAGTCGCTCAGAATCCTCATTTGAAAATGATGACTTAGCACAGTAAAAATGCCACATTTCTAAAAACGAACCTCATCTTGCGGGGGACTTTTGACTACCTTACCAAGCTCAAAATGAAATTATTAAGACATGAATGGACATATTAGGATTTTTATATGTATATTGACTATTTGAACATGAAACACGACCTCTCCACGGCTGAGAAAGTTGAATTTTTCTAAAGCAATTTTGCATATGACTAGAGTCCCGATTTTGGGTTTTTGGGATTCGGGGAAACGAAGCAGTGGTTAGTAAAATCTTTACGTCAGCCAAATCCCCGATGGCCAAATCTCTGAAATAGATTTTGTCTTTTACATTGCACTCTTTCGGGCCTTTGGGTTTTGGGTATCATGTCCTCAAGTGTTATGACATGCAAGGAATCCCGAATCGTGAAATTGCGATGGGATTAATTAGACAATAATCATTTGTTTTAATCTCTTAATTAATCACAATTAGCAATTAATATTTAACCTTTCATGGATTTAAGTGTCGAGACTTCAATAATACTTGACGTGAGAAATCCCGAATCATGAAATTGGGATGAGATTTATTAACGTTAATCTTTCTTAATCTTTATTTGACCTGGCTTATCCTTTAATACTTTAGTGAATTCGGGGATCAGGGTTGTAGTTATTAAAATATCTACGTTCGCAAAATCCCCGACGACAAAAAACCCAGACTTGTGAGATTTTTCTCCATGTGGCTTAATGCTCAGTGTATGCAGTCGTTCCACTGCCAATGCTTCCATTCATTCCCCTTGTGACTCAACGCTCAAACATATGTTACATTTCTTTGATTCTCACGTGAACTCTGTCTTTTGATTTTTCATGAGTTGGCTTGTGACTGTTATACTGTTGTGGAATTTGGGGCTGATTTCGGCGTTATTTGACTGAAGATGACAGGTAGAGAACATTCAGTGATGTGCGTGATAGACATATGGTTGTTTTCTCATATCTACACTTTCGGTAGTTAAACACTATAAAATTTTTCTCTCCTAAGTTGCCGAAAGCCAAAATTTCAATATTGTTACAATAGTCTACAATAGGACCCTACTGTCATAAAAGAGAATTAGGTCTTTAATGAATTGAAGAATGAATGAAAACTGAACTATCTCAATAAAAATGAAGAGCAAACCTTAGTATGTTTTCTCCTTCTATTCTCCATTTGTTCTTCCTTCTCATTTTTCTTTTATGCATTCCAAATTAGTTGAAGTAGTTCAACTACTTCATTTAGTTAAGTTAACTAAAATTCAACTAACTTTTAGTTTAGGGGAAGAATTAATATAATAATAATAATAAAGGTCTTTTAATAAATAATAACTAGTAGGTGGGACCCCTTGTGACTCCCTTTAATTTCTTAACAAAAATAAACATAACTAGTCAATCAATCAAACACATCCCTCCTTGTGGCTACCATAATCATTCCCATAATTTGAAAATTAAATATCAATGATATTTCAAATTATATCCAAACATATAATATCCAAAATATCCAAAAATAGTTTGTTGTCCAAAACCTTCAACAATCCACTTTTCTCAAATAAACCATAATAAAACATAATAAAAAATTGTATTTTCCACTTTGAGAGACAATTTTTCCTTTGTTGTTGTTATCCCATTTTGAATTCCCTGAATTGGCCTTAGGCTCTGTAGAACCTTGAGGCTTGATCTCACTAATGACATGGGAACAATCATCTCTCAAGTGCACACCGGATGATACAGATTTGGTTGAATCACTTGAGGGAGAGGAGGGGGAAGCAACAAATTTTCCTTTGTCATGCATGTGGTGTGCTTCCATTTTGAGTCTTTTACTTTCATGGGAGGACTTTACAGGTGAGTGTGTAGGGGAAATATGGGCATTTGGGTTAACAGGTGGAGGAGGAGAAAGTAGAGACAAATTTGGCCTACCACGATGTTGGGAGACTGTTGGGTGAACAATCTCCTACCATATGTCATTCTCGGGAACTTGAGGTTGCAAAGAAACATGAGGGGGAACAAGGATACTAGGGACATGTTGTATGTTAGCACTGAGAGTCACCCTCATATTGCGAGAGGATAATCCCAATACCCATCATAGTTTTTGGTGGATGTTTGGTTTATATGAGTGGAGGTCAATGGACAAAAATCAATATATGAATGATGTTTAACACAGAACTTGACAAGAAATGTAAAGGGAAGTGAGGGACACAACTAAATTTAGTCAGTGAATTGAGTTTAAGTGTGAGCAGAGGGAAGAATTAGTGAGAAAGGTGGGCAAGACTGCTATGGGCATCAGGCTTTCAAGAAGCTTGGAGAAGAAAAAATTAGGCTAAATATCACTCTTAAGCTCAAGTTTTAGACACTGAAATATGTCCAAACAACACAGTCACATAAAAACAATGATTAAGCCTACATCACCATGCATCTACAACAACTCAAATGGATCCTCCATGCCCGAGTCATTCAATGTAAGAGAGAAAAATATCACAAGGAATCTAACTAAAACTGGTCACGATACTACTGCAATCAAACCTACATTACAATGACATAACAAGCCTAGACTAGATCCTCCATGCCCGAGTGTTTTAGCATAGTTTTTACAAAGAGATGAAAAGAGGTTGACTTCTATTAATATGAAAGTCTCAAATCTTATACATAACCAGAGAATAGTTCTGGCATCAAAACATTACAAAATAGGGAGCTACGCTCAACCAGTTGACGACCCTTTACAAAATATGAGGAATACTCCTATATACTCAAAGAAAAAATACAAAAGCATGCTCGAGTCTCTGCATTGAAGGCATTACATCTGCATGCTTTCTGGAAGACTTTGCATGCAGTTTCCTATCAGAAGCAAGCTCATGGTAGACACAATTGTGCTTCAGGAAGGCTCTGTAGCTAAGTTGACTAGCTGACAATCCTTTTCTAGGATTTCCATTTATGGTGGAAATGATGTTCAACCGCCACCACCTGCCTCAATAATTGCTTCATTGGGATCAAAGAAGGCCCAAGTCAACTCTTCACCTATAGTATGTGGCGGCCTCAACATTCTACCATCTGGATCTAAGACAAATTCTTGCAAGGGAGACCTAACAAGGGGCATGGACGTTGGCGAAGCAATGGGCGCACGAGGCATAGAATAGAAGACAAGATATGGCCAGGTGGATAGTCGTGGATGGGAAGAGGGGACTAAGGATAACGTGGGGGCCACACAATTGGGAGCTAAGGTGTAATGGGATGGAGGTGAGATGAGGCGAGGTGGCATAGGTGGCGGGAGATGAGAAGGAGAGATGTGACAAGTGAGACAGTGAGTGGAGGATAGGTGTGAGGGAGTGAACGTTATGGGGGAGCGTGGATGTGACAAACAAAGGATAGAGATGGAGTTGGGGACAACTACCAGTGAGATAGAGAGACCACTTGTCGACTCGAGATAGGGCCTTATATTCACATGCGCATATCGGGGATGTGAAAATTTGTTTGATTCTTCACCGCTTTTGGGACCGATGTGTGTCTTTGGCTGACACATAGCACCTCCACAAAACTATGGTTTCAAACCTGGCCCACCCTACAATTTTTATCGTCCACGCATGTTGAGGCCCTGATATGATCAACGAATGTTGATTTGGAGTGCTCAAATCTTATCCCTCCAGATCCATGTGCCTCTTAACATAGCACACCAAATGGTCGCATCGACCCCAATGAACTTAGGATAAGCACCATTTAGTGGGTTTTTATCCCCTTTCTTCGCCTTTTTCCACCTAGAGGCCAAAATCAAAGGAAAAGCATCCTTCCTGTAGGCTCCATGGGGGATAGATTCCTCCTCGCGAGGCTCTAAGATCTCTTTTGTAGTTCCAATTGCCTTTAGTTGGGCTAAGGAGTCAAGCTCAAAACACCCTGCTGAAGAATACAGGCTGAAAGTAAAAGTGAAAATACACATACATTGGCTCTGTAAGAGCTTATTTATATACAAGCCTAAACTAATTGATTTTTACATGGTTCTAGGTGAAATCAAATTTCCACCATAGCCATTCAAGTAACTTCTTAACTGGAAGCTCCTTTACTCTGCTAGTGATTAGTAGCAAATGATGAAACCGTGATAGCAGAACGGTTACACCCTTCATCTTTCCTCCAAAGGCTGAAGTCAAGATAAAATAGGGTGGCTCCAAGATATCAAGGAAATGTCACTCCCTGTTGTCATTGATAGGCTCATAGAATGAGTGGCACCTTTTGTGAAACTGGTAGAAGAAAGCACGCTCTACTCCACAACCACTCATACAGGGATGAATATCGCTAGTAGGCATAAGTGGATGAGAATTTGATGTAGCCTGAATGATCTCAGGTGATGGCTACTCATTTACAAGCTCTGGATAAGAACCAAAATTCCCCTTTTGTTTCTCCCTTGGTTCATCTTCTTGGCTCTCCCAAGGGTCAGCGTCATAATTATCATAGACAGGGCCTATGAGAAAGATCCTTTCTTCAATCTGCTACTCATTGATTTCTGCAGGCCCAGGATGGATGATTTCCTCATGATAATATCCTTTAATAAGAAGAAAATAAGGCTATGTTGTATGCTCTTGGAAATCCTGCAAATCTAGCTCAGAATCTGATTCGTAGCTGTCGTATATAGGTTGGTTGCTCGTCTGGTCAACAAACTCTGATGTGGGGCTCTGCTACTCTTCATCTGAATAATCACCACACCTAGGGACAATAGGCACCTCAAGAGCAGAAATCAAGAACTCTACAATTATGAAATTTTCATTAGTATCCTTAGTAGAGATGCCAAGGACACCCACCTCAAGGATTGGAAAATCCTCTACGCTTTCTTCAGATTTCAACCTTTCTAGTTGGGCAGAGAGAGATTTTATCAGTTCCATTACTTCACTCAAAACATCTTCTTCCTCCTCACAACCTTCATCCTCATAGCTTTCCTATGATGTAGACAAACATGGATGAGAAAGGATTGATTTTTGATCCAAGTCATCAGGCTCATCCTCACAGCCTGCGTAGGAAGTAGCTATATATTGAATACAGTTGTTATATTCCTCACAACAGTTATGAAAAATTAACTTAGAGGGATAAAACCTCTGAAATTGAGCATTGAAAGGTGTGTGAAATTCTCCTAGTGAAGAAATACTAGAAGGGGGTAAAGAATGATACCACTCACAAGCATCCCCTACTAAAGAGAACATGAACATCTTCATTAATACATCCTCATGATGTATCTTCCACTGGTGCATCAGTTCATGAAACTCACCGAGATGCTGAGCAGGGTTGTCCTCTTTACGCTCTCCAAATATAGGCAAATAATCATTCCATTCATTTGGAGCAGGAACAACATTTGGAAAACCAGGAACAACAGAAAAATTAAAAGGAGCAAACCTTCGAGCCATGATCTTTTCCATTTTGAACCAGTGGAGTCACCAATCGATCCTTTAATCATGGATTCGCCAGGTGAAATATATGAAACAAGAGTGTGTTTGGTCCTTGTTCACCATTAAAGACCAGATCTAATTGTTGTGTTCTCTCAAGGGCTACTAGGTGTACCCAGAAGCATCCAAACTAAAGCAATGGAGTTGATACCATGGAGTTGTCTCAGTGTAGTCACCAGGTGCACAGTTGCAATATTTGATGTACTAAGTCTTGATGCATCTTCAGAACTAGTAATATTTGTAGTTCAATCCTAGGGAAAATATTCAATTCATCCCCGGCAACGACATCGTGAATGTTAGCACTGAGAGTTACCCCCAAATTGCGGGAGGATAAGCCCAATACCCATCAGATTTTTTGGTGGATGTTTGGTTTATATGAGTGGAGGTCAATGGAAAAAACTCAATATATGAATGATGTTCAACACAAAACTTGACAAGAAATGTACAGGGAAGTGAGGGCCACAACTAACTTCAGTCAGTGAATTGAGTTTAAGTGTGAGTAGAGGGAAGACTTAGTGAGAAAGGTGGACAAGACTATTGTGGGCATCAGGACTTCAAGCAGCTTGGAGAAGAAAAAATCAGGCTCAATATCATGCTCAAGTTTCAAACATTGAAATATGTTCAAACAACACAGTCTAAACAACACAATGATCAAACCTACATCACCATGTAGCTACAACAACTCGACTGGATCATCCATGCCCGAGCCATTCATTGTAAGAGAGAAAAATATCACAAGGAAGATGACTAAAACTGGTCACAATACCACTGCAATCAAACCTACATTACAAGGACATAACAACCCTCGACTAGATCCTCCATGCCCGAGTGTTTTAGAACTGTTTTTACAAAGAGCTAAAAAGAGTTTGACTTCTATTAATCTGAAAGTCTCAAATCTTATACATAACCAGAGAACAGTTCTGGCATCAAAACATTACAAAATAGGGAGCTCTGTTAAACCAGTTGACGACCCTTTACAAAATATGAGGAAGAATCCTATATACTCAGAGAAAAACTACAGATGCATGCTCGAGTCTCTACATTGAAGCAATTATGTATGCATGCTTCCTGGTAGACTATGCATGCAGTCTCTTGTCATAAGCGAGCTCATGTCAGAAGCAATCGTGCTTCAAGAAGGCTTTGTAGTTGAGTTGACTAGCTAATAGTCCTTTTCTGGGTTTTCCATTTATGGTGGAAACGATGTTCAACCTCCACCACCTGCCTCAATAAGTGTTTCATCGAGATCGAGGAAGGCCCAATTCAACTATGTACCTATAGGATGTGGCGGCTTCAACATTCTACCATTTGGATTTGAGCCAGATGCTTGCAAGGGAGACATGACAATAGATGTGGATGCTGGCAAAGCGTTGGGGGAGCTGGGCATAGAATAGAAGACAAGAAATGTCCAGGTGGATAGTTGTGCATGGGAAGAGGGGACTACAGATAGCGTGGGGGCCACATAAGCGAAAGATGAGGTGTAATGGGACAGAGGTGACATGGAGAGAGGTGGAACAGGTGGCAGGAGATGAGAAGGAGAGATGCGATAGGTGATACAGTGAGTGGAGGACAGGTGTGTGGGAGAGAACGTTATGGAGGAGAGGGGATGTGATAGACAGAGGAGACATATGGAGTGGGGGACAACTGTCGGTGGGACAGAGTGATCACTTATCGACCTGGGATAGGGAATTATATGCACATGTAGATATGAGGGCTGCAAAAAGTGGTTTGATTCTTCATCGCTTTTTGGCCTGATGTGTGTCTCTGGCTGACACATAGCGCCTCCACAAAACCATGGTTTCAAACCTGGACCTCCCTACAAATTTTATCATCTGTGCATGTTCAGGCCCCGATATGATCGACGACTGTTGATCTAGAGCGCTCAGATATTAGCCTCCCATATCCATGGAGCTCTTAACACAACACACCAAACGGTCACATCGACCTCGATAAACTTAGGCTAAGCATCATTTAGTGGGTTTTTAGCCCCTTTCTTTTCCTTTTCCCACCTAAAGGCCAAAACCAAAGGAAAAACATCCCTCCTGCAGAAACATGTGATAACACTGGGGTTGGAAGGGAGGCCTCTCTGGTCTAGGTTGGACTATCCCTTGTCCAATCCAATTGAAAAATCTATCTTGAAAGAGACGGTTTAACTCTTGAGGCTCAACATTGAGATGTATTGAGAATCTGGGCCTTCTAGGCCCTCTATTCCAATTTTCTCTGCCCCTATTATTTCGTCCATGACTTCCTCTGTTGAAGAAACTCATCCTGTATGGAACAATTATTAGAAACTAGCTTCTTAAACAGACCATACATGAAATTATCTTAATATGAAACAAATTTTGGCTCAACAATCACATTAGAAGGGGGTGAATTAGGGTTTAGGGATATCTGAGGGTTTTTTATTGAGAGAAAAAGTGAGAAAATGAAAAGGAATAAGAACATGATTACTGCTCAACAATTCATTAAACAATTGATTGTGCAATAATTACAAAACCATATCAGTTGTCATCTATCTCTATGTTATTTATTAATTGTTGTCATACAAAGATTTAATTTAATTTTAATGAACAGGGCATGCAAAATGAATCTGGGATCGTGAGGGGATTTGTAATGAGAAAAAAAGTGAGAAAATGATAGGGAATTAGATGGATATTGTTCATAAAATAAATTAAATAAATACAATATCATAACTTTTTTTCAAATTTAATCCAAAAAGCATCCACTTCCAAGACCAAAACATTCATTGTTCCTCAATTGTATGCAAACTGCTTGTTGTTTCAATACTAATTAAATTTCCCAGAAATCCTTAATTCATAATAGTTTGTGCATTATAACTTATGTAAACTTTTTTCATTCAAAAACAAAGTATATTATAATGTTGATCTCTTCCTTTTAAAATAAACAAAACATGCACAACAATTCTTGTTATAATATGCACAACATTTATCCCTGATAATCAATAATGCACCACGATAAACAATCAATAGTCATTGTTCTCCAAACAACAGTTGGGCCTGATTAAAATATACAAAGGTGCCATTTCAATCACAGATAGGCTTAAAAGCATGCCCAATCATACAGAGTTCTTCAATCATAACAATCAACACAATCTTGAATCGATAACAATAGTCAACCCAAACACAAACCCTGAACTTGACATTTGTGTGTATCGGCATATATAAAATTCTTTTAAAAACCAATAATAGTCTACACGATGATTCTCATAGAACCATATTATATATGAAGTGAACATAACTAAGTTGACACACAACCACCTCTTTTAACTTGCCAGAACCTTGATCGGGTTTAGTAAAACTCACACAAGTGTCTTCTTATGCAATCCCATGATGGATAAAACACAATGATCGAGACCATAAATGAATACAAAGACAACTCTCGATTGTATACAACCACTCATCTCCTTTCTTATATTTTCAAACAATTTCATCACAGAAGGACCACATAGAGATTTGACCCAAAAGTATGGGTATATAAATGAGGTAACACATGTCTTCAACCTCCCACAATCACTAAACAGATAGCCCAAAACTTGACAAACCCTAGAATGTTCCCTAGGAGAGTAGAGACAATTAGAGTCTGAGTCAGTCTCTTAAAAAAATAAATACAGAGAGGCAATGAAATACTGCTTGTATTATTTTAAAAACACAGGGATATAATGGTCTTTCAAGTCCTCATATCCATTTATCAATGATTAACCATCATAGGCCATAATGTAATCTTGAACACAGAGAGTCATGCTCTTTAAAAGCCCTGCGGTCTTTTGTCTTATACTTTCAAGCCTTTGACAGAACCATAAGCCAACGCTCAAGTGGAGGATAAAGTCAATTCGAGTTAAACAACTTAGTTTACACATAGGTGCCACTAACACTTTGTAGAGAAGAATGAGGGTTATGTTAAACATTGAAGGGTACTCAAAGCCATAGAGGGATAATGAATCTTTCCAACACCCAGGAGGTAAAAAATTTTGACAGAAAAAACAATGACGCTTCACAACATACAATCATCATTATAGGAGAGATGAGAGGGAAGGTCGTGGAGAATCTTTGTGGAAAAAAAACCCAAAACGTGGTTCATATCAATTTGATACATTCAAAGGCCTATATTAACATTCGAGACCAATCAATACTGGACCTTTGGAAATCCTTCAATGAAAATATAGTAAGAAGCAAGCCATCAACCATAGCTCGAGATTTAAACAAAAGAACACACCAACTATCTATAGTTTCTCTACAACTAGATAAATATTACAACAATGACCAAGAGGGAAATGATTTGACAGACACTGATACAATGAACGGTGAATAAAAACCATCAACCATCAAATGCATAGCCTTATTGCACCACTATCACTATTATTCCACAGAGACCCATCATAAAAACCACACTGACGGAGCAAATAACCATTGCAAAACTTCATAATACCCATTATTCCACTTACAATCATCAACATTTCGCAGTCATCATAGAAAGCCACAACACCATATTTACACACAATCAAAAAACTCAAGGAAACACAAAATCCATGCATTCCTGAGCTGCCATTTGATTCATAGTACAGAGAATCCATCATAGATGGAGAGAAAAGAACCATACCTGTGACAAAATCGCTTAAATGATGAGTTGGCCAAGCTTTCCCTTCCAAAACTTGAAAATGCATGGATTCACAACCAACAGAGAAACAATGTAACAATGTTAGGGTGACAGGGGATAGGGAGGTTTGGAGTGATGTGCAGTAAATGCACATTGCTTCCTCACCTGGCCCCATTCATTTCCATGTACGAGACAACCCAATAAACATAAAATCCAACATAAAATCAAACCATATAACGAGTGTATAATCAATCCCAATCCATCATAAGATCTGAGACCATATCTATTGCATAGTACGCCACCTGTGATATTTCATATGTTAACCTTTGCCATAACTCCAGACAATAATCCATATCAACATTTCTATATGTGCCTCCATTCAACTTTAATAAAATTTGCATAGTCCTTTAACCAAACCATAGTATAATAGTTAGGAGTAACACTTGTATCCATTGCTTCTTTCATTCGAAGTTTGCATGTAGTATTTTATCATGGCTTTAGGATTAATACATAGTTTCTTTCCTTTTTCTATAACTTTAGAACGTTTTCATAGTTTTTTTTCTTTGTTTTGATCAATCTCCCATTAATTATCCCTTGCATATATGTGGATAAGTAATCAATACATGAACTAGTAACTAAGTTATAACATAGCAACTGTAAAGAACATGATCCTCATACCCATGGAAATTGTTCTATGTCGCAAGTGATTACCAAAAACATTCAACAATAATTCATTATCCACTCATTATCACGCCAAATGAAACCAAGACTGCATCATAAAAAATGTAGGACTATGTAGGCAACATCATAACAACAACAAAATATGTGTAATATGTATATCCTTGCACCTCTAGTCTAAAAGGGGGTCCCATCTACTAGTATTATATTATTATCATAATTAAATAATATTTATTTAGCAATGCTTTGCAAGTGGAATTCATCGTTGCAATTTTAATCGTCAACAACCTTGATGCCCCTTTTTCAATAATTTTTTCATGCCATTAGAGCTTATCACATTATTGGGTCTCCCTGTGATACCCCTTAACTCAATTTATTTTCCTTCCAATGAAAATTTCATGAAAAGTTCTTGAAAATTAAAATCCATTGTTCCTAATGATTGTAACCATTAGAATCCTAGTAAGACATCAACACCGCCCATTTTTATAGAAATATTTTCTTCATCCCATGCAAACTTCCTCAGAAGGCCTTTTCCATTTCCCTATGCAGAATTGAAGTCCCCCTTTTGTTGTTCCCAGAGCTAAAAAATAGATTTTTCCACATATACGTGCCCTAACAACTAAACAACATGTGTATACGCAGGTTTCACCATTACATCTCGTGTATATCGGGTTTTGTGCTCAAAATTAAAAAAATGGTGTCGGGTTTCCATGTCACGTCATGAGATACATGATCGTCGACCTTCCATATACTGGAAATGTTACGACTTGGCCCTTTAGTTCCATTTGTGTTTATTTTTCACTAATCTAGGATCAAGCATAATGTTTATTTCAATTTTAGAATTTTAATTGAACCATAGACAATTGTAGCTACACCATAAAGAATTTTCTGCAGTAACCAAGATAATGAGAAGAAATACCATGCACAAGTACACAAGAAGTATCCTGGGAAACCCTTCTCAACAAGGGAAGAAAACCCAACCAATTGTTTGCTATATTCTTCAAGAGAAATACCGCCCATACCATAAACCTAGCACACAAAAGGGTGCTCACAAAACCAAGAAGGCTAGTTCCCAAGAGAGGAGCGCACTTCAGCCCTAGAACTTGTACTTGATTAAATTTCCAAAATCACATGTGTGTTGTAATTAATAAATGCGGAAATCACCTTTATTTCTATTGTAATATAGACATAAAAAGTGGTGTCTATTGGCACAACAGGGCCAACCTCAATAACTCAAAATATAATTAATAATTACCATATTAATTATCTTTTAAATTAATTATATTTCACTTTATTGTGGGGCCGACCTATACCCCTTACATCACAATTAGGGTTACAGGTAAGTCTGACTCTTCGAAAATATAGAAAGGGATCTCACACATGCACTAGTGCTCAACCACTAGGGGCACACCCATCTATGCTCAGCCACAGGGACGTCCAAGTCAACAGATCTCTATCTCACTGCATCTCATAGGAGAATCATCAGGATACACACTCACTAGTGCTCAACCACTAGGATCACATCCACTTGTGCTTATCCAAAGGAACGTCAAATTCAACAAATCTCTATCTCACCACGTCTCACAAGAAAATCATTAGGATACACACTCATTAGTGCTCAACCACTAGGATCACATCCACCTATGCTCAGCCACAACAATGACCTACTCAACAGATCTCTATCTCACTAAGTCTCATAGGAGAATCATCTGGTGTATCACATCATCTCAACTCTCCTCACAAAGGAGAATAGTAAACCCATCACATGGGCTCCTTCATCCCTCACAGGGGTACACATCATTTCATCTCAAATGATACACCCATATCATGGGCATCTTCCCTTATCAAGGGCTCACAAAGTTTCATCTATGTCTCATAGAGAATGACACACCCAACTCATAGGCATATTCCCTACACAGGGCCAAACAACGTTCCATATCCTACTCAGAGAAGAACTACACATGCATCTCATGGTCACAACCAACTCATGGGATATCTCTTAGGCCGACTCACTCAGTTTGTGTCCTAGAGGATGTCTTAGGAAATTTTAATCATCAAAAAGGCCACCTCACTCAGTCTATGTTGTGGAGGATGTATCACGCACTTGTAATCATCAACACTCCCTCTTATCTAGGGAGGCATTCTCCACCAGGCCAAGTCTCTCACAGAAGTACTCGAACTTTGTCTTGGCTATAAGAATCAACACTCCTTCTCATCTAGGGAGGTATTCCCCACCATGAAAAGTCTCTCACGCAAGTACTTGAACTTTGTCTTTGTTATATTCATAAACACTCCCTCTCAACTAGGGATGTATTCTCCACCAAGACAAGTCTCTCACAGAAGTACTTGAACTTTGTATTGGCAAGTGGTTTGGTGAAGATATATGCAATCTTATCATGTGTAGGAAGGTACTGCATGTGTACTTCTTTCCTATACACCATGTCTCTGATATAATGATATTTTATATCAATGTGTTTTGATTTATCATGAAACATAGGGTTCTCAGAGAGATTCACACAGCTCTAGTTATCACAATTAATAATGGTAGGATACATCTCATGATCAAATAAATCTATCAGAAGTATGCAAAGCCACACTTCTTCGCAAACTGCCACACTCAATGTTATATACTTTATTTCTGCAGTACTCAAGGCCACATATCTCTATTTCCTGTTGCACTAGGAAACCATGGTAGAATCCAAGGTAAAACATCAACCGCATGTGCTCTTCTAGTCCACTCCGCTCCCTGCCCAATCTGCATTGGAATATCCCTGCAAACTCAAGTTTACACTGGAGACATATCTCAGGCCATATCCAACTGTGCCTTGTGGATATATCAATATGTGCTTCATTGCTATCCAGTGAATCTATCTTGGTTGAATCATGAATTGACTAAGTACATTCACTGCATAGCATATATCAGGTCTGGTGTTAACCAGATACATTAGTGATCCTCTCAGTTGTGTATCAATATTGTGTGAATCAGTAGGAACATCATATATCTTCCTCAACTCCAGCATCATCAGTGTAGGAATGGATTTGCACTCTGTCATACCAAACTTCTTCAATATCTCAACTATATATTTTCCTTGAATCAAGAAAATCTCATCAGTTCTCTGTCATACTTCTAGTCTCAAGAAGTAGTGCATCATACATAGATCCTTCATCTCAAAGTCAAAATTCAATGCTTGCTTTCATTCAACAATAAGTCTTTCTAAACCGGTAAGGAATAAATCATCCACATGCAGGACCAAGATCAGGCACTCATATGTTAAGTACCTATATCAGATCTACAAAGATACTTCAATAAGACTTAGAATAAACCATAAACCATTCACCATAACATGAACACAAGAAATGTTCAAAACCCTTGAGGTAGGGTAACACCATATATTATTCCTTAAGGAAGGAATGCACTCCTCAAGAAATACTTGCTTGTTACAATGACAATATTATTCACTATGATTCATTACATTGCTTACACTTCTTTATATATCTCTCTATCTCCTAGGAACCTTCTAGAGATCCTTATCACATTTATTACATCCAAATACCATAGTGGGCCTTTATTAATATGGTGTACCTAGTACACCTTACATTGAATGACCACATTCTCATATATTAAATGACTTCCACTAATAATACATAACCACATTCCCATTGGGTACCTCCCTAGGTACCCCATATTACCTCCTTAGTTAGACTACATTCCATCCCCCTTCATAGGTTTCATGCTCAAAACATGAGAAGAAACCATACAATATGACCGACTAAGCAATGTATCCAACTGGTACCAAGTACGACCATCCATTCATCCCAATAAAAGTCGAACATGATGTCTATCTGTTGCCTTGCCACCTTGATATTTCTCTGCATCATGTCAGGATTTCCATGGGATTTTTTATGTAGCTTGAGCTCTTCTCGTAGTGTTGGTAGTCCTCCATGCACCTCTTGATCGGTTTTATGTCTGGTGCCCTGATGGCGCATAAATGTGTTGATGCACACGCCCTTGCCTTGATGACTGTTGTGTCTCTATATGATGTGGATGGTGATATACAACAACTATAGGTATCTGTTAGTTTTTCTTCAAATATAAAACACTTTGTTCCTCTGAGTCAACGAACTCCTTAGCTTCTTGATTATTTCCTTCGTATAGTTTTGCTTCATCTCCTTCTGTAGACTCTTCCTCTGATTCAACTTTAGAGTCAAAAATAACTTCTTTGCTAGCTTCCATGGGCCTATATTTCTTACTAATAGACACATCTTGCAATGTAATTTTCTTTTTCTTGTACCAAAGATTTATAAACTTCTTTTACACATTAATATTAAAGGTACCCACTAATTCTATTAGGGATATCCCAAAACAATGTCTTCATCACCCATATCTAGAGCCTCAAAATCTGAATACAACACATATTTATCCATACTGAGCTTCAAATATTTAAAAAGTTTAACATTTTCACCTGCAACCTATGTGTTTTGAATATTCTTTACTGCAACCTGCAATCTATTAACCAACTGAATATTGATAAAATTTTGTTTGCAACTAGGGTTAATAGAAATAATGACATTTTCTTTATCAATACAACCATGAACTTGTAATATAGATTTTCCACATGAAAATAAACTCTTGGTGATGTCTTTATCCTTACTCTTTGTATGATACCACTTGTCTAAAAGTAATTTTTCAAGTGCTTCCTCAGAAAGTGACATCCACTCAGAATGGTGAAATGATTTCCACCATTTGAGAGCATCACCTTTGAAACCCCAGTCTACAAAAGATTTCCATTGCCCTTTCCATTTTGAATTGTGGGAATTTAAGAAGTATTCAATACTAGCACCATCATGTTTTCCTTTAAAAAACATCTTTCTTGGAAAAATTATTCAACAAAAACTAGGGTTTAAAAATAAATTATTGTAGAAAATCATGGCTTTTTCCGGAAAAACCTTGAAAAATTGTTGAATTTAAAATGCTCATAACTTACTTCCCGGACTTTGTTTCGGCTGATTTGTTTTTAGAAATTGGGTATTTTTCTGAGAGGAATTCAAATACCCAATTTTTTTTTCCAAATTCAACTCGTAAAGCTTCAGATATGAACCTAAAGTGCGCCACTCTCTTTTTCTTCCCTAGAAAAATTATACAAAAAGAGTAACAAATTATTCCCTTCTTTGGCCAAGGAAACTGCTCTGATACCAATTGTTAAAAACCAAATACTTGCATAAAGAAACACCACAAAGATTTATATAATAATATAGAAAAACCACTACTTTATTATATCAAAACCCTTAGGGTAGGGCAACACCATATAATGGATCTTATTATGGAAGGGATCCTCTCATGTTCACTTGCCTCTTCAAGGGGGCATCCTCCTATTGAGTTACAACTCACAATACAATACTTCTCTCCATGTCCCATTACATTGCGTGAACCCCTTTATATAGTTCTACCATAACCTAAGAACATTCTAGAGAAGGAATCTTATAGAAGTAGAATCTTCTAGGAAGTCATCTTACATTTATTATGTCTAACTATCCATTTATTATATCTAGCTACTATAGTGGGTCTTATTTAATAATATAGTGGACCTAGTCCACCTTACATTGAATTCCCTCCACTATTATCATTATGGGCCCTCTAGGCCCCCACTAACACCTCTATAGCTATCTAACATTCCATCCCCCTTATGAAAGCATTGTCCTCAATGCTTGATGTACAACCATATAGCATGGTCCCATGGATAATTGTGGACCATAATGATGAAGAATACTAGAGAACCAAGATCCCATGTAGAAAGGAAAGCCACCATGCTGAAGTATTCCAACCGCCATTGTAATCTCGGGTCCCATGTCCAAGTGCTCATGTGAACTCCCCGTGGAATATTTTGGAACCCAATAACCAATTCAAAATGATGCTCCAAAGACTGACACTTGTCATGTGGATCCAAATAAGAAGATCCATCTAGATAGTGGAAAAGGGTCATAACAAAATCTGGAAGGAATAATACCACTGTAGAATATGCAGGATGGACACTGGTAATAATAATTGGCTCCCAATTTGTCACATTGATTCTCTCTACAGAAGGTGGATTAGAGTCATCAAATAAACTATGAAAGTGGTTGTCATCCCAGAAATGATAGCTATCCATATACCAATCATCGCAATCGGCCTCCAAATCATACCAAACATATATTTCTTGATTATATTCATCCCTGATGTCCTCCATAAGAAATCTCTCGTTCATTCTATCTAGTGAATCTTGAATACTACAAAAACTATCATTGAAGTCATTTGTGAGGCCATCTACAAAGTCATCCAATTTGACATCCAATGTGTCATACAATTGGGATTTGAATGCTTCAGTGATTTGTAGAATTTCTTTGAGGGTTTGAGAGGAAATCACCCTATGAACTCTTCAGTCCCACAACCATCATGAAAAAAAACAAAAAATAGAACAATAAGTTACGACAGAAAATCATGGATTTTTCCGGAAAAAGCCTGAAAAACTGTTGAATTTAAAATGCTCATAACTTCACTTCCCAGACTCCATTTCAGCTGATTTGTTTTTCGAAATTGGGTATTTTTCTGATAGGAATTCAAGTAACCAATTTTTTTTTCCAAATTCATCTCGTAAAGCTTCAGATCTGAACCTAAAGTGCGTCGCCCTCTTTTTCTTCCCTAGAACATTTTTGCAAAAAGAGCAAAACTTTCTTCCCTACTTTGGCCAAGGAAAGTGCTCTGATGCCAATTGTTAAGTACCTATACTAGATCTACAAAGATACTTCAATAAGACCAAGAATAAACCATAAACCATTCACCATAACATGAACACAAGAAATAGTCAAAACCCTTGAGGTAGGGTAACACCATATATTATTCCTTAAGGAAGGAATGCACTCCTCAAGCAATACTTGCTTTTTACAATGACAATATTATTCACTATGATTCATTACATGTTTTACACTTCTTTATATAGCTCTCTCTATCACCTAGGAAACTTCTAAATATCATTCTCACATTTATTACATCCAACTACCATAGTAGGCCTTTATTAATATGGTTGACCTAGTCCACCTTACATTGAATGACCACATTATCATATATTAAATGACTTCCACTAATAATACATAACCACATTCCCATTGGGTACCTCCCTAGGTACCCCATATTACCTCCTTAGGTATACTACATTGTCACCAACAATATGATAATAGGTTTGGATCAACAACACTCTTATTGAAGCCCAAACTCATCAATAATCCATCCATATTATCTTACTAAGCACGAGGTGATTACTTTAGTCCATACATGTCTTTCTTCAACCTGTACACATGAGATTTCTCATTGTTTATCACAAATCCCTCTAGCTACTAGATATAATATTCTTCCTCAATCTCACCATTGAGAAAGGCTATCTTTACATCCATCTGATGTAGTTTCCAACTCATGGATGATAGTATGGATGGAAGTATATCGGGCTACTGGATCAAATGTCTCAACACAAACAACTTCCTCTATTTGTGGGAATCTTCTGGCTACAAATATTTCTTTGTATTTCTTGACACTTCCATCAGGTGCATGCTTTATATTATATATCCACTTGGAAGTCACTATAGACTTCCCTTTTGGTCTTGGAACAATATCCCATACATCATTCTTCGAGATATATCGATATTCTTCCATCGTGCATCTTTCCATACTTTCTCACCTGTAGCTTCTCCATGACAAGAAGGCTCAAAATCAATGATGTGGCTCATGGCTGAAAGGTAGCTCGAAAATATCTTTTGTCTCTTGCTCTCTCGGAATGTATCTTGAGGAGTTGCATGTCCCTCTGCCTCTTGTAGAGTTTTTCAAGCCCAGACATGACTTTTATGGCCTATTGCAATGTCTCTAGGAATATCAACTGGAGCAACTGGATCAATTGTATCAATGGCTATCTCCCTCTGGATTACTGAAGAGGAAGAAGGTATTGTCTCACTGTCAATCTCCATCTGAGATTCTCTAGATGTTTGAAAGGCTATCTCTTTTTCAAAGATAACATCTCTTCTTACCTCAATCTATCTTTGACCAAGGATGTAGATATGATATGTTCTCAAAGATTCACTATATCCCAAAAATATACCCTTTCTCCCTGAAGGGTATTGCTTGGATCTCTTCTCTTTGGGTACATGAAAATATACTAGGAACCCAAATATTTGGAAGTGTCCAATATCAGGATTCACTCCGGTGATGGATTGTTTGGGAGTTATGTTCTTCAAAATATGGTGAGGACTCATGTTCTGAACATATACTATTGTCATGCATGCTTCTTCCCACATAATTATAGGAAGACTCTGATCATGCATCATTGCTTTGGTTGCCTCAATGATGGTTATGTTCTTCCTCCTTATCCAATAGTTTTGACTCCCTCTAAGTCAAGTGACTCCCTTTGAAGTCAACTGACTCCCTATGAATTCTGAATGATAAACATCTTCATG
Source organism: Picea engelmannii (assembly GCA_009831015.1). Taxonomy (NCBI): domain Eukaryota; kingdom Viridiplantae; phylum Streptophyta; class Pinopsida; order Pinales; family Pinaceae; genus Picea; species Picea engelmannii. Next base: position 334,923 of record ML777481.1, read on the forward strand.
TTTTTTAACCTACCTAGAACAAGAAAACAAACAAAAGGAAACAAAACAAGAGTATCTCCTAGAGGAGAATGATGAGTACATCTCTAGAATCAAAACAATTTAAGGATTGTTGTCACAACTACAATACCTACTTGTAGTGTATAAAAATTAGAAATGTAGGTTAGAGGCATGATAATTAAAAAAATCAAACCTGGAGTCTTCACTTACAGTGTGTTGTTCCTTTGAATGCACTAAGATCCCTCTAGATCCATGATTTCAGCAAAGGTTCCTTCCTCTTGCAAGTACCCTCATGACAATAATATATACAAGTGCATACATGAGGGTGTTGATATGATTTATCCAATGGAACCTCATTGATCTCTATCCTTTGACATCTTCATGAAGAAGGTAGCCATGGTGTCACCTTTTGTCATCTTGTTATTTTGAAGCTGGCCCTTTAATGTAAGAGCTTGAGTAAATGATTGTCTTCCTTGCCTTAACATCATCTTCCTTCCATTCATCAGTAGTTGTCTCTAGTAAACCTTTTTCTGTATCACCCAAAATAAGTCTTCCTATTCAAGGGTGACCTGAAGTATTGACTTTCTGAAACCGAATTTTCTTGATGCATCAAGCCTATCTTCCACCAAGGTTTTGTTCACCATATTTTTAGATTCTTCACAAACCCTTGCCAACTGCGCTAGAAAACCTAATGGCTAGGATAGGATATAAACATTAGGTTTTGTTGGGCTTATGGATACCAAAAATAAGCCTTAAGAGTGTCATAGGAATAATGGTGAGCTGAAAAGCTCCTTCAATAAGCTGCAAAAACCCTAAAACCAAAAATCTGCAGAAAATTGTGAAACCCTAGAAACCCTAGAGCCAAAAAATCAAAATTCTTGGAAATTCAATTTGAATCATGTTAGAGGTGCACTGAAGGATGCCATACACTCTTGTATAAATTTTATCCTCAGCGTCCAAGTTTAAGGTGATGAAAACACCTTAGAAAAGGATGGTCATACGAAACTGCAGAAGAAGAGGATGGTTTGCTTTGAATGCTTTTGCAATGGGTTCTTCAAGACCTATGCTATGATACCATGTTGATTTTTCACTAAGCTAGGCTCAAGCATCAATTTTATTTCGATTTTATCATTTTAATTGAACCATAGACAATTGAAGCTACAACATAAACAATTTGCTACAGTAATCAAGATCACAAGAAGAAATACCATGCACAAGTACACAAGAAGTATCCTGGGAAACTCTTATCAACAAGGGAATAAAACCTAGCCAATCCTTTTCTATATCCTTCAAGAGAAAGACCTCCCACACCATAAACCTAGCACACAAAATGGTGCTCACAAAACCATGAAGGCTAATGCCCAAGAGAGGTGCGCACTTCATCCCTAGAACTTGTACTTGTTGAAATTTCCAAAATCACATGTGTGTTGTATTTCTTCAATGGGGATATAAAATTTATTTATATTATACTAGACACATCAAACATGGTTTCTATTGGCACAATAGGGCCAAACTCAATAACCAAAATATAATTAATAATTACCATATTAATTATGTTTTACATTAATTATCTTTCACTTTATGGTGGGGCCGACTTGTACCCTTTAAATAACAATTAAGTTTATAGGTAAGTATGACTATTAGAAAATATAGCAAGGGATATCACACACCCACTAGTGCTCAACCACTAGGGGCACGTCCACCTGTTCTTAGCCACAGGGACGTCCAAGTCAAAATATCTCTATCTCACTGCGTTTCACAGGAGAATTATTAGGATACACACTCACTAGTGCTTAGCCACTAGGATCACATCCACCTGTGCTCAGCCATAGGAAAGTCCAAGTAAACAGATCTCTATCTCACTGCATCTCACAGGAGAATCATTAGGATACACACTCACTAGTTCTCAACCACTAGGATCACATCCACCTGTGTCGAGCCACATGAATGTCCTACTATCTCACTGAGTCTCATAGAAGAATCATTTGGAGTATCACATCATCTCAACTCTCCGCACAGAGGGGAACAATAAACCCATAACATGGGATCCTTTACCCCTCACATGGGTACACATCGTTTCATTTGAAATTATACACCCATCTCATGGCCATATTCCCTACATAGGGGCACACAACGTTCCATCTCCGTCTCAGAGAGAAACTACACACCCATCTCATGGGCACACCCAACACATGGGCTCTCTCTCAGGCTGAATCACTCAATATGTGTCCTGGAGGATGTCTCACACAACTGTAATCATCAACAAGGCCGACTCACTCATTCTATGTCCTGGAGGATGTCTCACGCACTTGTAATCATAAACAATTTGAAGGCTATAAATGGGTCGTATCCAAGCTGTGGAGAAGAGTAGAATAGTTCAAATTTGAGATAAAAGTTACTCTAGATAAATTATTCACTTCATATTGAGTCTGCATCCCTTTGTCCTTTTAAGTTTGAAAACATTGTTCATCCCCCAAGATCTTCCCTATTTGATGGAGAACCTCATTGTCTCTCTTGTATGAGCTTGCCTTTGGTGGAGGCCTAGTTGGAAGGGACGTAGATTCTCGGTTCCGAACTTGCCGACACAGAAGTTTGTCATTCATATACTTTTGTTGATTACATTTTAATAGAAATACTCTTTTCTCATCCAATTAATGTCTTTCAAATATTTGAATTGTTATTTCATGGGAGTATTTGTTATGAATATTGATGGGTTATGTTATTATAAGTGCTAAATTTATATATTATCACCATATGCTTCCATATCTTGGTTTTTGAGGACAAGTTGTAGGTGTATTTGTTCGGGTCAAGTTCTCAACGATGGACTTCATCGAACATATGGACAAGGTAGCATATTTATCTTGTCTTGTTAGCATGTTTTTTTATATAACATACTTGAGATTAGAGTTGATTTATGTAGTCATTTCCGTCTGCTGTGGTTTACCCCATGACATAAAGTGATTTTCCTCATAACATAATTGGAAACCATACTGGGGAAAGTCATTACGGATTGTAATATTCTTATGAGCAACCAATTCATCCATTTGGGTATCCATTACTCCACTTATGATATTTATAATGTATTTCAGCCATCGCATATACTCCTCTGACCTCACATATTAGGGGGCATCTTTTATAGCAAGATTTGCCTCACCCCGTGAAAACTTGCTCAAAAGGCCCTTTCCATTTCCCTATGCAGACTTCAAGTCCCCTTTTGCAATTTCCAGAGATAAAAATTATATTTTTCCACATATACACACCCTAACATCGATACAACATGAGTATACATAGGTTGCACCATTACAACCCATGCACATCAGGTTTTTTTCTCAAAATTAAAAAATGGTGTCAGGTTTCCATGTCACGTCATGAAATACATGATCCTTGACCTTCCATATACTGGAAATGTTATGAATCATCCCTTCAGTTCCATTTGAAGGCTATAAATGGGCCTTATCAAAGTTGTGGAGAAGAGGAGAAGATTTCAACTTTGAGAGGAAATTTACTCTGGAGAAATTATTCACTTCATATTGAGTCTGCATCCCTTTGTCCTTTTAAGTCTGAACACATTGTTTAGCCCCCAAGCTCTTCCCTATTTGATGGAGAACCTCATTGTTTCTATTGTATGAGCTTACCTTCGGTGGAGGATTGAAGTGGTGGAGGCCCAACTAAAAGGGACTTAGTTTCTCGGTTTTGAACGTGCCGACATGGAAGTTTGTCATTCATACAATTCTATTGATTACATTTTAATAGAAATACTCTTTTGTTGTTCAATTAATTTCTTGAAAATATTTCAATTATTATTCCAGGGGCATACTTTTTATGAATATTGATGGATTATGCTATTATATGTGATGACTTTATGTATTATCACCATATGGTTGAGTATATTGGTTGTTGAGGACAATTTGCAAGTGTATTTCTTTGAGTCAAGTGCTCAACGATGGACTTCATCGAATGTCTAGACGAGGTAGGCTCTTTATCTTGTCTTTTTATCATGTTTGTTTATATAGAATACTTGATATTAGAGTTGATTTATGCATTCATTTTCGTCTGTTGTGGTTTACCCCATGCCATAGAGTGATTTTCCTCGTAACATAATTGGCGATCATACTGGGGAAATTCATTATGGATTGTAATATTCTTACGAGAAACTAGTTCATCCCACTGGGTCTCCATTACTCCACTTCTATGTATTTCAACCATCGCAGATACTCCTATGATGTCACACATTAGCAAGAATCTTTTATATCAATATTTTCCTCACCCAATGAAAACTTGCTCAGAAGGAATTTTCCATTTCCCTATGTAGACTTGAAGTCCCCTTTTGTAGTTCCCAGAGCTAAAAATTATATTTTTCCACATATATTCACCCTAATAGCTATACAACATGTGTATATGCAGGTTGCACCATTACATCCCGCATACATCGGGTTTTGTACTCAAAATTAAAAAATGGTTTCGGGTTTCCATGTCACGTCATGAGATCCATGATCCTTGACCTTCCATATACTGTAAATGTTCTGAATCGTCCCTTTAATTCCATTTGAAGGCTATAAATGGGCCTTATCCAAGCCGTGGAGAAGAGGAGAAGAGTTCAACTTTGAGAGCAAAGTTACTCTGGAGAAATTATTCACTTCATATTGAGTCTGCATCGCTTTGTCCTTTTAAGTATGAACACATTGTTCATCCCCCAAGATCTTCCCTATTTGATGGAGAACCTCATTGTCTCTCGTGTATGAGATTTCCTTTGGTGGAGGCCTAGCTAGAAGGGACTTAGTTTCTCGATTCCGAACGTGTCGACACATAAGTTTGTCATTCATACACTTTTGCTAATTTCATTTTAATAGAAATACTCTTTTCTCATCCAATTAATGGCTTGAAAATATTTGAATTGTTATTCCATGGGCATATTTGTTATGAATATTTGTTATCCATAATATGCTTGTGTATCTTAGTTGTTGAGGACAAGTTGCAAGTGTATTGCTTTGAGTCAAGTGCTCAATGGTGGACTTCATCGAACGTCTAGATGAGGTAGGATGTTTATCTTGTCTTGTTAGCATGTTTGTTTATATAGCATGCTTGAGATTAGAGTTGATTTTTGCAGTCATTTCCATATGTTGTGGTTTACCCCATGCCATAGAGTGATTTTCCTCGTAACACCCATGGGTATAACAATCATTGGAATATTCATTACATATTCCCCCGTAGTAAGATTGATATTATGGAATTTTCCTGAGTAATTGATATTTCCTCCATTTTCAATCATTACTTGAAACTCTAGCACTAGATATATAAAGAATTTTAGATCTTTGGCTAATTTATAGTGAATGAAATTATGAGTACTACTTGAATCAATTAGTACTATTACCTTTTTCTTTTTGATATATCCTTTGATCTTGAGGTTTTGAGGAGTGCTAATTCCAGCTAATGCATTACATGATATGGTGGGAGTCAACTTTGCAAAATAAATATCTTCTGCGTCTGCATCTTGATATGGTTATTGTTCTTCTCCCTCTTCACAATCTATGTACAAAACTTTCTTCTCACCACACTCATGTCCCATACTATACTTGCTATCAAAATTAAAGCATAAACCTTTTGCTTTTATTTCTTCCAATTGTTGAGGTGTCAACCTCATAGGATGAGGTGTTTTAGAAGAACATTATTCTCTCGATAGATGTTAGGATTGGTCCTTCTAGTAGCCATAGCCATATTTTTACTTTCAACATTTCTTGTCACCATGAACGCATTCTCCAATGATTTGGGTTCCCAAAGGAGAACCTCATGTTGAATTTTATCCTTTAAATTTCCTATGAATACATCAATCAAGTGTTCATATAGAATATATATTACCTTTATATTCAATCTTTGGAAGTTCTCAATGTGCTCCGCAACTTAATCCTTTTTCTTGAGATTTATCAATTGACTGAAGAAGGTATTTCTCCTTGTATCCTCATAGTGTGCTATCATTTCTTCTGTGAAAATTGTCCAAGTGACAAGTGATTTGTGAGATAAAATGCATCGATACCACACAAATTGATTGGGTTCTAAATATAAAGATGCAATTCATACCTTTTCTGTGTGTGGCACATCATGTAGATCAAAGAACTGCTCCATCTGGAGTATCCATGTGATTGGATCCTTGCCATAAAAATTCCTCATATTGATCTTAGAAAAGTGGCTGGTCTTCAACCCAAAGTTGGAGTTTCTCCAGTCTTGATTCATCTTCCTTGTGTCCTCATCATGGATTTCATGGCATACATTTTCACTTTTAGGTGGCCTTTCTATTCGAATTTTTTTCAATCCTTCCATGATCTCCCTTTTTAACCCATCCATATTAGTATCCATTATTGCTTCCAACTTAGATTCAATTGAATCCATCATCCCTTGTAGTTCATATTTTGTTATTGCCTTCTTTTGTAAATCATTTATGTCCATGCTCATTTTTTCACCTTCATCAAGTTTTCAAGTAGGAATTTTTGAAGGCTTGTTTGGTGTAGAAGTTCCATTTTTTGGTGGCATTTTGGCCAAGTATCACTGCAAGATTGGAATTTATAATTGGATTAGGAAGAGGTCCTCATAGAAAAGGGAGTGTCTGGTGTTATAGCTCTTTGATATATGTGTGGAGTACAGCAATAGTACTCAACCCAATATCTTACAAAACTAACTAAGAAGGCTTGACCATGCCCTTAGCCATACTATCTGACTACTGAGGTACTAGAGAGTGATCTCCCCGAGTGTTGTTATCCATGTACTATACAAATAAGATGTCAAAAAGGTTTACTCACTAAGTCTTAGGATTCTAGGGGGTCTCCCAATATATGCAAGGTACGTGGGAGTTCAGATCTGTATTAGTGTTGTCTAATACAAAACCATTCTAAAGGGACATTTTGATATACTCTATGTACATGGAAGAACAACACATTCCTTGGGTTGTAGCGCTGACAAGTAAGAAAAACTCCTAAATTTAGAGACATCAAAATATGTCTGTAACTAAAAATCCCTAAGATTCTCTCAAATTTGTGTGATATTCCTTTTATCTCACTTTATTATATATTTTGAATCACCCCAATTGAATCTTATAGTCATAAGATATGCAAATTTCCAAAAACAAACACACCTTCTAAACCTTGATTTGGAGGTGGTTTTGCTAGACGATATTTCTTCTGTTGTATCTCCAAAAATTTGGCCCTTATGGGTTAATTTTTTTTTTGTATTTCTCTGATACGTCTTCTATGCAATTCCATAGGGCGGATCAAAATTGGATGAGCCAAGTGGAAGTTATGGTAACTTCCCCACACCTTGCTGATTTTTGGACATTCCAGGAGAGAGTAATTGTAAAGCATGCCAAGAGAAAAATATATGATATTTGATACTAAAAATTGCACCATAAATACTACAGAATTTGTAATTTCCAATGCAACTAGTCTCACTTAATTTGGATACTCACTAAATAATATATCATTGTTTTACCCAGAACACCTATTTGAGACTAGTTAATATGACTAGTCAGCTACACTATCTTACACAAGGTGTATCTACAAAAGTAGGATACCCTAGACAATGACACTTTTATCACATCTACCTTGATAATTTCTATGAATATCCTCTGATTTTCAAGGTTTGAAACATCACATAAAATAAATTATAGCGAAAATTTCGCGATGACTAAATTTAGGATGATTCTGGAACCCGATCTTACATAGGATATATCTCTAAAATTATAAAGCCTCAAGAGCTGAAATTTCAACCCCAAGTACCTTGATCCATCTGATAAATATCCTCCACGATGTTCCTTCTAAAACATTGTAGAAAAAATTCTATAGAAAAAATTCCAAGGTGTCTCAGATGCAGCAGCGAAACACCAAAACCTTGAGCTCTCATACCAAATGTTAAGAACCAAATATCAAAATAGCATAAAAACCTTGGAATAAGTACTCAATTCCTTGGAAAAAATAGAATTTCAGATATTAAGCCTCTTCGAGGGGGAAACCTCCTTATACACCACATAAATTTACAAATACAATATTATTTCAAAAGAAAAGGTCTCCTTGGTATATATAGGAGTCTAGGAGGTACAATTACAACTAATGGACCCAAACCGACATAAATAAAATAAAAATACTAATGTAATATGCCCCAATTAATCGGTAATGTGCCATTATTTATTTTTTAACATGCTAATGTTGGCATTTATATTCTTGATGTGTTCCTTGTTCTGGATGTTGTCAACCATCAACGTATTGAGTTATTGGGCATGGGTGGTGGGAATTTGGATAGAGGTAAAAATGAACAAGAAAATGAAATAGGTGGTGAATAAGGGTGTCGGGAAGGGTCGCTGGGACAACTGAGAATAACGGTGACAAGTGATAGGTACCAAGGATATCATGACAAAATGGGGAATCCAATAGGATAGGGTCCAAATAAGGGTGTAAGGAAAGGGGTCGGGTCCACTAAAAAATAATTCTATGAAAAAAGATAGGTATCATAGTAATCAGGGTGAAGAGAGGAATCCAATAGGATAAGTCTCAAAAAACACTACAGTGTCAGAATTCCCAAATTATTAATAGGAAAAAATCAATGTCAAAATGCTCAAATTATGAACAAGAGAAATATTGTATGTTCCCTTTTTGTGTTGTTTGTGTCCCAACGGTTAGATTTTTTCTTTTAGGGTTTAAGTAAAAAAAGGTGTTCCTTGTGCTATAGCTCTATGATATACATGTGGGGTCTAACAATACTACTCAGCCTAATATCTCAAGGCACCAACTAAGGAGGGTCAATCATACCCTTAGCCATTCTACTCGAGTACTCAGGTACTAGAGAGTTTCTTCTCGAGTGTTGTTCTTGGTGGCACTATAATAGTCAGGAGGTAGATCGGTTTATCTACAGAGGGATTCGAGATATCTAGGTTGATATGTATACAGTTTTTTTTTGATGCGCTACCACTCGAATGAGTACCAACATGGGTTACAAGGGTGGCCAACAACGTGTGCTTAAGTACCACTTGTATTTATTGTGTGTATTCTTCCCCGACCGTGGATTTATGCACTAAACGACATATCTCTATATCTTTAAGATGCAGGAATACGTCTCTACCCTGAAAAAATTAACCAACAATTTTCTACCAAAGAAAGTGCTCTGATACCACTTGTAAGGTACCAAATCTATTATAATAGCCGAAAACAAAATACTATAGAGAATAATAGTGGAACAACACAATATATGAAACCACAACACCAAAATAATCCCTTTATTGGTAGGAAAAAATGGTCACTTGCCTCTTCCAGGGGGAAACCTTGAGTAGAGCAACACTCTATTACAATAATTCTCAAGAAAAAAATTCTCATACCCTTGACTCTTGTTTACTCTAAATCTATCTAGCGAAAAGAGAAATTTAGAGGAATATCCTTCTAGAAGAGGAATCTTCAATTAGGTCTTCTTACATTTGATTTGTTCTTCCTTTTTACTAGGCCTTATTAATATCAGCCTTTATTACATGGAAAATATATTATTCTAACTACATGAGAGATTAGGGAGGTTAGGTCCCTAACAATTATGTCATTTTTATGAAAGGCATAAAAGATAGCCAAAGTTCCATGTGCCAAGTAGAGGTTGACCCATATGGTGATAGATGGACAATGAAGTTGTTGAGTAAAAAAAACATATTTTTCTTCCTTAACATTGCCCATAAGGTCCCTTTTATAAGTAAGTTTATTTTACATAAAGTAACTCACTCTTATAAAAAAAAGTGAGAATGACTTTTATAATGAAGTTACTCATTCAAAACATAACATTAAAATGATTGACTTTAATAATTTAATTTAAATGCACTTTACAATAAATTTATGTGATAATTTAAATTTGCATTAGCTTTTTAAGAAAATAATTAATGAAAATAAAGGCATGAATTCAAGATCTTTGATTTAATAAAGTAATTTTCAACTAAGTGAGCTAATGCAAAATATGTAGCACATATTATGGAGAAGGGGTCTTTTTTGTTTTGATTTTTTTTTTTTACTTTTTTTTTCTTGAAGTGCATGCTTACCGAAAAAATACTCATCTTTTGCCTACAAAAAGCTTCAAAACAACCACCAAAAAAAAATCTCCAAAAAACTTAACAAGAATGAGGTTAGATTTTGATTGGCCTATATAGAAAATACAAAATTTCTTTCTGTTTATGATTTGTTGAGATCACATGAAGCATGAAAGAAAGAGCATACAAAGAAAATATAACACTTTCCGGTCTATTTCTAGTTTGTTAAGATCACCTCTAGATCTCACAAAAATTGTCATATCTTGAGAAAATAGAAACTTTTTCGGGTGAAAAGAAAAGTGTTTCCAACTGAAAGAAGCATTCTAGATGCAATGGAATATCTTGCTTAGCCTAAAAATTCAAAAAAAAGGTAGTAAACCCCATAAATCCTTCGATATATAAAGTGACACAGGTTCAAGATCTCAATAAAAAATAGAGAAAGGTCTTCATATCAACTCCGATACCATGTTCTACAAATAGGGTAGTTACATGTGATATCCTTTTTTTACTCTCCTGAATATTTTAAGTATTTTATTTCTATAGTTAATAAAAAAATGACCATGTTTGGTTGAGCATGTGCACCTAAAGGGGATATGATACAAAAAGAGTGGAAATTTGAGGGGGTCTAAGGGATGTTTATGGCTAAAAACATCTACCTCATGTTACATTGAACATTTAATAATTAAAAAATATAATTTTTCAAGATGAAAGAGGTTAAGAGTGGAGGAAACAAATGTTTTAATCTAGGCCACCATTTCTTAAAAAATAGCAAGTTATCTCCCCTACATTTTTGGAACTAAGAAAGAAGTTGAATTGCAATTCTCTTTTCATCATGCATGCATGCAAAATTTCAATCGAAAGAAAGAGGTTGTGGAAAAAAATGGGAGGAGACGAGTTTTTGGTGTGTTAGACAATAAAAAATGAGAACCAAGTCCATATAGACTATACCATCCATGAAAGAAATATTTTAGACTTGGAGAAATGCCAATAAACCAAGACTATTCGGCACAAGCTTGGGATTTTAGTCTAGACCTTTCTATACACGTTTTGAATAGCACTAAAAGGAGGATTTTCTGAGGTGTTGTGTAGCACAGGAGAAGGTACTCCTTGTGTGGCATGGAGAAGGTAATGTGGGTTCTTGAGAGCTACTCTGACCTCAAGAAGCTCAATAGTAAAAATCACTTGGTTTGAATCTATTGAATCTAAAATTCAGAGTTTATCTTTATCCTACTTCGTCTTAGTGGTATCATTTACTAGCTAGGGGGTGGTGTCCATTATGGATTACCTACGATTGGCTGGAAATGAGTCATTCAAATAGTTTATGAGAATTCATGTAGATTATTGTTTTAATATTGACTGAATTAAAAATATGGATAAACTTGTATCTGTGGAAGGATAAAATTAGTTTTGACTAAAAAATACAAGAGCATTTCCAAAAATGTTTATTTTTGGAAGGTTTCACATCTATGCAATAACTTGCTCTACATTTTCTCATCATATGGACTTATTTCTTCTTGGTTGGGTGCCCTATATTGAGTCATTTAACCTTTGAAATGTCAAACCTATGTCATATTCATCACCCAACACAAATTAAAATTCTGGTGGTGATATAATATTGTTACTAAAATCTTATCATGGTATGTCTTATTGTCAAATTATTAAATATCTGTGCTCTCCCTCAAGTTTGGAGACATGACTACATAACATAGTATAAATATTTGGAGAATTCCTCTAGCACCATGATGACTCTAAATTTTGCCTAATGTATGACCCTCAATTATTCAACACATATTAATGGAAACATCCTTTAATGTGTTGTTCATTTGACCATGATTATTCCAACCTTATGCAATTCTCTTTTGTTGATGTGACTATTCATTTATTATAAATATTTCACACCCTTTTGTGACAAATGACAACAATACCAACTTGTTTGGGTAGCAGAAATCTAATAGGAAAAATTTCCAATAGAGATTTATACATTCATTTTTTATAATCCCATATATCATAGATTTTTCCACCAAATTATAGATCCACCAATTCCAATGCATGAGAATATTTTCATTTTATAGTAGAATTTGTAATTTCAAATGGTAAAAATCTTGATTGTGCTTAAAGCTCTAGGGATCACATAAACTCTAATAAGGTGATTCATAAAAAGGGGGATTGATAAAAAATGAGATCATACAAACTATGATAAAAAGAGTGATGAAAAGTCAAAACTAGACTTGGCTTTGATGTCCATGTAATGAGTGACAAAAAACAGTGCAAAGAAATTTGGAAATCCATCAAACAAAACAATTCCAAGTCCGTGAAACCTCAAATAAAACTCAGAGAATTATGGACATTATATAGAGATGATGTACAAATAATTTATTTTTCTAGAATTTCTATTTACAATATTGTTTTATCAATGATGTTTTTGGTGTCGTGTGGAGGGTCTCTTCCCAATTGACATATGACATGTAAAACTTGCAAATGGAACACTATTTCCTTACCCTGGAAAAAAAAACATGATTGTGCGCTCACTATGATTATATTCAAAGTGTGTGTTGGCTCTGAATATTATAGAGCTTCAGAAGGATCATGGATACTCATAGTGATGCTAATCTCATAAAAGATTATATGGGAAAAAGAGACATCTTCCAGGATTGACAGACATATGGCATGAGTTGAGAATAATAGATTGTAGCTTCATAAACTTCTAGGAGATGTGAAATATCCTGGGAAGATTCACTTGTTTCGGCGACAGAGGAGGAAGCCAGTAAGAAGGAATGGGATATGGATTTTTCCTTGAGACCAGAAGGGAATTCAGTGGTGACTTCCAATATTGATCTGGAAAATCAAGCATGTTTCATATAAGAGTATGAAGATGTACAAAGCCTGATTTGTGTCCAGAGGATTCTCCCAACAAGAGGGAGAAGACTACGACAAGACACTTTCTCTAGTAATCAGAAGAAGTATATATAGAAAAACCATGATCCATTATTGTATGATATTCATAGGGAGAAAATGAATCTATTATAGTGAGAGGAGTTACTCTAATAGTTCAAAAACTACAATGAGAGTGGAGCAGTCATTCTTAGTTTCAGAAAAAGAAACTATAGGTGTAGAGTCCCAGTTCCAGAGAGAGTATAGAACATACTCTCTAACAATGAGACAGGTAGTGCTTTGCAAAAATCCCATAAATCCAACACATGATTGTGCAGACTGAATTGCAACTGAGAAAGTGTACTAGTTCGATATGATATGATGTAAAACATTTGGTTCGAAGAATACGATGACAAATATATGTTTTGCAGTGAAATACATGGTCACTGAACTATGGAAAAAAATGTGATGAGGTACTTAAAAGGTACAATCAATTATGGACCCAAATATATCTTGGATTATGAGATAATATTTGTAGGGAAGCACAAATTCATATTGGGAAGGTAGTGTCATAGATCAGAAAAGTACATCCATATATTTCTTTAGTATGGGATCAATTGTGATCTCGTGACTTAGTGACAAATATACCTATATGGAACTCATTTCCATAGAAGCATAGTATATGGAAACATGGTCATCTTGTGGTGAAGCAGTGTGACTTCAGAAGTTGATCACATAATTGTTTGATCTCAAGTTGAAGGAAATATGTATCTTTCATGAAAACCAAAGTTGCATAAAGTTGTCAGCATATCGAGATCAAATACCACTATGTCCGAGACATGGTAAAGAAGGGATTAGTAAGACTCCAATACATTTCCACCAACAAAGAGGTAGCATATTTGTTGACCAAGCCCCTTTCCAAATTCACATGGTACATAAGGGAGCAGTAAGACTCCAATACATTGCCACCAATGAACATGTAGCATGTGTGTTGACCAAGCCCCTATCCAGAGTCAAGTTCAAGATTTTCAGAGACAAGATTGGAAGTGATGTGTTCTATAGTAGCAGGAAGTGATGTGTTCTCTAGTAGCGGGAAGTGATGTGTTCCCTAGAAGCAAGAAGTGATGTGTTCCCCAGTAGAGGGAGGTGATATGATCCCCAGTAGAGGGAAGTGATGAGCTACCCCAACACAGGTTGGTAACCCCAATGCAAGATGGTAAGTTACCCTAGCATGGGTTTGTAATCCCAAGGAAGGATGATACGTTACCCTAGTGAAGGTTTGTAACTCCAATGCAGGATGGTACACTACCCTAGCGTAGGTTGGTAACCCTAATGCAGGCTAGTATGCTACCCCAACATAGGTTGGTATGCTACCACAACATAGGTTGGTAACCCCAACGTAGGCTTGTACGCTACCCCAACACAGGTTGGTAATTCCAACGCAGGCTGGTATGTTACCCCAACTCAGGATAGTACGCTACCCCAGTGCAAGTTGGTAACCTCAACACATGCTGGTATTTTATTCCAATAAAAGTGTAGAACTATATATGATATATAGATCCATGATTAACGACAAGACAATGACTAAGTATGCAGAAACGCAAAAGTAATGATGATGACCGTGACAATAAGATTACCTTCCTTTCTAAGGGTGAGCGTTGAATATCGAGTAGCTTTGGAAGGTATCCATATTGTATTTGACCAAGAAATACCCTAGATAATGTTATTATATCATATTAAGATGACCCTATTATTCCTTTGTAAAAGTCGTACCTATTGTGCCTTGATAATTAAATGAAATTTAAGAGGGTAAAGTGACAAGTTGGCCCATACCTGACCTAGGAAGGCCAAACCACTATTAATAAGGGAGGCTATCACCTCAATTACACACTCACTCATGAGCTCTGCAACAAGAGGAAAAGTGTGCAAGTCTTGGAGGAGAAGTTGTTGCAACTAGGTGTGACGTCAAGGAGGGTTTTGGTCTATCTCTTGGTATCTCTTTTTTAATTGGTGCGCTACTCTTCTCTAGTGAAAGAGTAGAGGAGGATCTTCATATTTTTTAGTTCTCTCTTGAAGAGAAGAATTTTTCTTGGTTGGATAATCTATATTGAGGAAGTTTGTTGGCTTTACTCCCCCTAGAGGGTTTTCCAGGATAATCTGTTTGTCTCTCTTATTTATTTGATTGCCTCTCTTTTAGTGATCTTGTATATGAAACTAATGTGCTAAATGATTGTAATAATAAAAAATAATTGTAACTGTTGGATGTATAAGTAAAATATCAACAAAAAAAAGTGTCGAAATGCTCAAATTATGAAGAAGAGAAATCTTGTCTGTTCCCTTTTTGTGTTGTTTGTGTCCCAGAGGTTAGGGATTTTTTTAGGATTTCTGCAAACAAGGGTTTGCATTGTTCTATATATCTATGATATACGTGTGAGGTCGAACAATAATACTCGGCCTAATATCTCAAGGAACCAACTAAGGAGGGTAGACCGTACTCTTAGCCATACTACCTGAGTACTCAGGTAATATAGATTATCTTCCCAAGTGTTGTTCTCAGTGGTACTATAAAAGTTAGGAGATAGATCGATTTATCTATGGAGGGCTTCAAGATATCTAGGTCGATCTGTATATAGGTGTTTTCTAATGCACTACGACTCAAACAGGTAACAACAAGGGTTACAAGGGTGGGAAACAATGTGTGCTTAAGTACCACTTGTAGTTCCCGTGTGTATTCTTCCCCAACCGCAGATTTATATGCTAAACGACATATCTCTATAACTTTAAGGCGCATGAATATGTCTCTACCCTGAAAAAAATAACCCACAATTTTCTACCAAGGAAAGTGCTCTGATAGCATTTGTAAGGTACGATATCTATTATAATAGCTGAAAACAGAAATATTGTAGAGAATAACAGTGGAACAACACAATATATGAAACCACAACACCAAAATAGTACCTTTATTGATAGGAAACAATGTTCACTTACCTTTTCGAGGGGGAAACCTCTAGTAGATAAACACTCTATCACAATAATTCTTAAGAAAAAACTTCTCAAACCCTTGACTCCTATTTATACTAAATCTATCTAGAGAAAAGAGCAATTCAGAGGAATATCCTTCTAGAAGAGGAAGCTTCTATTAGGTCTTCTTACATTTGATGTATTCTTCCTTTTTACTAGGCCTTATTAATATTGTCCTTTATTACATGAAAAATATATTATTCTAACTACATGACAGATTAGGGAGGTTAGGTCCCTAACAATTATGTCATTTTTAAGAAAGGCATAAAATGTAACCAAAGTTCCATGTGGCAAGAAGAGGTTGGCCCATGTGGTGATAGATGGACAATGAGGTTGCTGAGTAAAAAAAACATATTTTTCTTTTTTATCATTTGCCATAAGGTCTCTTTTATAAGTAAGTTTCTTTTACATGAAGTAACTCACTTTTATAAAATAAGTGAGAATGACTTTTATAATAAAGTTAGTCATGCAAAAAGTAACTTCAGAAAACAGAACATTAAAATTATTGACTTTAATAATTTAATTTAAATGCACTTTACGATAAATTTATGTGATAACTTAAATTTGCATTAACTTTAAAATAAATAGATAATGAAAATAAAGACATTAATTAATTTTTTTTGGAAGTGCATGCTTATGGAAAAATTACAATGAAATTCTAAAAAAAACAACCCCCCCACCCCCCCCAAAAAAAAACTTAACAAGAATGAGGTTAGATTTTGATTGGCCTATATAGAATATACAAATTTTCTCTTTGTTTTTGATTTGTTGAGATTATATAAAGCACAAAAGAAAGAACATACAAAGAAAATATAACACTTTCCACTCTATTTCTAGTTTGTTAAGATCACCTCTGACTCTGAAAAAATTGTCATATCTTGAGAAAATGGAAACTTTTTCAGGTGAAAAGAAAAGTGTTTCCAAATGAAAGAGGCATTCTAGGTGAAATGGAATATCTCGCTCAGCCTAAAAATGCAAAAAAAATTAGTAAAACCTAGAAATCCTTCAATATATGATGTGACACAGGTTCATGATCTCGATCAATAAAGGGGAAGGTCTTCATATCAACTTTGATATCATGTTATACAAATAGGGTGTTTCCATGTGATATCCTTGTTTTACCCTCATGAGTATTTTAAGTATTTTATTTCTATAGTTAATAAAAAATGACCAAGTTCGGTTGAGCATGAACACCTAAAGGGGCTATGATACAACAAGAGTGAAAATTTGAGGGGGTCTAAGGGAGGTTTATGGCTAAAACCATCTACCGCATGTTACATTGAACCTTTAATGATTAAAAAATATAAGTTGTCAAGCTAAAAGAGGTTAAGAGGAGTGCATGAAACAGATTCCTTAATCTAAGCCACCATTGCCTAAAAATTAGCAAGTTATCGACCCTACATTTTTGGAACTAGGAAAGAAGTTGAATTGCAATTCTCTTATCATCATGCATGCATGAGAAATTCGAATGGGAAGAAAGAGGTTGTGGAAAAAATGGAGGAGAGGATTTTTTTGTGTGTTAGACGAAAAAAATGAGAACCGAGTCCATATAGAATATACGAGCCATAAAAGAATTATTTTAAACTTACAAAAATGCCAATAAAACATGACTATTCAGCACAAGCTTGGGATTTTAGCCTGGACCTTTCTATACACGTATTGAATAACACTAAAAGGAAGATTTTTTTGAGTTGTTGTGTAGCGGAGGAGAAGGTACTCCTTGTGTGGTGTGGAGAAGGTAATGTGGGTGCTTGAGAACTACTCTGACCTCAAGAAGCTTAGTAGTAAACATCACTTGGTTTGAATCTGTTGAATCTAAAATTCAAAGTTTATCTTTATCCTACTTCCTCCTAGTGGTATCATAGTCTGGCTAGGGGGTGGTGTCTATTGTGGATTACCTACGATTGGGTGGAAATCATTCGTTCAACTAGTTTTTTGGTCTGCAGTCTTCAAAATATAAGTTAATACTCTGTTCTAGATCATAAAATTGTTTTTAAAATGTTAGATAAATACCAAATTGTGTATCTAGTTTCTGAGAATTTATGTAGATTATTGTTTTAATACTGGGCTGAATTAAAATTATGGATAAACCCATATATGTGGAAGGATAAAATTTGTTTTGACTAAAAAATACAAGAGCATTTCTGGAAGGTTTCACATCTATGCAATAACTTACACTACATGTTCTCGTCATATGGACATAGTTCTTCTTGGTCGGGTGCCCTGCATTGAGTCATTTAGCCTTTGAAATGTCAAAACTATGTATTCTTCATCACCCAACATAAATTCAAATTCTGGTGGTGATATAATATTATTACTAAAATCTTATCATGGTATGTCTTATTGTCAAATTACTAAATATTTGTGATTTCCCTCGTCTTTGGAGCCATTTCTACATAGCACTATATACATATTTGGAGAATTCCTCTAGTTCTCTCTTGGAGAGAAGAATTTTTCTTGGTTGGCTAATCTATATTGAGGAATTTTGTTGGGTTTACTCCCCCTAGAGGGTTTTCCAGTATAATCTTTCTGCCTCTCTTATTTCTTTGATTTCCTCTCTTTCAGTGATCTTATATATGTAGCTAATGTGATAAATGATTGTAATAATAAAGAATAATTGTAATTTTTGGATGTATAAGTAAAATATCAACAAAAAATAGTGTCGAAATGCTCAAATTACTAAGAAGAGAAATATTGTCTCTTCCCTTTTTTTGTTGTTTGTGTCCCAGAGGTTAGGTTTTTTTTTAGGGTTTCTGCAAATAAGGGTTTGCATTGTTCTATATATCTATGATATACATGAGGAGTCAAACAATAATACTCGGCCTAATATCTCAAGAAACCAACTGAGGGTAGACCATACACTTAGCCATCCTACACGAGTACTCAGGTAATAGAGAGTATCTTCCCAATTTTTGTTCTCAGTGGCACTACAACAACCAAGCAATAGATCGATTTATCTATGGAGGGCTTTAGGATATCTATGTTAAGGTTTAAGATATTATTGAGTTTCATTTAGTTTCATTAGATAAAAATAGCATAGATAGGATCACTAAGAAATACACAATCACAAGAGACACATCATTTATCCTGGGAAACCCTCATGGGGGAGAAAACCCAACAAAAAATTCCTTAATATAGATAGCCAATACAATGCCAAGAGATAACTCAAACAAATACAGAAAGTCCTCTCTAAGAAGTGTGCCTCTCTCTCTCTCTCTTTTTCTTCTCCAACTGCATCTCTACACTTGTGCTCTGATGAAAAAGTGAGTGTGTGTACAAATGAGGTGCTAGCCTCTCTTATTTATACAATCTGGCACGTGTGAACTGGGGTGTCTTTTCACTAGCTGGGTCGACTTCTCATTCTAGGTGGTTATAACCACTTTAATATATTCTGGGGATGACTTTTCATTTAGCCCATTACAATTAGGGTTTTACCAATCTTCAAAAGGGGATTTGGTCAATTACAATACCCGACATGATCAATCCGCAAAAGGGGATTGATCTAATGAATAATACATCAATAATAATTAGAATACTCTTTGCAGTTACATGATTTCAACACTCCCCATTAACAAGAAGGGTATTCTACAATAGCATCAAGCGAGAGAGAGGGCAACATCATCAACAACATCTTGGAACACTGACTGACATATCTATAAATCATCATAGGTTTTTATCATCATCAATATCAACATTCACAGCAGAGAGATGGAATGGAATCATCATTCTCATCAGCAAGAGGCTAAGGTAATATCATCATCATCTTCAGTGTGAGGATAAAGTTACATCATCATATTCGACATGAATATGAAATGACATCATCATCATCATAATCATCTTCAGAAAGGAGCTGAAGTGGCATCATCATCACCATCTTCAACAAGAAGCTGAAGTGGCATCATCATCATCATCTTCAGCAAGAAGTTGAAGTGGCATCATCATCATTATCTTTAGCAAGAATCTAAAGTGTCATCATCATCATCAACTTCATAAAGAAGCTGAAGTGGCATCATCATCATCAACTACATAAACATGGATTAGTATAACACTAATACATCATCATCATCAATAGTAGCACAAGGTTGATACAACATAAAAAGTAGTAATATCACAACACAAAGGCTGGAGCATCAACAATAACAAAAACATCACAGCATGAAGGCTGGAGAATCATCAACATAAACACTAGGTTGAGAGTCCTCAGTACGAGGCCGGCTTCACAACATGAAGTTGGAAACACATCATCACAGCATGAGGCTGACACATCATCACATGGCAAGGTTGGCATGTCATCAGCACGAGGCTGGAATCAAAACACTTAAGTTGGCACATCATCATAGCACAAGGTTGGCACATCATCACAACACGAGGCTGGCATATCATCAACACGAGGATAACATCACAACAATTAAGCTAGCACATCATCACAACAATTAATATGGAATCACAACACAACAATTAAGCTGGAATCACAACACAACAATTAAGATGGCATCAACAATTAAGCTAGAATCTCAACACAACAATTAAGCTGGCATCAACAATTAAGAAGGAATCTCAACACAACAATTAATTTGGAAGCACAACACTTGGATGAAATCTCAACACAACAATTAAGTTGGAAGAAAAACACTCGGCTGGCATCTCAACACAACAATTAAGCTGGAAGCACAACACTAGGCTAGCATCTCGACATAGCAATTAAGTTGGAATCACAACACTAGGCTATCATATCAACACAACACTACTCCCACTATTGAGGGAGATCCTTTCATACTATACAGATATTATCTCGAAAGTGCTCAAACTTTACACGAGATAGAGGCTTGGTCAACACATCGGCAACCTTTTCATCAGTGCTAACATATTGGAGCTTTATGGCTCCTCTCTGAACCATGTCACAGATGTAATGGTATCAGATCTCTATGTGTTTTGAATTTTCATGAAATACATGATTCTCTATCATCTTTATGTATCTCTGGTTATCACATAGGATCATGGTTTCTTCCATCTCTAGGTCGGATAGACCAGTCAACAACTTGCAAAGACATATGGCTTCACAACTGGTACAACACGTAGCAATGTATTCTACTTCCACTGTACTGAGAGAAATGCTTGATTACTTCCTACTCTACCATGAGATCATGGTTGATCCCAAAACAAAACAACATCCTGAAGCACTCTTCCTGTCAGAGACACTTCCATCCCAATCTAAATTAGTGTACCCACTCAGTGTGAAATTATGCTCTCCATCATAACTGAGACCATAATCTAATGTACCCTTAAGGTACCTCATCACATGTTTTGCAACAACTAGGTGAACATGTCTGGGTTCTACCATAAACTGACTCAAAGTGTTCACGGAAAAATAGATATCTGGTTTGGTGTTCATCAGATACATCAACAATCCAATGATCTATCTATACAATGTGGCATCAATCAGTTCTGACGAAGTGTCGACCATAAGATTCAACTTCATTTCCATGGGTGTACTCATGGACTTGCACTCCAACATATCAAATCTCTTCAGGATTTCAACTGAATATTTCCCTTGGTTAAGGAAGATTCTCTTTGGGCTCTGCCATACCTCAAGACCTAAGAAATAATACATTAGGCCAAGGTATTTCATCTCAAATTATGAAAAGAGCTTCTTCTTTCATTCGGTGATGAGTTTTTCTTATCCAGTTAAGAATAAGTCATCCACATGCATCAACAATATCATCGACTCATCATTCATAACCTTGAAGTAGAGGTTAGAATCAACTTTACTCTTGGTAAAGCCCAAGCTCATCAGGAAACTATTAATTCTTCCATACCAAGCTCTAGCATCTTTCTTCAACATGTACATAGTTTCTTTCAACTGGCATACATGAGTATTTCTATCTTCAATCTTCAAATCAACTTTTCTAATTACATTGTACCAGTCTGGTACACTTTCTCCGCTGCAACTCAATATGCACAATCATGTGCTAGATCTATGTGCTCTCTACAAAGAACTATTTGTATCACTGTCTAGGAGTATACCCTCTACTCTCTCTTCAACTGTTCCTTTTGGAATATGGGACTCTGCACCTGCAGCTACTCTGAGGATGAGAATGAATGGTCCATTCTCATTGTGACTGCTAAGGTCTGGGAGTAACTCCTCTACTTCATCATGGAAACAACTTCATTTGAGAGTGGCTCAATAATTGATATTGGAGGTAGCTCTTCTTCTTTTATGGAGGTGACTCTATCTTTCATTGTAGTCATGTATCCATGACCCAAATAATGTAATGCACCAACTGTCACTCAATTTTAAATATGGGGATTTCTCCCCTTGCATCTCATATTATATATGAATCATGGTTGTTCTGGTTGTCTTCATAAATATTGGAACTATTTCTTCAATAAGTGTCTTGTCCTGGTCTTTTCCCTTTTGCTAGGAGAATCCTCTGGACATACATCAAGATTTGTACATCTGTAACATGTTTGATCTGTATAGATCAATACTAGAAGTCAATACTAACTTCTCTTCTCACGGAAGAATCCATATCCTATTCTTTATGACTGGATTCCTTCTTTGTCACTAAAACAAGGGAATCTTCCCAGGAGATTTCATATCTCCTAAAATTTTGTGAAGCTATGATCTAGTCTTCTCAAGACATCTGTCTCCTAGTCCTGTAAGTTGTCTCTTCATCTGATCCTTTCTGAGATCAGGCTTACTCTCAATTTCTTTTGAGTCTACAAGGAATTGATTATCTCTTACAAGGCATACTTGATATTTGAATACCAAGTCTAAATACAAATTCATGCTTCAAGCGAGATTTGCTTCTTGTTCTAATGTTCAGTCATATTTGGAGCCTTCTGCTCCTTTCAATCAATATTCATATGAGATACTCTGAATCTCAAGAGATAGCTTCTTCTTCATCTTCTTTGGTACATGAGTGTATATGGTCATGTACATAGTATGCTTCATGTCTCATATAATATGTTGCCTTCACCAACCTTCACTATAGCTTCCTCAGAGTTATCACCTGTGACTTGAAACAAGGTCAACAAAGCAACAAGCAAGAATAGTACTCTTTTGATAATAGTAGATAAATAAATAGCACGAACAATTGTCACAGTGGCTCCTTTAGAGCTTTCACTTGTGGCCTGTCTGAAGCAAAGATCAAGAGTAAAAAATACAATACAGAATGAGGTCAACACTCTTATAGTGTTGTGATCAAACATTCCTCCATGGAAACCTAGAACTAACACAAGAGATGTCTCCTAGAGGAGATGTTAGTTTGTATCAGGAAAATGATTACATTAAGCATTTATCTCAATATTCTCACATGCTACCAAGTACAATATTCTTCAAAGACTACTATCTCAACTATAATGTTTACTTGTAACTTTCCATGTGAAACTTTGAATATTATCAATTTAATCAAACCTTGGACCTATGGCCTCGTCTTCAAGAGTGTGTTGTTTTTCTTCCAAGCCTCCTTCATTCAAGATGACGAGTGCTTTCTTCAACCTATCTTTTGTACTAGGACAATATTCTATCTTGACAGAAGTTTGGGTTAGAGAATAAACTCTATGGTCTCAACTTTGATCCATCTAATACCTGACTTGGATTTTGACCAAAGGTTAGAATGATGGTCATAGCTACAACATGCAACATTGATCAAAATAATGTCATAACAAATAGATGCATACCAGAATAATCACACCTGGGTTGCATTATTCCTCTGAATGTGTTGGATCTTGAGATCCTTCTAGATCTATGGCAAGAGATCCCTTCTCCTGGAAATACCCTTTAATGCTTAACAAATTAAACATATGTAAGTAAATACCTCTGATAGCATTTGCAAGTAGTGGAACCATCTGGTAGCAGTGACAATGATCACCAACTCTTAAAAACTTCAAGGGTGACTGCAACTCGTACTATGGTTGATACTTCAACTAGTACTGCAACTGTAATTGATACTGCAACTGGTTTTGAGACTGCAACTACAACTGTAACTTAGGGTTTTATGAGGAAACCCTAATTTTTCAAAATTCAAATTTTGAAATTCTGATCTAGAGGATAGAGGCACTGAGCTAAGGCAAGTAAGATGGTGCAGTCAGATTTCTAAAAATCCAACTTTTACCCCCTCAAACTTGATCAGCAGATTTCTAGACTAGTGCTTCTGGTTTTCTGGTACTTCTGGTACTTCTGGTTTTCTGGTATTGGTGAAAACTAGGGTTTCACTTTCTGGGAGATCTACCCACTGAAAAGGTGTGATGAAGGTGCCAAAGAACTCCTTGGGTTAGTGCACACTTTTCTAGATGGTTTTGAGGTTGGAACTCTTCTTCAATAAAAATCCCTAATTTGCATGTACGACAACAGTGACATTTTTCTCTTTCTCTTGTGAAATATGCTCTCTTCAACTTAGCTCTAGAACCATGTTAAGGTTTAAGCTATTATTGAGTTTCATTTCATTTTATTAGATAACAATAGCATAGACAGGATCACTGAGAAATACACAATCACAAGAGATACATCGTTTATCCTGGGAAACCCTCACTGGGGAGAAAATCCAGAAAAAAATTCCTTAATATAGATAGACAATACAATGCCAAGAGACAACTCAAAAAAATATAGAAATTCCTCTCCAAGAAGTGCGCATCTCTCTCTCTCTCTTCTTATTCTCCAACTGCAACTCCAAACTTGCACTTTCATGAACAAGTGAGTGTGTGTACAAATGAGGTGCTAGCCTCTCTTATTTATACAATCTGGCACGTGTGAAATGGGGTGTATTTTCACTGGTTGGTCCGACTTCTCATTCTGAGTGGTTATAACGACTTTAATATATTCTAGGGCCGACTTTTCATTTAGCCCATTACAATTAGGGTTTGACCAATCTGCAAAAAGGGATTTGGTCAATTACAATACCTGACATGATCAATCCGCAAAAGGGGATTGATCTAATGAATAATACATCAATAATAATTAGAATACTCTTTACAGTTACATTATTTCAACAATCTAGGTCGATCTATATATAGGTTTTTTCTGATGCACTACGACTCAAAGGGGTACCAACAAGGGTTACAAGGGTGGGAAACAATGTGCGATTAAGTACCACTTGTATTTCATGCATGTATTATTCCCCGACAACGGATTTATATGCTAAATGACATATCTCTATGGCTTTAATATGCATGAATACGTCTCTACCCTAAAAAAAATAACCCACAATTTTCTACCAAGGAAAGTTCTATGATACCACTTGTAATGTACCAGATCTATTATAATAGCCAAAAACATAAATACTTTAGAGAATAACAGTGGAACAACACAATATATGAAACCACAACACCAAAATAATACCTTTATTGATAGGAAACAATGTTCACTTTCCTCTTCGAGGGGGCAACCTCTAGTGGAGCAACGCTTTATTACAATGATTCTCAAGACAAAACTTCTCATACCCTTGACTCCTATTTATACTAAATCTATCTAGCGAAAAGAGCAATTTAGAGGAAGATCCTTCTAGAAGAGGAAGCGTCTATTAGGTCTTCATACATTTGATTTATTCTTCCTTTTTACTAGGTCTTATTAATATCGTCCTTTATTACATGGAAAATATATTATTCTAACTACATGAGAGATTAGGGAGGTTAGGTCCCTAACAACTATGTCATTTTTAAGAAAGGCATAAAAGGTAACCAAACTTCCATGTGGCAAGAAGAGGTTGGCCCATGTGGTGATAGATGGACAATGAGGTTGCTGAGTAAAAAAAACATATTTTCCTTCTTTAACATTTCCCATAAGGTATCTTTTATAAGTAAGTTTCTTTTACATTAAGTAACTCAATTTTATAAAAATAAGTGAGAATGACTTTTACAATGAAGTTACTCATGCAAAAATTAACTTGATGGTTACAGAAAAAATAGAATGAAATTCTAAAAAAAACAACCCCCTCTCCCCCCTCTCTCCCCCCTCCCCCCTGTGATTTCCATTGGCCTATATAGAAAATACAAATTTTCTCTTTGTTTCTGATTTGTTGAGATCATATTAAGCACAAAAGAAAGAGCATACAAAGAAAATATAACACTTTCCACTCTATGTGTTTCCAACTGAAAGAAGCATTCTAGATGCAATGGAATATCTCCCTCATCCTAAAAATGAAAATAATAATAATAAAACCCATAAATCCTTCGATATATGAAGTGACACAGGTTCATGATCTCGATCAATATAAGGAAAGGTCTTCATATCAACTCTGATACCATGTTCTACAAATAGGGTATTTCCATGTGATATCATTGTTTTACCCTCATGAATATTTCAAGTATTTTATTTCTATAGTTAATAAAAAATGACCAAGTTTGGTTGAGCATGAGCACCTAAAGGGGCTATGATACAACAATAGTGAAAATTTGAGGGGGTGTAATGGAGGTTTACGGCTAAAAACATCTACCTCATGTTACATTGAGCCTTTAATGATTAAAAAATATAAGTTGTCAAGCTAAAAAGGTTAAGAGGAGTGGAGGAAACAAATTCCTTAATCTAAGACACCATTGCCTAAAAATTAGCAAGTTATCGCCCCTACATTTTTGGAACTAGGAAAGAAGTTGAATTGCAATTCTCTTGTCATCATGCATGCATGAGAAATTAGAATGGAAATAAAGAGGTTGTGGAAAAAATTGGAGGAGAGGAGTTTTTGGTGTGTTAGACAAAAAAAAAAGATGAGAACCAAGTCCATATAGAATATACCAGCCATGAAATGAATCTTTTAAACTTAGAGAAATGCCAATAAACCAAGACTCTTCAGCATAAGCTTGGGATTTTAGCCTAGACCTTTCTATACACATATTGAATAGCACTAAAAGGATGATTTTTCCAAGGTGTTGTGTAGTGGAGGAGAAGGTACTCCTTGTGTGGTGTGGAGAAGGTAATGTGGGTGCTTGAGAACTACTCTGACCTCAAGAAGATCAGTAGTAAAAATCACTTGGCTTGAATCTATTGAATCTAAAATTCCGAGTTTATCTTTATCCTACTTCTTCTTAGTGGTATCATAGCTTGGCTAATGGGTGGAGTCTAGTGTGGATTACTTAAGATTGGGTGGAAATCATTAGTTCAAGTAGTTTTTTTTTGGTCTGTCTTCAAAATATAAGTTAATACTATGTTCTTCTAGATCATAAAATTGTTAGATAAATACCAAATTTTGTCTCTAGTTTCCGAGAATTCATGTAGATTATTGTTTTAATACTGGGTTGAATTAAAATTATGCATAAACCCGTATATGTGGAAGGATAAAATTAGTTTTGACTAAAAATACAAGAGCATTTCTGAAATGTTTATTTCTGGAAGGTTTCACATCTATGCAATAACTTTACATGCTCTCGTCATCTGGACATAGTTCTTGTTGGTTGGGTGCCATGTATTGAGTCATTTAACCTTTGAAATGTCAAACCTATGTCGTCTTCGTCACCAACACAAATTCAAATTGTAGTGGTGATATAATATTATTACTAAAATCTTATCATGGTATGTCAAATTACTAAATATTTGTGCTCTCCCTCGGCTTTGGAGCCATGGCTACATAGCACTATATACATATTTGGACAATTCCTCTAGCTCTAAATTTTTCCTAATGTATGACCTTCAATGCTATAATACATATTAATGGAAACATCCTTTAATGCGTTCTTCGTTTGAGCATGATTATTCCAAACTACCTTATGCAACGCTCTTTTGTTGATGTGGCTATTCATTTCTTATAAATATTTCACACCCTTATCCGACAAATGAAAACAATACCAACTTGTATGGGTAGACCAACTTGTATGGGTAGTGGAAATCTAATAGGAAAATTTTCCAATAGAGATTTATACATTCATTTTTGATAATCTCCCCTATATCATAGATTTTTCCACCGAATTATAGATCCACGAATTCCAATGCATGACAATATTTTCAATTTATACTAGAATTTCTAATTTCGAATGGTCAAAATCTTGATTGCGCTTAAAGATCTAGAGATCACTGAAACTCTAATAAGGTGATTGATAAAAAAGAGATCATACAAACTCTAATAAAAAGAGTGATGAAAAGTCAAAACTAGACTTGGGTTTGATGTCCATGTAATGAGTGAGAGATCACAGTGCAGAGAAATTTGGAAATTCATCAATCAAAACACTTCCAAGTCTGTGAAACCTCAAATGAAACTTAGATAATTATGGACATTATATAGAGATGATGTACAAATAATTTATTTTTCTATAATTTCTATTTACAGTATTGTTTTATCAATGATGTTTTTAGTGTCCTGTGGAGGGTTCCTTTCCAATTGACAAATGACATGTAAAACTTGCAAATGGAACACTATTGCCTTACCTTGTGTACTGCGAAGTTCCAACCTTCTTTAATTGCGAGTCTAATGCAGGAGCATCGCAAGGCTTGCAAGCATAGCCAGCAGTGAGCCAACGCGGAGATAAGAGACAGCTGGAAAAACACTGAGCACATTTTTTGAAAATGTTTTGAAATATTAATGAAGTCATTAAGTGGAGGCATGCTTGTATTATTGTAAAAGGACCTTGAGCGATCCACTCTCGTCCATAGTAGATAGGAGCCTTTATGTGTAATGAATATAGGTAGATAGAATTTAATTCTAGATTAGACAGTTTTAGAGTGCAAGAGGGAAATGGGATATAGACACCCTCATTGTATAGTTGTAAGATGATTGTCAATATAGAGCATAGAGCATAGAGAAGAGAGCAGAGAGCTGTAGTTGAAAACACCCATGTACAGAGATTTGAATTAATAGAAAGAGCTTCGATTCAAATTCATGGGGTTGTATTTGTTCTCTGTGTATGTATGTTGAATGTTATTCTCATGGATGCTTAATTTCTATTATACATCTTCTTTATATGCTGTGTATATGATTTCATGCTTTGTGTTTGAAGTCTGAGAGAGAGTAAGGAATGAGTTTCAATTGTTTCTCTATCTGAGTGAGTAAAATTCCTGCAAGGAGTGCAGTGAAGTTTGTCCGCAAGGAGTGTGTTGACAGAATTTAGAGTACATCTCTGAAAGCTCAGGAGGGATAACAACTATTCTCATTCTCGCAGAAGTGCAAGTTGAGCACAGGAGCCGTGCAAGGTGTGTGCGGGCTGAGTAATGTCTTATAGTTTGTGAAACTGAGAAATTGTTGAAGGACTACTGCTGCAGGGAGTGCGTAGAGTCAAAGGAATTCAATTCTTTGAAGTAATTGAAGGATTCGTCGCAAGGAGTGCATGCGGGTGTCTTATTTAAGACTCAGAGTTGGAGAAAGCTCAGGAAGGATAGGGTCTTCACAGTTGTGAAACAAAAGAACAGAAGGTTGGTGCCTTGAGGCGTTGAAAGGAGGCGTAGCAAGTTTGCGTTGCAGGCGGGTCGGTCGAAACTCTTTGAGAAGAATTCGCGAAGTCACAAGAGCCGTCAGATCTTGTAGAGAAGAAGGTACGTTATGGTGAGCTTTCCTCAAAATAAATCAGGCCCGTAGGATCCAAGTCAGCCAGGGCCGTTGGATCGCTCGTGAAATTTCATTTCGGGGTTTCATGAGTTGAAGGGTCGAAGGTTTTGCATCAAGGTTCACGAAGTCATGAAAGGCAAGTAGTGAGTGGTGAGTGGATCAGAGCCATCCATCCAGGAAGGAAAGGTGGTAGAGATCTAGAAATCTCGTGAACTCGGAGGTTCGCAAGGTGAGAGCCCAAAGGTTGGGTACTCTAGGTTGCGAAAGGTGAAGTCCTGAAAGGGCGAGAAGTTTCATTGTGGGACCGCGTAGACGACATGTCAAAATTCGATAGTTCGGTGCTTAGGTACATCGAGGAGTTTGGGATCTCGGCACTTTGAGTGTCATGATATAAAGGAGACAACACTTCGGTGAGTGAAGTGGCGAAGTGCGAAGTGGAGCGTAAGGAACACATGGTAGAATTGTAAGGTGGGCTCGTGGAATAGACCGGCGTACATGGGTTGTTCATTGAAGGGAGTCAATACCCCATTGACTTTTCGTGTCTCAGGGGTTCGTAAGATAAGGGGATGGAAGTCCAACCTTTCGACTTGCGAAGTGGAAAAAGGCGAGAAGCGCTAGTGGGAAGCCTAGCCGGCAGTCACATGCGGAGGGCACTGACAGCAGGGAGCTATACCCATATCAACATTTTGGTTATCATGAGCTTGGGAAGGAAGAGTCGAGAGTCTCAACTCATGAACTCGCGAGTGGCGAGTTGTGACAAGTGCCTCTCAGTTTAGGCCTTGGTCATAGCCGCTGGTCATGCAGAGAAGGGGGAGCTTGCACCTAGTGCTGTTCGTGCCAAGGAAGCTTTCGAAAGGACCTGTGGATCAAAAGAAAGAAGATTCAAGCAGGGAATTGAAAGAGATGATCCGGCTCAAAGGGAAACGAAGAATGATCCTGTAAGCGGATCCTCGACCTGAGGGTCGAGTGGGTCTGCACCAGAGTCTCTATGGATAATGTCTTTGACTAATGAAACACTTTGTTTTCTCATTTAAATCCCATGTGATTGCAACTAAATATTGTGTGAGATGACTAAACATTATCATATTACTGAAAATCAGGCTTGATCCCAAGAGAGTTGTTCATCTTAAAAATAATGGAAATATACATCATGGGAATAGAACTCAACCCATATATTGTTAATTAAAGCATAGCCACCAACAACTACTTACACATTGCACACCAAGTTTGTATTCAAGAAGCCTCCTAACCATATCCTTTGCTCTGTTGTTTATGGATTTCATAAATATAAGAACATAACACTTCAAATTTTAGCATTCATATAAGAAATTGAATTGAGTTCAAGATTTCCTAACTGGAGAGGCATGTAGTATGTGACCATGCTTTACTGACGTATTTGTAGGATGCCTGCCATCATAGTAGTATCAAACAACTACTACATTAAAAGGAAAAAAACACGAAGCTATTTGTAGTTTTGCATAATTGGCCACTGAACTGTTGGATGTGATTTTTTTCCTTTATCTACATATTTTTGGATGTGATTTTTTTTCCTTTATCTACATATTTATTTATGATCATTCTTTATTGATTTGTGGCTATCCCAACATGCTAATCAAAAGAAAACACTTATCCTTCTTCACTTTCTAAGTTTTATTCTATTAAAAACCTA
This sequence comes from Picea engelmannii, assembly GCA_009831015.1. Classification (NCBI taxonomy): domain Eukaryota; kingdom Viridiplantae; phylum Streptophyta; class Pinopsida; order Pinales; family Pinaceae; genus Picea; species Picea engelmannii. The sequence goes on from ML777481.1 coordinate 365,983, forward strand.
GTAAAGACTAAACGAGTAAATGGCCCAATGTGCTTTGATGGTTATTCCTGGCTTCTATAGATATGGAAAAGTAAATGAAATCGATAGTGTTCTTATTTATTTATGGTTTATTTGCACATAGTTGTTGTTGACACCGAAGAAATAAAAAAGAGCATTAAAATGATGAGTCAGATTCTTTTGATATGGAAAAATGTGAAGTAAGACATGATGTTGGTCTACCTATCCATCAAAGAAAATCGATGGGAATAGATTAAAGCCTATAGGGTGAATAATAATAATTCAAGGGATAAAATCATTGCTAAAATGTTAAAGCCAAAGCTACCATGCATAGAGACAAATTGAGAGAAGTAGAGAACTATAGAATTAGTAGGGTAAAGATTTATGATTATTGCTTAGGTCTATTTCTAATTATTATTTATCATTTATCATTTATGTTTATCTTATGCTTCCCTTTAATAAATCAATTTCACGTAGGAAAATGGATATTAATAATTTGGATGTAATAATGTCGATTGTGGCCTTATAATCTATCTGTTTGTTACATTCTACATTGATTGAACACCTTAAGCAATTTATCATGTAAACAAATAAAAAACACCAATGTGTTACATGGTTAAAACTCTCGAAGAAGGGAATAGTCCATGTTCCTAGCCAATGTGCCACTTGAGGAAATATTTCAATGAAAAAGGAAAAAAATAATACATATGAGTTCTTAAAATCAATATCTAGCAAATGACCTTCCATGTTGTTTAAATAGAGATCATGGACCAATCAGGAGTTAGCATACATATCAATATAGCTATTAATATTGAAGAGAATATGAATCATTGGATCACTTAATGTGTAGAACATATGGTGACCATCGTATTACATAACTACAAATGCATACTAATCCATACTAAGGAAAAATACTAAAGAAACACACTTTACCTAAAGACATATTAGACCAAGTTAATATTAACTAACTCCTAAGTATCTAAACATCCTAACACACACATTTATTATATTGACTCATAAGGACATTTAATATAAATCCAAGATGTAAAAAACTCCCTTGAGGTGTGGAAGATGAGGTCCACATAGAGTGGTAGGTGTGCATAACAAACTCCTTGATTTATGTCATGCCAACTATTGATTGATAGTCTAAAGAAGATTTAGAAGCGTGATGAACTTGCATAACTAACTATTCCAATGGTTAAAAAAAAGGCATTAGGTAATTTCTACAAATGTATGGATGATGTGAAGAGATAAATGGTTCTAGTTCAATGGTGCAAACCAAATGGAGGATATACAAGATGGGGTCAAGTGGGGAATCAAAAGATATAATGACGACATAATTAATGTAGAAAGCATCATATGTGAATGGAAACTACAAGTGAATGAAAGGGTAGAAAAAGTGAAAATAAATGGATTTAAAGGGACATATGGAAATTAAGATATGTCAACAAAAGAAGAAAATGTATGTGATGATGAATGAGACTTTCTTGCTAGTATTTGAAGAAATATTGACACTAGATGTGGGTTTTACGAGATGTTTGTAGATATTATGTGATATAGGTGCCATGGAATATTATTCTATTAGGCAAAGATTTTGTAATTTGGTTTAAATATAAAAAAACACATGGTAAAATTGTGAATTATTGGAAAGCAATAATCCCACTATTAGAAACCGATAATCATACTATTGAAAACAAATATTCACATTCTTGAAAATCAATAATCACACTTTTGAAACAAGATTTAAATTTAGATTTTCATTAAAAACTATCAATTAATTTAAAATAAGATTATTACATTTTCTCTATATATGCATACAATTGTGATAATTCAAAAAAACTCTATAACCCACAAATTTTAACTAACCTCACTAAAATCAATATTTTTCAGCATAAAATAAATCATAATGTAACACCGCCTTCCATCACAGAACATTATATTTGTGCCTACATCCTAGTATGGGAGAGATGTTGTCATGTTACAATACATAACGTAAGGTTACATTAAAAAATAACCAACATGGAGAAAATGTTGCTAGGTTACACTACATAAAGTAAAGTTACATTAAAATATAATAAAAAATATTTAGATAAAAAAATTCAAAAAAGTAAAAGTCGAATTTAGAGTAAAAAAAAAGTCAACTTTAGAGTAAAAAAAGGTACAAATCTTCTTTAGAGTAAATAAATTAGATTTATATTAGTTGACAAATTTTACAAGAATAAATAAGTGCACTTTGTGTTGATGTTAGTGGTAGCATCAAACATGAATTTCCACACGGGTCTATGTGTCTAGACATGTGGAATTTGTCTAAATCCTTCTACTCTTGAATTCACTTTAATTAAAGGAATTATTAAAGTAAATTGTTTTTATTGATTAATTATGTAATTAGTTAATTGGGTTATTTAATAAATATGTTAAAAGTACTTAGCATGTAGTATGTAATTTATATCTCAAGTGAGTGTGAGAAGTAATCTCAACTATAGATTAGTTTTGAGATTAGAAATAGAAATAGATTATAACTCATGTTTAGGAAAGAAAGCCTAGGGTCGAGGAGAAAAAAACTTGCCAGTTGACAAATTCAAGGAGATCTTGGATAAGGAAGGAAAATGACTTCCATCTAGAGATCAGGTCAAGGAGAAGAGAGAATAAAGGCTTACATAGGTGAGTTTCAATATAAGGAAGCCATAGGAGAGTGTCGTATCATACGAAACTTATCATATAAGTTTTTTGTATGGATACACAGTTCACAGTGAGGTGAATCGCATATATACACTATTCACAAGAAGGTGAGTCACATATGCCTCGAAAAGCATGCTAGAACCGGTGGAAAAATAATTCATACCTTCTCAGGTTATTCTACAGTTGTATTTCTCTTAGTGGTAGGGATGATTTTAAGGATGGAAATTTATTTTAAATTGTAGAAACCTTGGCGAATCTTACTAATCCTTCATATGCCAACTATAAATGTTTGGCTATATTTTTGTAAAAATATTCAAATTTCTAAGGATTTTATATAGTTTTTATAAAATTTTGGCGATTTTTAAGGTAAAATAATTTTATCCTATAGAATTTGGGCAAATCATTTTTAAAATAGCGAATCTCGTTTTTGGAAAAACCATGGAAAATTAGCCCATGAGCGAAATTTAGCCCCTAAAATCATCCATGCTTAGTGGGCCATTATCCCTAAGATGGGAGTCCTAATTTTAGAATAATAAAATAATTCTCAACATTGGTTTTCCCTCCAGGGTTTTTCTAGAGGTTTATACTCGAAAACTTTGGTGTTCTTATGTGTTTGATTTAGTTTCCTTATTTATGCTTCTAGTGCATGTTTAGTTGATTACTCTGTTGTGGTTTTAATAGATAAAGTGATTTTGTTTTGAGCTAATTGTTGGGTGTTGAGTAGGAGAAATTTCAACATGGTATCAGAGCATGTGCTATGAAGGGAAGCCAAATCTCATATCCGTAGAAGATTCATAACCAGCAGAAGGAAATCGAAGGACTGATTTTCAAGGAAACATTCAAATTGAGGTAGAGATAGGTTTTTGTATGTTTATGGAGGCATACACAATTCATTGAAGATACAATCACATACATACGCGATTTGTAGTGGATAGATTCACATACACATGCGATTTGCAATGGGTTGAATCACGTACATACATGATTTGCAGTGTGTCGAATCACATATATACATGCTTTGTAGTGTTGATATTCGCATATGGACTGCACAAATAAGTATAGGGTTTTTTTTCTAGTAGTAGGTTATTTCCAAGGAAATTTATGAAGTCTTAGGGATGGTAGCAACACCATTGAGAGTTGAAGAAAGATTAGATGGAGCATCCAACTTTCAATATTTGAAAGAAAGAGTGACTTTGGCATTGAAGGAGTATGACCTTTGGGAGTATTTGGATAAAGCATTTACTCCACCGACAAATCTAACAAATTTAGATGCTCACAACAAGAAGGATATCAAAGAAGAAAGGGTCCTCCTAGATTCAGTGAAGGATAATCTAATCCTTCACCTAATTGAGAAGAATACTACCAAAGAGATATTTTATGCCCTGGTAAGTTTATTCCATAGCAAGAATATGAATAGGAAGATGGTCTTAAGGAATAAACTCATATAAGTTCAGATGTCTAGATTAGATAATGTTACCAACTATCTCATGAGGATCAAACAAGTACATGATCAAATTGTGGCTATAGGGGAGAAAAAATAGGATGTAGAGCTTGTGAATGTGGCACTAAATGGTATTTCCAAGTCACGGGAAGCATTTGTCGAGTGATTTTGCACTCAGGAAAATATCCCATATTGGTAGAGACTTTGAGATGATTGCATCCATGAAGAGAGTCAGGAGGATTTGAAGAGTAGCAAGCAGGGAGATAGTTAAGCGAACTTGGATCTTGTCAATAAGACAAGGAAGGGAAAAGGAAAGAGTGCTAGCAAGAAGGGTAACAATGATGGAGGGGCATCATAGCCAGGGAAGAAGAAGGACTTGAGTAAAAGCAGGTGCCTCCCATGTCATAAGAATGGAAATTATGCATCTCAGTGTCCATAGAAGAATAATAAGGGTAATTGAAAGACACAGATAACAACATCAACAGAGACATGTCTTGATGAGTTTGCAACGAAATTTGAGAATGATTACTGAATGGTTTCTTTCCTTTCTACTAGCACAATAGTGAGGAGTGCATGGTTCTTTGACACTGGTACATATCATCATAGGACAAAATCACAATAGTTGTTTATCAGTCTAATGGATATAGAATCAAAGGTTCATGTGGATCTTGGTGATGATTCCAGGTATGCAGTAAAGGGAGAGGGAGCAGTTACATTCCCTCTCAAGTCAGGATGTTCACTCGATGCCCATGATGTGCTTTACCTACCAGGTTTGAAGAAGAATTTTCTTTCAGTATTAGCTATGGAGGAAAAGGGTTTTTTCATTATTTTTCAGAGAGGGAAGGTATTATACATCTAGAGAAAGCTATCCCAAACAATGCAGTGGTTGTTAGGGTTAGAGAAGGAACTTTATACAGGTTGCAAGGAAATCTTGTTCAGACTTTGGTACATGACAATGACAACCTATGTGAGTTGTCGCACATGAGGTTGGGACACCTAAACTATAGGGAATTTCTTATTATAAGGGGGATTGTTATAGGTCTTCTAGAGTTTAGTATTGTGCAACAGAGAGTGTACATAGGGTGTGCACTTGGAAAGAATACCTAGGTTTCTTTTCCTAGCAGTGAGAGTAGGTCCAATGGGATCTCAGATGTTATTCACTCATATGTGAGTGGGCCGATGTTAGAAGCATCATCATAGGGATTGTTATACTATGTGATGTTTATTAACAATTTTTCTAGGAAAACATGGATCTTCTTTATGAAGAACAAGGACAAGGTATTCAGTCGGTTTGATGAGTTTAGGGATCAGATAGAGAATCAGATAGGTAATAAGATCAAGGTATTGAGGTCGGATAATGAGGGAGAGTATGCCTCCAATGAATTCAATAATTTATACAAGAAGGAAAGGATCAATAAGCAGCTGGCAATCTAATACAACCCTCTGCAGAATTGGGTTGCAGAGAGAAAGAATCGATCCATCATTAATTATTCCAAGGATATGGTACATGATTAGGAGTTTCGCATGTCTATGTGGGAAGATGCATGTAATACAATGGTGTATGTGCGGAACATGAGTCATCATAGGATAGTGGGGGGAAATATTATGGAGGAGGCATTATGAGAAGTGAAGCCAGAGATAGGACATTTGAGGATCTTTGGTTGTCCAGTTTACATCCATGTGCCAGTGGAGAAGAGGACAAAGTTGGATCCTTCATGGCATAAGGGTATATTTGTGGGGTACAACAAGACCTCAAAGGATTACAAGATCTTCATTCTAGCATAGAGGAAGACAATTGTGAGAAAATATATGAAGTTTCAGGAGAAATTAGCATCTAGGAGTACTCAGGAGTCATCAAAAGTGACAAAGGAAAATGAGCACCAGAATACGAAGGCTGAGCAACAGTCAACAATTTAGACTTTAGGTGGAGAGGAGGAGTTATCCCCTTCCATCCTTGTCAGGAGACCCAGGTGTCTAGTATGGACATTGAGGGATGATGGTGAGGCTCCCATGAGTGTGGTTAGAGAGTGTTAACCTCCAAACAATTTTTTGAGTTATATGGTAGTGTTGGCCCCTAGTTATGGAAGAAAGATAAGAACAAGGAAGGAAAGGTAAAAAGAGAGCTTTGCGGGAGTTACAGTAACTGTCACTGAGTCGAAGTGAGAAAAAGAGCAGGAAAGATGGAGAAAAGCACGAAAAATCAAGCCGTTGGATGAGGAGATCAGGGATGACAGATCAATAAGGAAGAAGGATCGCAGACAACTAAAAAAGCAGAGAAATCCATCATTGGATGCTTTGGAGCACCATGCGATGAAGAAGGGAAGATAGGCTAGCGAAGGCCAAAAAAAGTGGGTCAAGTTGACCTAGGGTTTTAGAAACCTAGGGTTTTGGTATATAGGGTTTTGGCACCTAGGTTTCGACCTAAGGCTGTCGATGAGGGACTGTAATGTATAAATAAAGGTCAAGAGGACCTGGGTGGGGTTGGTCATTGAGTATTGGTATGATATTGTTGCTCTAGCTCTATTGTGGAGGGAGAGGGTTGTATTGTGATATCTCAGTTGTGTGCGAAGGTCAAGTCTTGTAGCTGGGTGCCTAGGAAGGGGAGAGAAAGAGAGAGAAGAAAGAAGATCTACTAGTTGAGAGCGCATATAAGAACTGTATGCTTTACCTTAATAAATCATAAGCATAGTTTTGTGGACATAGCCCCAAAGGGAGGGTGAACCACGTATATTTGTGTCATATGTGTGATTGATGCCTAGATCTCTGTCATTGTTATATTGTTATTTGCAGTCTTATGTTAGATCTGATCTATAGTTGTGCAAGATAGAACTAGCTGGTAAGTGATATATGAATGATGTATTGTTGTTGTGATAGATCCACTTGATATTCTCTTGGTTGTAGACATTAGTGTCCTACAAACCCCCTCTTAGCTGCTTCGGGTGAGATTTCATCTGCTTCGTAGGTGCTACTGAAAGGGCTAGTAGCTAGGGCTTGTTGGTGCACTCTTGGAGTGAACCTCAGGTTTGCCCCTGTGCCAACAAATGGTTCTGTTGTCGAGACCAAAATATGTATAAAATAATTTCAAGGTGGTTACCTTTGAAAATAGAAATTCAGAAGTTGATAGAGGATCAAGAGAGGGACTTCACTGAAGTTCAAAACAAGAACCCCAAGCTAAGTACTGAAGGTTGGATGCAGAGACACATCTTCACCGATATGCATGAGATCTTATTTGGAGGAATCCATCAATATATATACGAGTGGTTAGTTAGGTTATCTGATACTCAGTTCGAGATTAGATCTAGGCCTCCTGTGGTCTGGACGTTGGAGTTGATTAAGAAGGTTAAGAGAGTTGACAATGTTGTATCAAGGGTTGTGGATCACTGGTTCGAAAGTACCATTGGAGGGTATATCACCAAATTTGTTGTTGATAGAACATAATCATGTAAACAAGCCGAGAGATACTTCTTCAAAGGACCTAGAGGAAAAATTTTACAAATTCTGAAGCTAAGAATCAAGATGTTGTTGCATGAAAAGAACGTCTTGAAGATACAGTAGATTGGTTGGATCCGAAAAGGCTAATGTTCAAGAATTTGAACAGTGACAGTGACGCATAAGCTGGACATATGCACAGTGGGAAAGTATTTCAATGGGTTCACCTTGAGAACCTGTTCAAGAAAAACTACAGAGATGAGGGTTTCTACAATGGAGAAGAGGCAGATCTGATAGATGAAGAACATTTAGAACCCACCAGGGCAGAGGAAGAGGAAGTTGAAGAAATTTTCCAGAACAAGATAGAAACATCAAGAGTTGCGTAGACCACTGAAGTAAGTAATATCAATTCGTCTTTTATTTCAGAAATGCTAAGTAATCAGAATATTTTGAATCACCAGAGTCCGCAGACCACTATTACTAGTAGTTCGACATCTACTCAGACAGGAAAACTAGGTAGATCTATGGAAGATGAGATGAGGCTCCCTATCTTTAAAGGAGATGGATATGAAGATCCTGATCAACACTGGTTCCTGTGTGAGGCCGTATGGAACATTAAAAATATTATCGATGAATCTATTAAAATAAACTTGTTTAGCACTATGTTGAGGGATCGCGCATTGAGTTGGTACATGAAGCTTGTCTAAGGACTTGCGCAACCTAAGCCACTAAATGAGATCAAGAATGCATTGGTTGTAGATTTTAAAAAAACTAATTCGGAGTCACAATGTATTACTGAGCTGAAGGAGATCAAGAAAAAGGTAGTCAAACCTGTTTGGGAGTTTGATCAGAGATTCAAGACCCTAACAGGTTGATTAACTTTTAAAATCCTAGATGAGAAGAACAAGGAATGGTTCATCCCTACTCTTTTACCACACATCAAAGTTCGCTTGATGCAGCAAAAGATTTCATCGCATGCAAAATATTTGGAGATCGCCATGAAGCTTGAATCAACACATATGGGAGAATCTAGCTCAGGCATGAGCCAGATCTTGAGCTAGCTGACTAGTTTGTCTCTACAGGTTGAGGATATGAAGAAGGACAAGGGGAAAGACAAAAGAGAAGATATCTAGTGTGTAAGATGTAGATCCAAATTTCATGATAAAGAAATTTGTCCCCTGTTTCATGAATATTTGGCATTAGGAGCGTTGAGCCCCTTGAAGCAAGTTAACATGCCCTAGTGCGAAGTATGCAGAAACTGGCATCGCCCTGGTGAGTGCTATTATATGCAAAAGTATGTTCAGACACCCATAAACTTGCACTGCACATTCTGTAAGTCTGTAGGGCAGGATCATAGATAGTGTAGGGCTTTTGACCTGATGCATGAAATATCAAAAGACATATACAAGATCCAAGGCAAAGTACACCAAGAAGGAAACAATGCACAGTATAATTCTCCAGGAAGAGGAAGTTTCAATCCTTGCGGTGGATACAGAGGACGAGGATGAGGAGGAGGTATGGGTTGAGGATGAGGAAAAATAATCTGTTACAACTACACGCAACCAATAAATTTAGCGAGGGATTGCCAAAACCATTGCACAACCTGTAGTTATTGCAATTCCTTCGAGTATGCCTTTGACGAATTCCCTTTACTTCTAGCTAAGCTTTAGGAAACATGAGGACCTCAACAAAATGTGCAAGTGCAACTGATATATGCTGAACCTCATGGAGCAGACCCTAGAGTGACTGTTATCACTCAAGGAGGTGCTGCTACAGGAGAAGACAGAGCAGCCCAAGGAAAGACTGCAGACGACCACGGAGTCAGGAAAGCTATAGAGAAGACCCCAACATTTGATGCTAAGAAAGAAAGATATATATTTGAGGAGGAAAGAAAAGAGTTCAAAGGATATCAAGGGTCTTCATAAAAGAAACAACTAGAAATCAAAGAATATGGCATGCCTCAGGCATTTGATCAGTCTGCGTCGCCAACAGAAGGAAAAGAGGTAAGCAAACTCATGGAATTTTTGTGCACTTGTGTTAATTTGATTCAAGATAAAAGCGTTGTAAAATAATTACAAGATTGAATCAAGTAGTATGAGCTAGGAAATATAGACTCCTTACTAAATAGGGAAGTGCACCAAATTGGGAAAAGGAGAAGGACAAATAAATAATTACACCTAAATGCTCAAATAGGAGAATATGATATAGACTATGTGGTCCTTGACTTAGGGTCAGAGGTCAATGTCATGACGAAGAAAACCTGGGCACTGATGGGAAAACCGAAGTGGATCTATTCCCTTATCAGGATTAGAATGGATAATCAACAAGTTGTCAACCCATTTGGATGGTTGGAGCATGTCCCTGTGGACATCAATGGAGTTAGAACGTTTGTAGATTTTGAAGTAATTGAAATTGTTGATGATAGTTGCCCTTATCCTGCATTATTAGGAATTTATTGGGCCTTTATAAATTGTACTGTTGTTGATCTAAATAAGAGGTGTATGAAATTTGAAAGAGAAGGCCTTAGGGTCATTTCACCTTTAGATCCAGACGAGGGTCCTCGATACATAGAGGCTATTAGAGAAGAAGACCATGCATACGAACTGGAAAAAATATACAAATTAACAACCAGACAACAGGATTATATCAATCCTACAGCCGACGGGAATATGAGTTGGTGAAGCGACAACACATCTTCATTAGACTCAGAAGAATTGTTGGAGAACTAGCAGAACCAAATGTATGAAGTCTCTACTAGAAGATGTGCTAGACTAACCAGAGAGGTTCGCTGGATCGACACAATAGTGAGTAACTTACCCACATTTGATGGGCTTAACCCTTTAGAAAACTTCTTATCATAGTTTGAGACAAATATACCAACACAACAGAGGTTGTTGGCAATGGATGAGGCCATGAAAGCCACACCAGCAAGATGGTGGGGGACACACAAAGGAAACATCACAGACTAGACACAATGTCGAACTTTGATGACAGTGCAGTTCTCAACACAAGTAGGAAGCTGCAAAGTGAGGTACACAGGTTGAAGTTTCCCAAAGGACCATGTGCGAAGCTGCAAAGAGGCCTGTAGTGAAATTCCTCGATAAAAGTGGGTGCACAGATTCATTAACATGCTGTACATGATCCCTATCAACTGGTACCTACAAGCGGAGTTGTGCCTCATCACTTCAGATTGGGAAGGTATGACCCATAATTTTGTAACCACCTTTTTGTTTGAAAGTGAATTTCCTTCAGTAGACCAAGAATTATAGATTCTGTGACAGAAATTATTTAAGGAGGCATCTGGCCTCCCTTTTGACCAAGAAAAGGATGAATGGACTGCACCATTCCAGAAATTGCAAGTATGTTACAATATTAATGCCGATGAAGATGATGATCCAAGGAAGGTAAACATGGCTGAGACAAAAGGCCACAAAAATGTGGAAGGAGCAAGAGTTGAGCTGCCATTCATAGGACAACCAATCAAAATAAATAAATTCAATATTGGGATAGAGGAGACACCAAAGCTTGCCAACGTCAGAGATTATTGGGATGTTGCTACCATTGACAAGATTACAGAGTTATTGCATGAATATCAAGACTTTCTCCCAACCAATTTCACTGACATGAAGGGAATCAAAGGGCCTATAAGTGAGATGAGAATACGTTTGAAACTAGATGCGAAGCTAGTCAATCAAAGACCTTATAGACTGAACCCCAAATACAAGGAAAAAGTGAAGATCGAGCTCGACAAAATGCTGGAAGCAGAGATTATTGAACCTGTCGAAGAGTTGGAGTGGATCATCCCTATGGTGGTACAAGACAGAAAGACAGGAGAAATCAGGATCTATGTGGACCTTAGAAAGTTGAATGATGCATGTCTGCATGACCCTTTCCCTACACCATTCACAGACGAAGTGTTGGATAACGTGGGAGGCTAGAAAGTATATTCTTTTATAGATGGCTTTTCGGGATACCATCAGATCCGCATTGCCAAGGAGGACCATCATAATACTACATTTTCCATAGAGTGGGGATCATACCAATATACTGTAATGCCATTTGGATTGAAGAATGCCCCAACCATCTTTTCCAAGTTGGTGGTCGAAGCATTCAAAGAATTTTTTCATAAATTTTTAGAAGCATACTTTGATGACTGGATTGTTTTTAGTTTGTTGAAAAATCATATTGAATGTCTAAGGCTAATTTTGGACAAATACAAGCAGTGTCAAATCACTTTGAATCTGAAGAAATGCATCTTCTTCTCACCATTTGGAGTGTTATTAGGTCATATTGTATGCAAGCAGGGATTGCTAGTTGACCCATCTAAAATTGCAATTATATTTGATTTTCCACCTCCTACTTCAATCAAACAACTGGGAATTGCACTGGGCCGTACTGGATATTACAGGAAATTTATCAAAGGATATGCCCAAATTATAACACCAATGGAGAAGTTGTTGAAGAAGGATTGTTAGTATGAGTGGACAAATGAATGTCAGCATAACTTCGACACACTGAAACAGAAGATGGTTACAATGCCCATTCTGGATTTTCCATATTGGAGAAAAGAATTCCATGTGCATGTCGATGCATCTTCTATTGCATTAGGAGTAGTACTGGCACAACCTGGCGAAGGGGACATTGATCATCCATTAGCATTTTCCAGCCAGAAGCTATCCACAGCTGAAGCTAATTACACCACTACAGAGAGAGAGGGACTATCCATGGTGTATGCACTGCAAAAATTCTGCCACTACTTGTTGGGAGGACACTTTAAAATGTTTATTGATCACTCCACGCTGAAGTACCTAGTCAACAAGCTAGTGTTGGGGGGTAGAATATGCATATGGCTTCTGTTGTTTCAAGAATATGATTTTGAGATCATAGATAAGCCAGGAAGAATGAACAAGGGCCCAGACCACTTATCAAGGTTGGAACATGGTGAAGAACCTACCAGTTTGGAGGATACATTGTCGGATGCATAGTTGCTCGCCACTAGAAATATTGATGACCACTTTGTAGACATAGTCTAGTTCCTGTCAATAGGAATGGCTCCAAGTGAGTATACAATTCCTCAGAAGAAACAACTAGTGGTGCATGCTGCATACTTTTCACTTATAGCTGGACAACTGTACAAAATGGGACCAGATGAAATATTAAGGAGGTGTGTTATGGAGACAGAGTGACCACTGATCCTAACAGAATCTCATGAAGGCATCGCAAGAGGACATTACACAGGGAAAGGAACTGTGTAGAAGGTTCTGCGAGTTGGCCTTTGGTGGTCTATGTTACAAAGAGATACTAAAGAGTATGCTAGAGCATGTGATGCATACCAGAGAATTGGAAAACCATCCCAAAGAGATGGAATTCCATTAGCACCACAGATGACCCTACAAGCATTTGAAAAGTGGGCCATTGACTTCATGGGACCTATAAACCCACCAGGAAAGCGCACATGAGCAAGGTACATTATTACTGCGACAAAATACTTAACCAGATGGGCCAAAGCAAGAGCATTCAAGGATTGTAGTGCAACTACAACTGTGCATTTTATATTTGATGACATAATAACCAGGTTTGGATGCCCTAATATCCTTATGAGTGATCAAGGTACACACTTCATCAATAATACTATTGAAGCCCTGACTGAAGAATTTGCAGTCCACCATTAGAAGAGTACACCTTACCATCCACAAAATAACGGAACAGTTGAAGCATTCAACAAGATCTTGGAGACAACATTGACCAAGATTTGCAGCATGAACAGGGATGACTAGGATTTAAGAGTACCAGCAGTACTCTGGGCTTATAGAACCACTTGAAAGAAATTAACAATGCAGACCCCCTTCAAGTTGGTTTATGGTCTTGAATCTGTTGTCCCCATGGAATACTTAGTACCAAGCCTAAGAATTGTTTCACTTATAGACATGGATGATAACAACAATGTTCGTGAGAGGCTTGCACAGTTGGTTGAAATAGATGAAGACAGATTCATTGCAGCATTCCATCAGCAAGTTTAGAAGGAACGAGAAAAGGCCTATCATGACAGGCACATCAAGAAGAAGACATTCAAGCAAGGTGATTTAGTACTCGTGTATGACAGTAAGTTTATCAAATAGCCTGGGAAGTTCATAACACATTGGCTAGAACCATATGAGATTGCCTATGTTACAGAAGGAGGAGATGTGCAGCTGAAGACATTGAAGGGAGACTAGAAGGAAGGATTGGGGAATGGGAGTCGACTGAAGTTATACTATGATAACCAGATGCCTCACCATTCTTAGTAAAAGCATGAGGAAAAGGGTCCAAGTAAAAGGTGCAGTTGAAACTGGGTACCAGACACATAAAAGACAGTCTGAACAAGGATGGAAAGGAGGCATAAAGAAGAAAGAAAGGGTTGCACTGCACAGTCCAAAGTTGAAGTAAAACAAGAGGATCAGATATGAAGTGCCTCAGGATGAGTAACATATGAGTGTTGGGGGCTTGTTAGCCCCTGGTTATGGAAGAAAGTGAAGAACTAGGAAGGAAAGGTAAAAAGCGAGCTTCATGGGAGACATAGTAATTTTCACTGAGTCGAAGTGAGCAAAAGAGAAGAAAAGATGGAGCGAAGCGAGGAAAAGAAGTTTGTTGGACAAGGAGATCAGGGAGGACAGATTAGCAAGGAAGAAGGATCACGGACAAATCAGCAAGCATAGAAAGCCATCATTGGATTCTTTGGAGAATCACATGATGAAAAAGGAAAGACAGGCTAGTGAAGCCCGAAAAAAGTGGGTCAAGTTGACCTAGATTTTTAGACACCTGGGGTTTTGGTACCTAGGTTTCAACCTAAGGCTATTGGTGAGGGATTGTAATGTATAAATAAAGGTCAAGAGGACTTGGGTGGGGTTGGTCATTGAGTATTGGTATGATATTGTTATTCTAGATCTATTATGGAGGGAGAGGGTTGTATTGTGATATCTTAGTTGTGTGCAAAGGTCCAGTCCTATAGCTGGGTGTGCAGGAAGGGGAGAGAAAGAGAGAGAAGAAAGAAGATATGCTAGTTGAGAGTGCAGATAAGAAATGTATGCTTTACCTTAATAAATCATAAGCACAGTTCTGTGGACATAACCCTAGAGGGAGGGTGAACCACGTATATTTGTGTCATATGTGTGATTGATGTCTGGATCTCTGTCATTGTTATATTGTTATTTGCAGTCTTATGTTAGATCAGATCTATAGCTACGCAGGATAGAACTAGATGATAAGTGATATATGAATGTTGTATTGTTGTTGTGATAGATCCACTTGATATTCCCCTGGTTGTAGACATTCATGTCCTGCAACCCCCCTCTTAGTTGCTTCGAGTGAGGCTGCATCTGCTTCGCAGGTGCTCCTGAAAGGGCCAGTAGCTAGGGCTTGTTGGTGCACTCTTGGAGTGAACCTCAGGTCTAGCCCTGTTCAAGGAAAGGTTTGTGGTGAGAGGGTTCTCCCAGAAAGATGGAGTGGACTATAAGGATACATTTTCTCCATTCTATAGGTATGCTTATATTCAATTTGTTAATTCTATTGATTTTGTTATGAGGTGGAGGATATATCAAATGGATGTGAAAATGCCACTCCTCAATGGGATCATTGAGGAGGAAGTATACATAGAAAAACCATAGGGATTTGAGGTACATGGGAGGGAGTTTCATGTGTATAGGATTAAGAAATCCCTGTACGGACTCAAATAGGCACCCAGGGCATGATATTCCAGGATCGATGGATACTTGTAGAGTATGGGATTTACCAAGAGTGAGGCAAATACTAACTTGTATTTCATACTTATTGGAAATTATACTCTCATCTTGGTTGTGTACGTTGATGATTTATTTCTCACAGGTGCAAAGGATCTTATTTCAGGGGACAAAGTAGATTTGGCTAGTGAGTTCCAGATGAAGGACATTGGCTTGATGCATTATTTCTTGGGGTTAAAGGTATGGTAGGTATCAAGAGAGATATTCCTTGGACAAGGGATGTAGTAGAGATCTTGAGGAGATTCAGGATGGAGGATTGTAAATTGATGACAACATCTTTGATTACCAATCTGAACAAGATTGACAGTTCATATTCAAAGTTGGTGGATCCTAGGATATACAAGAAGCTGGTAGGGTCCTTGATGTATTTGTTCATCACCAAGACATATATTTGTTTTTTTGTGAACGCATAGAGTAAATTCATGGTAGATTCAAGGCAGGTGTTTTGTATCACAACAAATCACATGCTCATGTACTTGAGAGGGAAAATGGAGTATGAATTGAGATATCTTGGAGGAGATGGAGTAGAGTTGCAGGGATATATAGATTCATATTGGGAAAGAAGTGCATTAGATAGAAAGAGAACCTTAGGGTGTTTCCTCAAATTGGGATCAACAATGATGATTTGGTTTGGTAGGAAGAAAACTTCTATACCACTCACTTCAGTAGAGGCAAGGTATATGGAAATGAGTATGGCTATTTGTGAAGCCATTTGGCTTCACAAATTTCTTACAGATTTATTTGGTCAGGATTTGGAGCCTACAATGATATACTACGATAATCAGAGTTGTATAAAACTATCCGAGAATCAAGTATTCCATGATAGGTCCAAGCATATTGAGGTCAGATATCACTTCATTCAAGATAGGATCTAGAAAGGAGCAATGAAGATTCAATATATTTCCACATATGAGCAGGTTGCAGATAATCTGACCAAGCCTTTGGAGAAAAGGATGTTTGTATTCTTCAGATATAGACTTGAAGTGGTGCAAAATACCTTCCTCGCTAAGACAGAGTTTTTATGTTAGTGGTAACATAAGACATGTATTTACGCACAAGTCTATGTGTCTAGAAATGTGGAAATCATCCTAATCATTCTACTCTTGAATTTAATTTAATTAAAGAAATTATTAAATTAAATTATTTTATTAATTAGTTATGTAATTAGTTAATTGAGTTATTTAAGAAACATGAAAAAAGTACTTATCATGCAGGATGTAATCTAAATGTCAAGTGAGTGTGAGAAGTAATCTCAATGGTAGATCACTTTTGAGATTAGAAATAGATTATAAATCACATTTATAAAAGCAAGTCTAGGGGGAATAAGAAAGACACTTGACACTTGACACTTGAAATATTCAAGGATATATTGGACAGGGAAGGAGAATGACTTCCATATAGAGATTAGGTCAAGGAGAAGAGAGAACAAAGGATTACACATGTAAGTTTCAGTATGAGTAAGTTGCAGGAGATTTTCAAATCGTACGAAACTTGTTGTATAAGTTTTCCATACAAATACATGGTTCACAGTTAGGTGAATCACGTATATACACGATTCAAAAGAATAAGAATCATGTATGCCTTCAAAAGCATGCACAAATTGGTCATACAAAGGTTAGGCCTTGCGAGGTTAGTCTACTGTTGTATTTCCCTCAGTGGACCATTATCCCTATTACGTGATCCCTAATTTTAGCATAGTAAAATCATTCTCAACACTAGTTTTCCCTTTGGGATTTTCCAGGGATTTATTCCTAAAAACTTTGGTGGTCTTATGTGTTTTATTTGGCTCCCTTAGTTATGCTCCCACTATATGTTTTTTTGATTAATCAACTGTGCTTTTAGTATATAAAGTTATTTTGTTTTGAGCTAATTGTCTGGGGTTAAGTAGCAGAAATTTCAACACTTTGAATTCACATGAATACAATTGCTCTATCTTCATCAATATATCGATATAATCTAATATGGTGCACTATGAGATAAGAACAAGATGTTAGTAAAAATATTTCTCTACCTCATTAGAATTTGAATATGATTTTTACACAATTTGACCTCCTTGTTTTGGATTATATGGGAGGATATAGTGCAAATTTCTAGGCAGACCCATTCTACGGTTAAAATGACACTACATTTGAATGACAAAAAATGTGATTTTAATTTATCTTCTCTGTCAATTCTTGGAATCAAAACCAAGACTAGATAATCCCTCTGTTTATTCTTATAATCAAACCCAAGACTAGAGAAACCATTAAATGTAGTAGACTATGTACCTTGAACAACTTACAACTACATGTCGACACCAAGAAATTTCCCTTCATCTCTTATTCTTTACAACATGTTGCATAGATTTTCGAGAAGCTTTTATTGGATGGAATATTTTCTCAAAGAAGAAAAAAATCCTTTTCATATCCCAACGAATAAATAAATAAGAAAAAAAAAATTAATGATTTATAGAAAACAAGCCTAAATCCATATTAACCTCGTATCTATCAAGTCTCGAGAGGGATCAAATTTCTCGAGGTGAAAAACATTCCTCGAGTTTTTCACTCTAAAAGATGTTTTCTCATGCCCCACAGTGTGCTTGCCCAAATATTGTGATCTTTCACCTCTTGAGGGCATGTGACATCGTGAAGTTTCTCACTTGGTTGCTTGGATCACCAAGGATACTTCATCTACAGTATGTGTTATAGAATATTTCATCTTCGGAAAGATGAAACTTCCCTTGGATTACTAGACCCATGTGCCAAGACATAATCACTATAAGTGAACACAAATATCCCTTTAAACTCATTTTAACCAATCCGAAAGAGAAAAGGATAAAGGACATGATGTACCTTGTTTCGAAGTTTATCCTCATTTCTTCCAATCCATGATATTTATATTAAAACCCCTTGGTGCAACTTGATACCTACAATGGGAAGTGAAGAGAAATGATTATATCCTACTCTAATTGATTAGGTAAAACAAATTCATCTACGAATATTAAAGAAACAATAGAAAAGCATCTACAAGAATACACAATATTGAAGTAAATAAGACACGTATATTCAGTGAGAACAAAAAAGAGAATACTTACAGACCACTATTGATGTTTTATCAGCCTCTATAAGTTCTCTTCATCCATCCCTTGCATGAATATACCAAGATGAAAATGATGATACTCTCACTGATTACCTCCTCCTTCGCCTTGAAAATCCCTCAATATATAGGCTTGAGAGGCACAACGACCATGAGAAAATGAAGGATATTGTTTTGGATATGACTCCTTTAGCTTTATATTATATCCTAAGGTGAACCCATATCATGAGGTTTGAACATAACGAAACCCATCTTGAGAGAGTTGACCCATAGAATTACGTGGAACATCCCCCTTTCTCCTCTAACAAGAATGGTGCTCCCGCAGAGTGAGAGACACGGTGCTATCCTAATAGTGTTTCTCCTCTAACATTGAAGAGGGGGTTCCATGGCCCTCCTCCAACATGGCCAGGGGGGAGCCACCCTTCATAAATTCCCCAAAAAAGGTTGATTTTTCCAAGAAAAATGTGTGTTTTGACCTTGAAATGATAGGTTTCTTCCTCCAATATGACTTAGAGGTCATGGAAAACTGTTTTCATGGTGTCAAGGGGTGGTAACACCTAACAAAGTGAATTAGACACTTGGGAAGGTGCATACGATAGTTGCAACAGTGCATGCAACACTTACTAGGGTGCATACGTTACTTTGCGACACTTAGGGTGTGAAACACAAATGTGACATTTGGTGTGTAACACATGCCCCCTAAAGTGTGAGTTCAGAAGAGAAATTGATGGATGAAACAATTTATAAATTATTCAATGAAAGGGTGATGGAATATGGGAACCTGGTAGAAGATGCAAACGATCATGAAATAATATTAATATATGTTCCATTTCCGAGGCAGACATACCTATGTTAGGAATACAAAGTGACTCAAAGCATGGTCGTCAACGCATACACTGTAGATCCATGAAAATACTAACTAAGGATATTTCCACCAAATATACAATGTGGATCCATTCCTCCATGACATGAAATGGTCGCAGCCATGAAAAATACACAATGGAGCTACGAGATGACAAAATATAGCCATGAATCAATACAATGTGGATCTATGTGACACTATATATATCAATAATATTGCTAGCATGATGATTGTACTCAAATATTTTACATGCTCAAATGATATCAATCGCAGCCTGGGAAAAGAACATAACATAGTGAATGCCCAACCCAGGGTCTTCGTCCAAATTATGATGCAGTACAAATCTATCCAGGTGAATAAATGATTTTATGTCGAACATGGTAGAAACCACTTGATTACTAGTCCTTGAGGTAAATCATTAACAATTGTGAGGGAAATCACCAATTATAACAATGACTCCCAAGGTACCCTAGTACAATCCAACGAATGTGAATAAATGAGCTGAGGTCGAACATTCATGGAATCATTCGATCATAGGTCAATGATGTAAAACTACTATCAGAAGCGAGGAGGCATGCCATTGAGGCATGCAAGTCCTAAGGTACTAACTGGTTTCTAAGTCTAATTCCTAGATAATATGTTGAAGTCGATAGGAAAACACTCATCGAAGGAGGGTCATGATGTATCATCATCGACATGAAACTGACAAAGGAAAGTGATGTAATACAATGAATCGAATGAGTATGGACTAACATAGGAAATGGGAAATGGTAATATTGCATATGGATGGTTTGAAGTGAAACTTCCCTTGAACATGATGAAGCATGACAAATGACTTGGAAACATTGAATCTACAAGTACCAATAACATAAAGTGATGATAATAAGATCACTCTTTTATTGGATGAAAAATTATGGTGACACATGGAATTGGTATGACTTAGAGACAAGCATATTACCCAACTATAAGACAAGACACAAATAGGTGCCATGTTCAAGGGAAAACATAACTGCCATAAATGATTCCAAAAACATTGACCCACTTCCTTCAATTTTTCCCCCATCCATATAGATGAATATCTCTTTCTTTTTTAACGAGCTTGAGGAGGGTAACAGATGCTCTGTATGGCTCATACTTTGTATAATTCCCTTGACATGTGTTTAATGAACCTGAGGAAGGAGGGGTTTGGTCTTGTATGGGTCCTGGAGATAAGACTCCCATAGGTCGTTCAACGCATAGTTCTGTGAACCTAAAGAAGGTAAACTCATTGGTTTTTCACATTTAGAGAGTCTAAAAAGAACTTAAAGATGACTCTGTGGATGAATTTTTCATAAATTTATTCTCCCAGGCTAGAAAAAAGTGTAAAACAATACGGGGGATAACTCTTCTACTCATGTTTGATTAGATTAGTCATTTTTTGTAATTAGTCTCATGAGGCCAAAAAAGAGATAAACTACCACTCAAAAGATTCCTTTTCAAACCTTTTATCGAGTGTGAAAGGAAGCAAGATCACTCAGAAATCTTTTGATGTTTCAGGAGCCCGAAAATAGCTTAAAGGAAACTCCAAAGAGTTCCTTTTTCGTATATCTTTTACAAGTTCAATAAAGAGATAAAATTATACTTGGTAACCTATTCTCATGTTTTAATGAGAATGATAAAGAAAAAAGACTAAGCTTGTTCCCGAAAAAAATACTATGTCACAATGGGATCGACCCTTGAACGAGGATCACTCCTAGTAGTGTATCTCTCTAGAGGTATTTTACCCCTAGCTTGCATGATAGAAGCTAGTGGTTTCTCTTTAGCATGATGTCCAGAGGTTGGAGACCTACCCCCCAAGCATCATTTCCTCCGATGAATGTTCTTCTTTCCTCGTTTAGGCATCTAGTTACTAATAGGAACATTTTATATAGGAGGAGGAAAAGAAGGTTCAAGTAGTCGATCCAGAGGGAGACTTGATTCTAATGGAGGGGGGTCAGTTTCATTTATTAATGAGCTTAACAAAGACAATGAACTATGCTCATAGATATCTGTTTCATTTTTTAATGAGATCGACACAAGAAAAGAAATATGCTTGTTGAGACCAGGTAGTACCAAAGGACCATATAATTATAAGGATTGTTGCACTTGAGTCAAAATATTGTTTAATGTCGAAACCTGTGTGGTGGTAGGAGAGGGAAAAGGAAAAACCCCCATGAGTGAGGAATCCTTAAGAATTCCTACCACTACACTCTCAAAACCATTATGTCCTAGAAAAGGGACATTATTCATTGCAACATTGTGTAGATGTGGAGTTGTATAGTCAAGTTGGTCAACAATGATAAGTTTTTCCTTGATGGGAAAATAGTAAGATATGAAACACCAAAGATCTGACAACAATAATTTCATAGAACCTATTATCACCATAACAATTTTCAGATAGGATCCAAGTTTTAGATTTAATGGGGGACTAAAGCAGTGTAGAGATATGGCGCGATTTGGAGGATCGGGCTACATCTGGCAGAAAAGGGCCAATATAGCAGAGGCATGAAAGGTAGGACCCAGTGGACCGTCGATTTTAAAGCAACCCAGATTAGTGATCGAGACCCATATCGGCCAGTGAAATAGAACAAATTTTAATTATTCGAAGGCAAGCCAGGGAAAACTACAGTGCTTTCACTTGTGGATGTGTGGTGCCCTCAGAGGTACATCGGGGAGAAAAGAGGTCTACCTAAAACCGTTTTCTCCAACCCTCGATATCGAAAGTCGATGGGACCCAGTGGACCATCGATCTTGAAGCAGCCCAGATCAACGACTAAGGCATATATCGGGCGATGAAGTAGTGCAGAATATAATTGTTAGAGGGCGGGCCGGGGAAAATACCACTGTTTCATTTTGTGGATGTGTGGCTCCCTCAGAGGCACATCAGGGAGAAAAGTGGGTAAGTGTGAAACAACTCAACCATGCCCCCATGTCACATGTTCAAATTCAATTTGAATACATCAAATCAACAATTTGTGTAGGGACAGGTGACAACTGGTCAAATCACCTCATACCACTCATTCAGGTACTTTAAGTCCATGCGATGCCAGGTAAATGCCGCTAGATAACTAACTCAAAGGCTCATCATTTGAAATAGATTGGCCAAACGTGATAAACCAACGTACCTGCAGGTACTCTTGAAAACAATTCCTGATTAAAACTCAATGATTATCTCTCTTCAAAATATGGATGGAGTTATTTTTCTCTGGGCAATCAACGCTTCATTTGTAAGTTGAGTAATCTCAAACAGGATCAACTTCCTAATTTTTGTGAAGTTAAGGAAGAAAAAAATTGTGTTTTCTACAAAACTGGGGGACATGGACAAAGCTGATCAAACAACATCCAGTGAACCAGGATTTTCAACCAATATGGTGAAGTCATCAATGAGTAAGAAAGAGAGGTTGGTTGTATAGATATTGGCAACAAAATTCCATACAGATCCTACAACAGAACCAGAAGAGAACAAAGAGATCAGATTAAATCCCATCATGAGATATTTAATCATCAATGGACACGTGGATGGGTGCTACAAATGAGAAGTAAAGAGGAAGTGGAGCAAGCAACAAAATACAAGAATCAAACCTGAGGCAATCGAGAGCATTGGGGAAAACCAACCAGTGTAGTTGAGCACTCTAAAGGAAGAAATCACCAATCTGGAATAAGTTCTCAGGTTGAATTGAGTAAGTTTCAAGAAATTTTGGACACATGGAATTCAATAAAAAAGCCTCAGATATGTCAGTCCTGTTTATAATGCTCCCTATAAAGTAGGAGAATAATTGTTATGCATTACTCTTTTTTTGTAACCGATCTCTATCTTTAGAATGTGGGGAAGTTGAGTCATTTTGAATCCTGCATGTAAATTTTGTATATATATCATTCCAAGGATAAAGAAAGTATGAGGGAAGAGGGTCTTGCCCTCGAAGCAGGAAGACTTTGTAAAATCATGGAGATAAACTGAATATACAATGCAAAAGCAATTTTTGGACTGTTTATGAAAAGATTCTAATTGGTTGTGATATGAGTTATGTTTTCTTTCATTGTATGTATTTCCTATGAACTTTATTCCATTTACATTTTGTTCTGTTTAAATTGGAGAGTTAAAGGCCCAGAATTCATCTTATGATGCTCTTGGTTTAGCAATCTAAATTGTGTATTTCTTCCTAACTAATTCAGAATTCATTTTAATATGCTCTGATGCAGTTATGTGTTTTCTTTTTTCCTCTTTCGCCATGCAAATTTCAATTTAAACTTATACTCATTGCCTCATTTAGCCTTTTTCCTCTTGATATTTCAAATGATTTGTCACTTCTTTATTAATTTCTGACTCCATAGCCCAAATGTCACCCCCATTTCTTCAACAACTTTATAAAAACCCCCAACATAAACCAAATCTAGCCATTGATTACCAAAGAAATACCCAGTGACATGAGAGATCCCCCTCTGAGTTGAATAGGATAGTGCCCTGCTCTAAAGTAGGTTGAAACAATTACCTCTATCATTTGTCTATTCATCCAGACAAAATTTACAGAGTGTTAACATTCTTGCGTTGTTGTCGGGGACAAAATTGAAAAATTTCCCCTAGGATGCCCAGATCAATGACCATGGTTTCATTTGTGGGTGCGTGATGCCCTCAGATTTACATCGAGGAGAAAATCGGTCTACCTAAAGCAATTTTCTCTAACCCCCGATATCGAAAGTTGATGGGAATCGATGGACTATCGATCTTGAAGCAACCCAGATCAATGACGAAGGCATATATCGGGCGATGAAGTAGTGCGGAATATAATTTTTAGAGGGACGGTCGGGGAAAATACCATGGTTTCATTCCATGGGCGTGGTGCCCTCAGAGACACATCGGGGAAAAAATGGGTAAGCGTGAAACCACTCAACCATGCCCCGATGTAACATGTTCAAATTCCATTTAAATACATCAAATCAACAATTCATGTAAGGAAAGGCGACGAATGATAAAATCACCTCACACTACTCGTTCAGGTACTTTACATCTGTGTGATTTCAGGTAAGCACAGCCAGATAACTAAATCAAAGGTTCATCATTCGAAATAGATTGGCCAAACATCATAAACCAATGTACCTACAGGTACTCTTGTCAGCAATTCATGATTAAAACTCAATGACTATCGCTCTTCAAAATATGGATGGCATTATTTTTCTCTGGGAAATCAACGCTTTATTCATAAGTAGAGTAATCTCAAACTGGATCAACTTCCTGATTTTTGTGAAGTTAAGGAAGACAAAAATCGTGTTTTCTGCAAAACTGGGAGACATGGACAAATCTGATCAAACAACATCTAGTGAACCAGGATTTTCAACCAATATGGAGAAGTCATCAGTGAATAAGAAAGAGAGGTTGGTTGTACATATATTGGCAAAACAATTCTATACATATCCTACAACAGAACCACAAGCGGACAAAGAGATTAGATTAAATCCCATCATGAGAGATTTAATCATCAACGGACACGCAGACGGGCGCTACAAATGAGAAGTAAAGAGGAAGTGAAGAAAGTGATAGAATATAGTAATCAGAGATGAGGCGATCGAGAGCATTGGGGAAAACCAACCAGTCCAGTTGAGCATTCTAAAGGAAGAAATTGCCAATCTGGAATTAGTTCTTAGGTTGAATTGAGTAAGTTTCATAAAATTTTGGACACATGGCATTCAATAAAAAATCCTCAGATATGTCAATCCTGTTTATAACGCTCCATATAAAGTAGGAGAACAATTGTTATGCGCTACTCCTTTTTTGTAACTGATCTCTATCTTTAGACTATGGGGAAGTTGAGTCGTTTTGAATCCTACATGTAAATTTTCTGTATATATCATTCCAAGGATAAAGAACGTATGAGGGAAGAGGGTCTTTTTCTTGAAGCAAAAAGACATTGTAAAATCATGGAGATAAACTGAATATACAATGCAGAAGCAATTTTTGGATTGTTTATGAAAATATTCTAGCTGGTTGTGATATGAGTTCTGTTTTCTTTCATTGTATGTATTTCCTGTGATCTTTATTCCATTTACATTTTCTTCTGTTTAAATTGGAGAGTTAAAGGCCCATAATTCATCTAATGATGCTCTTGGTTTAGAAATCTAAATTGTGTGTATTTCTTCCTAACTAATTCGAAATTCATTTTAATATGCTCTAATGTAGTTATGTGTTTTCCTTTTTCCTCTTTCTCCATGCAAATTTCAATTTAAACTCAGACTCATTGCCTCATTTAGCCTTTTTCCTCTTGATATTTCAAATGATTTGTCACTTTTTTATTCATTTCTGACTGCATAGACCAAATGTCACCCCCATTGCTTCAACAACTTTATAAAAACCCCCAACATAAACCAAATCTAGCCACTGATTACCAAAGAAATACCTAGTGACATGAGAGAGCCCTCTATGAGTTGAGCAGGCTAGTGCCAAACTCTAAAGTACTTTGAAACAATTACCTCTGTCATTTTTCTATTCAGCTGGACAAAATTTACAGAGTGCTAACATAACCAACTATGAATAAGTAACAAATTCTAATTGAGGGGCGCATCAACAAATTCAATATCATTCGAAACAGTTTTACCCTTCAACGTCACAAAGAAAGATTGCAAGATTCTGTGAGGTTGGAAACCACGTCCATAAAATGATTTCAAGGTGGTAGGGGACTGGGTAATTGTTGGAGATCCAAGGGCTTTCCAAAAATGAAAATACATGACACAGGTGGAGGAGCCCTCTTCCAAAACAGTGCGATGGATGTTCTTTCCACTAACCAAAATTGAATTTGGAATGATAAGTGGCAGGAGAGATTCTCTTTAAAATAATTCATATTAAATGTAATTAGGTTCAACTCCTCAGGATCCATGGCTCCAAGGGATGAAAACATGGTTCTACGTTGACTTGGACAGTGTTGTAGAACTTCAAGGGATGACATAGCACAAGGTGCTTGTGCCAAATATTAAACAATGTTGTAGTTTTTGGAAGCACATGCATTTGGATTAAATGTCATTTTTTGAATTATTCTCTTGGGAGGGTGCAACACTGCATCAAAATTTGACTTCTCAATATGAAAAGGATTGGAAGATGGAGGAGGAGTGGAACTAGAGGGTTGATAGAAAACCTTTCCTTTAGTCTGATCACCTGGAGGAGTGTCATAGGTATTTGCTCGATTCATTAAATTAACTGTTTTAAAAATTTACATCTCTAAGGCACTCGATGAAACATCCCATGGTGGGAATGGCCTTTGTTTCCCCCTTGTAGAGGGGTAGGGTTTTGTGAAACCAGATGTCATTGTTGAACCGGTCGGGAGGTACCCTTTAGAAATTTAGCGACAAACCTCATTGTTGGTCACTATAATTGCTTAATTAATTTTAAACAACCAAGTGAAACATAAATTATCAACCCAGGGAAGTCTTTTGTTTCAAAGATAGCCACGCATAGTATATGCTCAATCCCAAAAGCAACTTAGTGTTGTAGTAAAGAAATCTATACTAACTATACTTGCTTGAATGAAATGAAGCTCTGAATTAAATCACAGGAAAGTAATCTCCCTATTGCAGTCCTTAAATATCAATCTAAGAATCCTGGATTACATTAAAATAATACTTGCAATGGAAAAGAACAACTATTCTGCAATCAGAGAACAGGACCCTTACTCTCAAACAGAGACTTCAGTATTAACACTCTTTCATGAAAACAATAATGCAGAAAACAATTAACTCTATTTAACAGAAAACAAAGCACTTAGTTCCTTTCTGTTTAAGCAGGAGCCTTGAGCATTACTTATGTTTTAGCACACTTGTGAAGTTGAGGTCTGCAGAGAACAGGGCAGTCTGATTCCTTTGTTTTTGAGCAGGGATCTCTAACCCGGTTCTGGCTAACACCAAGGAAAGTCTACAGAGAACAGGATGCTTTGGTTCTTTCCTTTCTGAGTAGGAACCCTTAATCCAATCCCAGACCAACACACTTGCAAAGGAAAAGGAAATCTATAGAAGACCAGGTGTTGTAGTTCCTTTCTGTCTGAGCAGGAACACTTTAACCAAATCTCTGGCTAGCACACTTGCAGGGATAAAGGAAATCTACAGAAAATAAGGTGTTGTAGTCCCTTTCTGTCTGAGCA
>ML777481.1:405517-429787 GCA_009831015.1 Picea engelmannii
ATTAAAACAGTGTTTCAGCAAACGATAGTTAAACAAAATGTAAACATAAATTATACTAGCACACTTCTATCTAATGGGTGAATCTTGTGATGAAGGTGGGCCCTCCCTTCTCACAAGATTCCCCTGAACAAAAAGCTAGAGAATAATGCTCAAAGCAGTTTTATATTCATCTGTCGAAATGTCACATTACAAATTGAAAGAATATGATACGTCCCGCTTCTCTGGAGTTGCTTCAATGTATCAAAACTTGGATGCCCGAATGATGATTTCCCCTGAATTTAAAGAGGAAATCTCTTTGATACAATCATTACAAAGCATATCTGAATCCTATCCTAAATCAGATCTTCTTTCTAAATCAGCATAGGATGTCCTATTCTTACGCAACTGATTTTTGTTACAGGAGATGAACGAGGTATCGATGTTACGGCTGGTGTAAGAGCTCCTTCATTGCTGCTGATGTTGTTTCAGCCACGTGAATTTCGCTCTTGACTGTGTCATCCTTGACCGTTAACTGTAACGGCTTGTGTTTCAGCATTTGCAATTCTGACTGTGTGACAGCTCCGTGTTTCAACATCTGTGTCCTCAATCTATATAACAGCTCCGTGTTTCGGCATATGCGACCTCGGACTGTGTAGCAGCTTCGTGTTTCAGCATATGCGACCTTGGGCTGTGTAGTAGCTCCGTGTTTCAGCATCATGACAGTTTTATGTTTCAGCACAGGCCTCAAATGTTAATCTGCAGTTATGGATACTTATGAACTTCTAATCAATAGTTAAGTACAAAAGTAATGTAAAATATTATGCAAAACAGATTAAGCATATAGTAATGAGAAAGGACGTTGTATACCTTGGAATGATCAGATGAAGTGATATTATGAGTCTAAATATAGGTGATGAAGGGTATAATGATGGAAAAAAGTATGGGCAAAAAGGTACAATATGTGGTCCTAACACTCATCATGAGGGAAATATTTCATGTAGTGATATTCCTCACAGATCATGCAAGGAGACTTAACCTTCCTATTCGATTAAGTATCAACAGTATTAGGATTATCCTACTTGTTAGAAGATTTTTTGGATTTACCCCTGTTTTTCTTTTTACCTCTTAGTTGTTGAGATGAAGTGGATTGGACCGCATTCACCTCAGAGGTTTGAATAGGAGAAGAACTAGTTTTTGTTTCCAAAACAAAACTTGGTTTTGAAGAAGGTCTTGATGGATCATTTAACATATGAGGAGCATTAGGGATCATATAGTAAAGTGTGTCAGAATGGGAGTAAACAAAGTCCAAATATTGTGCATGGCTAATAGCCTTCTCTTGAGTAACAATGTTTCCCATAGAAACATCATGGGAAATGGAAGGCAAGAGTGACTTTTTAAACCAATATGTGAGGACTTCGTTTGGAATGGGAGCTTTAATTATCTGTCTTTGTCATTTCCACTCATGAATACAATCGGATATGTGGGTGGAAGAGAATTGTTAGAGAGAGGTCAAAAAATTTGTACCAGTCTCATACTGTATAGGAAACTAAAAATGTGTCATGAAATCCATGGCAAGAGAATTAAAGTTGATAAAGGAGTTACACTTAAACTCAATATACTATTTCACTATTGCATCTATAAGTGTTCTCTAAAAAATTCTAAGAGGGATGGAATCGTCCATCATAGAGTTCGAAGAACACCATAAATGGAAAGTCATAACATTATTGTTAGGATATTCCCTAGGTTTTTCGTCAAATTTTGGGATGTTGAAGGTTTATTTGACATTGATGGTAGGACAAAACAGGGCATGCTAAATGGGATCGTTTGTCAAACATGACAAATTTGGTATATCTAATGTTTCCAAGAATGGAAGATGTTGGTTATCCTATCCATACTAGTGATAATCATATTGTGTGGGAACACCAATAGGACCATATCTATGTTGTGGCAATATGAAAACACTAGATGGTCCTCCCACATATGGTGGCTACCCAGGTTATCCACCCATGTAAGGTGGTTGTCCTGATTGTCCACCCATGAACTGTGACTGAACAAATGGACCTCCTAGATATGACGATTGACCTGTTGGTACCCCCATGTTTTTTGGTTGGCTTGATGGACCTCCCATATACTATTATTAAAGGTGTTGTTGCATTGGAATCATGGGGTTTACA
The DNA here is from genome assembly GCA_009831015.1 of Picea engelmannii. NCBI lineage: Eukaryota > Viridiplantae > Streptophyta > Pinopsida > Pinales > Pinaceae > Picea > Picea engelmannii. The sequence goes on from ML777481.1 coordinate 407,671, forward strand.
GATTGAAAGAGAAAATATACTTGTATAGGAATGCCCTTGAGATTGGGTTGACCACACAAAGGGTTAGCAACTCATGGAAATGGTTGTCCAAGATACAAGCTAGTGGTAGTAGGGATAGAAGGACTTGTAGGAGCCAATTTACCCTAGACTTGTTGATGTTGCAACCATGTACGTTTCCCCCCAGTAAAAGGTTGTCCTACAACTGAAGGTTTCCCCCCAACCGAAGGTTGGCCTCCCATCAAATATTGACCTCCAATGTAGGGTGTACTAATCTCCAATGTATGAGATGGAGGATGAGTAGTTGGTGTAACCATGGTTGTGTGAATGACTTGACTGCCAACCATTTAACCGATGAAATGAACAAGTAAGGCACTTAGTGTGTGCATGTGTGGAAATAGTGAAGCATGAATGTTACTTGACCCATGTGTGAAGGGATATGAATTTGCACATGGTTGAGTCGAGGTTACTTGGGTCACCGATGTTTTTGGAAAAGTAGAAACACCGAAATTATCAACTACAAGTGTTGTGGAAAAAGATGAGTTATGAAGTTCTTCAGGAAAACCAAAAGAGGATGGGTTCGCACCAAAGGATGGTGTAGTGGTGGAACTAAGTAGTAATTGATAAGAATAATAAGAATTAGCATATCTCGTGGATGGTGGATCAAAGAGTGGTTGGAAAAATGGATAAGTAAAAAGAGGATTTTCATAATATGCAAGGATTTATACGAAGTTTGGAACCGGTTATTCAATGTGATGGCCACTTTCAAGAGCTATTCTCTGAGTTTCAGAAGTGTGATCTGTGATCATTCCTTTATAAGAAACATTGTGTTGAGGTTCTTGAATGTTAGGTTCCATACCTTCTATACTGTAAAATATTCAGTCCTAAGTCTGACTACGAAAGTAAAAGAAATACACTCCTATGAAAATTAAAATAAATCAACCAAGAAACAATAGGCTCAAGGATATTCTGAAGATGGGATATCAAGTCACCAATGAATAAGTGAGAAGTAGTTACCCTGACATTCGCGTAACATCCCTTCTCAGTGCAAGCAACCCTCTCTTTCGTGGGATCACCCTCCAAGGGTAATGAGAGTATGATATGATGTCTTCCATAGGTATCGTGGGAATCCCCCCATATTCACCTATGTAAGTACCTAGGAAAGGCCACTAAGGATACCAACTCGTTGTCAACCTCCTAGTGGGTACATTCGACATTCGAGACCGAACATATGGGCATGATATCAATGTCTAAATCTATTCAAGAGAAATGAATAAAAGTGGAATGGTATACTCTAGAGGACCTCGAACAGCTTCAGAGTTCACGAATCATCGAGACCAAACAAAACTAGTGGTTTCTCAAGAAAAAACCCCAATATATGTTTTTTCCACTAGGATTGGTTAATTTTTGGAGGGGTAATCTTCGCTTCTCTCCCACACGTGACCTCATGTTTATCCCTTGTATGAGAAGGGGTTCCCAACTATTCTTAAACGAAAGTTGGATTTGTACACTCTTTAGTGATATATAGTATGTTTAGTAGTCTTGGACAATTTACTCACTTTCTTAGTCCAAAAAACCTAATCCCGTGCTACTGTTGGTGTGCTAAAAATAAAAACAATTCTAGTTGATTTTGTTATCGCGTGACTTATTTTAATGTTTTTTAACTCAAAGGGTTCATGGAGATGAAACAGATGATGTGAGAGAGACTCGACTCCAATAGAATGAAAAATAATGAAAAGTAGTCCATTCTTTTCGATGAAATATATGTATGGTAAGGAGAAGATTTCTATTCTTCTTAAAACAAGAAAGAACTCAAAACAATGCAACTTTTAATTTATGGGATCAATATGATATCAAACTACCAAGCAAATGTTTCTGAAAACCAAAATGCACATGAAAAACTAGCTCTTTTTCCAAACATATACCAAATCAAATTTCCTAATGAATGCAATATTTCCTTGTTTGGTTTTGTATCTAAGGATATATGAAGACTTTTATGCTTCTTAACTTTCAAATGAAATGAAATACATCTATGTTTGACGCAAATAAGTACGAGGAAAAAAAGAAATAAAACAAAATGTACTAAAAGTGATGAGAACTGAAAGAAGACAAGTAGGAGATAACCTACTCAATCAAGAACTCAAATATGTAGCGCAAAAAGAAGACAAGAATTCGTGAAAATCCTCAAAACAAGAGCAACAACAAATAGTGTTGAATACTGGGTTGTGGCAAACAAGAGAGTCCTAATCATCCAGAAAGGTTAGATGTTTCAATGAAGAAAAAAAGGATCAATACCAAGCAACCTTTGCAAATCCTAGTTGATGAACAGTCCTAAACAACCAAGCAATCTAAAATCTTTGTAAGACAAATATTAGAGATCTCAAAGGTAGGATGAATCAAGGGATATTTTTAACCGAAGAGGAAAAAAACTAGGAGAAAATTTTCAAATTCAATGGACAAACATAAATGAGTGATAACTATCAAATTCTCAAGCAATCAAAGTCAAAGAAATGTTGGCATGTTTATAAGAAGAGTGCGTTTCTCATTGATGGCAAGAATAGAAGGCAGAGAAGAAGGCGAGAAATCTCAGGAGGAAGCGCGACAATGGTCGTTGGATCACCGATCCAAAAGAACCATCAACCGAATACCCGACAACCATTGGATCATTCTAAGTGGAAGGAAAGGATAAGCTAGAATAACAACACTGAAGATAGATCGAGCCATCGATCTAAGAACATGATTGACAAAAAACATTTGGATCATGTCAAAAGTTGCGAGGAGGTTACTGTTTGGGGAATATCACTTCAGGAGAATTGGCAACTTGAAATTCGAATTACTCAAAGACCGAAATCTAAAATGAATAAGGACCATCAGATCTGGAGAAAATGCGATGACCGTTAGATCACGGAGAACCACGTCAACATACCACATCTACAAGGACATGTGGTAGACCACGTCAGCAAGGACACATGGTGCAATCAAACAATGACAAGTGTCAAGTTGAATCGACATTTTAGGTACGTGCAAATCACGAATCTGAGTGACACGTGACAGCTACTCGACTCGTGACACATCATCAAGTGACGTAAGTAAGTTACGTCACTCTAAGAGTTTTACTTCGGGAGTTTTACCACCAACACTTTCCCAAATTCATGAAGTCTCAAATGCCAAAGTCCCGAAGTGGACATGAAACATCTGATCTAAAGATCACTTTGGGAGCATTCTCGACCATCAATCTACTACAATTGAAGGATAGTGTAAGTGGAAGTATTAACTGACAGCAAGTGGTCTCCACCACTTATGACTTACTCGATAGGTGATCACTCTAGAGGAAAACATAGTAGTGATTAGCCAAAAGTCCCAAAGTCCCAAACGCCGAAGACCCAAGGGTCGAAGAAGATCCAGGCCGTCGATTTCTAGAAGGATGTGTGGCAGAAATATGTGTAGTTAGGGGAAAAACACTTTGGGATATAGTGAAGGAAAAGAAGTTGAGATTTGAAATCCCTGAAGCCCAAAGAGTTGAAGGAGTTGAGGACTTTCGATCTGTAGGAGGACACGCGTCAACAGATCATGAACTCTGGGTACAAAATACTACAGAGGAGAGAAGAGAGTGAAAGCGTCAAAGCCCTGAAGTGAATCTCGACCATTTATTGAGGAGGGTGTCAAGGGTCGTTGATCTGGTCTTGGTAGAAAGTTTCAAAGTCCTGAAGCAAACTAGAGCCATTGATTTGAGGAGGAAACGTAGCACAAATCTATAGATTCCGACTAAAAGTGTTCTGGTAGAGTGTGAAGGTTGAGAATTGAAATCTCCAAAGCCCAGAGTAGCGAAGAAGATCTCCTTTATTGATCGAGAAAAGGGACATGTGTCAGTGGATTTTCAACTATGGACGACAGAGGAAAGAAGGGTTTGAGATTTGAAACTCTCGAAGCCCGGATCAAGAAATAAATCACAGTGGTTTATTTAGGGACATTTGATCTAATCCACAGATTGTGAAAGAAAAAATATGAATCGTCCATTCAGAAGCACTGTCAAGATCATGAGATCGACAGTCCCTTCGCATTGCGGGGTCAAAACATTCTCGGGTATTAATTTTTCATGAGAAGAATGCAATCAAAACCATGGTATCGCCAAAGGAATATGTGGAGCTTTGTAGTGAATTGCGGGGCAAAAAGAGGATTTCCCTCAAACCACCTTTGGTCATGCCCAAAATCATGTGGTCACATGAGAGCATCACCCAAGGTCACATCAGCGGAAGATTGAGGAAGGAGTTAGTGCTTCTAGGCTCCACATCAGAGGTTACGCATTGAAAAGTCAAAAATCATCTCTGTGTAAAATCCAACGATGTTGATCAAACTGAATCTGATCGAAGCATTGTTGTTTCACTTCGTGGTTTCTTGATCAGTTACGATTAAGTTAAACTAATTGAATCATTGTTCTGGGGCATTGGAATCATGGTTCTTGAGCATTCTGAGATTCCTAACATGGGCATTATAGATGAAGAGAGTAATGAATGATGAGGGAATGAATAAAGAAAAATGTCATGACAAAGGCAGGTTGTTGTTTCTCAGAAAAATAAGTTGAACCGTATGTGATAAAAAAGAAAAAAATAGAAACAAAGTCAAAAAGATGTAGAGATGAAGAACATAAGATGGACATAGCAGAAATGGTGAAAATAGAAGACTATACGAGAACCTAAGAGCATGAGAAGAATAGAGGAAGAGCATATGGAAAGATACAACAAGTGGAGCCAAGAATGAACAGACAGAAGCAAAGCGGAATTGCAGAACATAGAAGAAGTGGTAAGATTTGATATGTATGTATTGTTGTAAGGTATTATTCAAGCAAAGTTTTAGAAACAAGGGTGGTAAGGTGGTGCTAGGGAGGACTGTTGTACTCAGAGTTTCAAGTGGGTTATTGAACACAAGGAGTTGTAGCTTTCATCTGGTTGCATCCAAAAAAACCAGGGTGGTGCAAGGGAGAACCATTGTTCTTTGTTATACAGGTTGGTGCATATTTGACTGGAAGTTGATGCTTCCATCCAGTTGGTGTTGGAACACTCATGGATTTGGTGCTTCCTTCTAGTGGTTTCTAGAGAAACCAAAGAGTTGGTGCTCTCATCATGTTGAAGCCTGTAAAACAGAGGTTGTAGCCTCATTTTGGGTTGGTTCTCAAAGATAGATGATCTGCAGAACATAAAATACTACCTATCATTCTAAGAAGAAGAGGTTTCCTCCCTTTATGGGTTTCCTCAGGAATATCTATTTCTATATACTTCATGTGTGTGATTGATGTTGAATACTCTATTGCTTACTTCCCTAAATTATTGTGATCATCATTGAGTGTTCTGTAATGAGATTAAAATGGGCATAATTGTTTAAGCACAGTAACAACTGATTCACCCCCCCCCCCCCTCTCAGTTGTCTAACAATTGGTATCAGAGAGGGTTCCTTTTATCTAAGGGTATATCCTAGAGCTTAAACAAGACTAGCCATGAAGGAACTTCAACCAATAAGCCCCCCCTGTTCAATGGAAAAAACATTTCCATGGAAAGTTATGATGAGAACCTACATGATGGCTTTAGGTGCAGATGTCTGGGATGTGGTAGAGACTAGTTATGTGAAGCCAATTGTACTATCTTCTAAGGATGAAAAGATAGAATTCAACTTCAATGCTAAGGCTATGAATGCTATTCTAAGTGGGATTGCAAAAGAATAATTTGTAAAATTTATGCACTTAAAATCTGCCAAAGAAATGTGGGACAAACTCATTAGTAGTTATGAAGGTAATGAGAATGTAAATGATGCCAAGCTTCAAACCTACAGATTACAGTTTGAACAGCTAAAGATGAAAGAGGATGAAATTGTTGGGAAGTACTTTTTGAGAGTTGAAGAGATAGTAAATGCAATGAAAGGACTTGGTGAAAAAATTGAAGAAGCCTCTTTAGTTCAAAAAATTTTGAGATCTCTGCCAGATAGGTTCAACCCAAAGGTCTCTTCTATAGAAGAACTTAATGATCTAAAAGTTGTGCCTGTTGACCAACTCCTAGGAACTATGACTTCTTATGAAATGAGGATAGGTAAAGATAAACCCACCTCTAGAGAAGCATCATTCAAAGAAGATAAGAATGAAGATTCCGAGCCTGATGAAATTGAAGCGAAATTTGTGAGAAGACTAAAGAAAGAATCAGGAAAGTACCAAGGAAAGTTGCCCTTCAAATTTTTTAACTATGGAAATATAGGTCACTTTGCATCTAAGTGTCCACACAAGAAGAAGTGCCATAATGTTGAAGGTGAAGAGAAGTACAAATCCAAGAGATTTGGTAAAAAGAAAAGTTTATGTGTAAACAATGATGACTTTTCAGAAGACACATATAGTGATTATGCGTGTGAAGTTAAGGTTAATGACTTTATTCTTATGGCCAAAGAATATTATGATAATAAAAGCATTGGAAGTGATATTAATGATGAATAATTTATGGTTGACTTGGAAGGAGAACTGATCAGTGCCCTAGAATAAATTGCTAGAGTTATATTTAAGAAGAAAAAGAAAAAACAATTGTTGATATAGTTCGATAAATACAGTTAAAAACCTGATGAAGACTTTTCCCTGCTAAAAGTGGAATTAGAAGAGGAAAAAACAATAGAGGACATTTTGAAACAATATTTATCAGAGAAGAAGGAAAGATGTGAAGCCTTGGAAGAAGAGGTAGTAAAAAACAAAAAAGAGATGGACAATTTTAAAGCATTGTATCTCCAAAATCTTCCAAGCATTAAATCCTCAGCAGAACAAAATGACATTCTGAGCAAATAAAGATCTCCTTTGTTGAAGACTAGTTTAGGCTATGTAAGTGGTTCAAGCAACAAACAAATAGAAAGCAAAGATACTGTAAAGATGATCAAGTTCCAAGTCAACAGACAACCAGACCATGTGAGTACTCTACCACCAAAAGATAATAAAGACAAGCTGATCCCTGATAAAAAAAAGAAAGATATCAAAAGATGGAGCAATAAATGGCGAGAAGAAGGCCATCCTTCAGGTACCAAAATTTCTTCCATGATTACTGTTTTTACTACTCTAATTTTGGTCATAAGATTGCAAATTGTCAAATTAAGTTTAGAGACATGCAACTGAGGAGATCAAGAAATAAACAATCTTTGCAACATAGAACTAAACAACCAATGAGTAGACAAAGTTGCACGAATCAGTTTAACCTATTGAACAATCAGCTTGAATGCTATAACTATCATAAATTTGGCCACAAAGCTGCAAATAGCCATCTGAAGAATTATAAAGCAGATCCAAGGATAAAAACCTTAGCTAGAAATGCCATCACATGGAAAAAGAAAGATAGATAAAAATGTGGTCTAGTACTTTCAGCTCAAAAACAAAAATACCCCTCGTATATAGACAATGGATGTTCCAAGCACATGATTGGAGACAAGGATAAGTTTCTGTCTATAAGTAAAAGAAAAATAGGAAATGTGACCTTTGGAAATGATGAACTAGGTAAAATCATGCGTAAAGGTATGGTGAGTTTGAGTAATGGTAAAGGAAAATCCCAGGATGTTCTTCTTGTAGATGGGATGACACATAATTTTCTCAGTGTAAGTCAAATGTGTGACAGAGGATGTGAAGTGGTGTTCACTTCCAAAGATTGTAAGATAAAGTTTGTACACTCAGGACAAGTAGTGGCTAAAGGCATAAGGACAGATAATAATGTATATGTGATGAAAGAATATAGAGAAGAGTGTCATCTAAGAAAACATGATGAAAGATGGTCATGGCATAGGAGAATTCGACATCTAAAATTTAACCACTTAATTAAGCTCAAAAATATTGAGGCAGTAAAAGATCTTCCAAGAATATCAAAGCCACAAGATTTTGTGTGTAAACCCTGCCAAGTAGGAAAGCTAACCAGGACACAGTTAAAATCCAAGAGCTCTACTTCAACAGAGAAACCACTCCAATTAGTTCATATGGATTTATGTGGACCATCAAGACAGGAAGGCATAGGGAAGGAAAACTACTTCATGCTGATCATTGATGATTACTCCAGACTCACTTGGGTTGATTTTCTCAAAGAAAAAGTTGAAGCATTTGTGAAATTTAAAATATTTAAGTCTTTAACTGAGAATAAAACAAGAAACAGATTAAAGGTAGTGAGATCAGACAAAGGAGGAGAATTTATGTCAAGTGATTTCAATTAATTTTATGATAAAAATGGGATCAAGAGAGAATACACAATCCCAAGAGCTCCACAACAAAATGGAGTAGTTGAGAGGAAAAACAGAACAATTCAACAAATGGTCAGGTTAATGATGAATGAGAAGAACATTGGTCAAACCTATTGGGTAGAAGCAATACACATAATAGTCCATATTCTTAAGAAAACCAAACTTAGACCACACAGTGACAAGACACCTTATGAACTATGGTATGGAAGACCTTCTTTAATCAATCACTTCAAAGTCTTTGGGAGTAAGTTCTACATAAAGAATAATAATGAAAACCTTGGCAAATATGATGTCAGGGCTGATGAAGGCATTTTTGTAGGATATGATACAATAGTAAAGGATATAGATTCTTTAATAAAACATTTTATAAATTAGTTGATTGCATTGATTTAGAGGTTGATGAAGGAGTCCCAGTGAGAGAAGTGAGCAATATTGAGTCTGCTACAAAGGACACAGCTAAAGCTGATGATGAACAGGTCCAAGAATTAGAAAAAGAAGACTCTGAGTCATATGAAGATACAAATACTTAGGCAAACTCAAATCAACAAACAACATCAAATCCTTCCTCCAGAATTACTCAAAAGAATCATCCTGCAAGTCAAATAATTGGTGAGAAAGACAAAGGTGTACAAACCAGGAGAAGGATAATCAAAGACATCGAGAAATCACATATAGCCTTCATATCCATGGTGGAACACAAGAAATTTAATGAAGCCAGTAAATATGTAAATTGGTTAAAATCAATGAATGAGGAACTGGATCAAATTGAGAATAACAATACTTGAGAGCTTGTTCCTAGACCTGCAGATAAGAATGTAATTGGCTCCAAATGGGTGTTTACCAATAAAATGAATGAACAAGGACAAACTGTTAGGAATAATTCCATATTGGTCTATAAGGAGTATGCACAAGTTGAAGGAAAGGATTTTGATGAAACCCTTGCACCAGTGGCAAGATTGGAAGCCATCAAAATATTTCTTTCCTATGCATGTCATAATAACTTTAAAGTATATTACATGGATGTTAAGTCAACATTTCTTAATGGAGATCTAGAACAAGATGTATATGTGGAGAAACCTGAACGATTTTCACTGACAAATAATCATGACTATGTATGTAAGTTGAAAAAGGCATTATATGGACCGAAACAGGCACCACAAGACTGGTATTATAGACTGGACAAATTTCTATAGGACAAAGGGTTCAAGAAAGGTACTCTTGATAGTAATCTATACATTAAGTTTGAAGTTGATGATTTATTAGTTGTTTTGGTTTATGTATATGACATTATTTTTGGATGCACTAATGACCCTTCAGTTCAATGGTTTTCTAATTGAATGAAAACTAAGTTTGAGATGTCTATGATAGGAGAATTGTCATATTTTCTTGGTTTATGAATCAATTAGATTTTTGCAGGGATATTTATCTCTCAAGAAAAGTATTTGAAAGAGATGTTAAAGATGTTTCAGATGGAATATTCTACACTTGTGAGAATACCTATGGTGGTTGGTTGCAAGCTTAGTAAAGATGATATTTCACCTGATGTTGATCAAAGAACATATCGATCAATGTTAGGAACTCTTCTGTACATCACAACATCCTGTCCTGATATAATGCAAGTTGTTGGAATGGTAGGTCATTATTAGTATTCTCCTACACAAATTCATTTAGCAGTTGTCAAAAGGATATTCAAATATTTGAAAGGTACAATGACTTATGGTATTCGGTATCCTAGATGAGATAAACAACACCAATGAAGGAACATTCTTCCTAGGTGATTCGTTAGTAGCATGGCTTAGTAAGAAGCAAGGATCTATTTCATTATCAACTACAGAGGAAGAGTACATTGTTGTTGCTACCTACTGCACTCAGATCTTATGGATGATACAAAATCTTGCAGATTTGAAGGTAACTTATACTGATCCCATTCCACTTCATTGTGATAACACTAGTGCCATTAGTGTCTCGAAGAACCTTGTTCTCCATTCAAAAATGAAGCATATACCAATAAAGTATCATTTTCTCAAAGAGTAGGTTACAAACAGAGGTGTTCACCTGAATTATATTCCTTCCATAGAACAAATTGCAGACATCTTTACTAAACCCCTAGCCACGACACCATTTGAATATCTCTGTCAGAAGTTGGGTGTCATCCCTTCTCTCACCTAAGAGAGTCCATCCTGTTAGGGGGAGTGTGTGTTGGTTGAATATCTGATACCTCCGAAAAAGTACTGCAATAGCTTAGGGAGAGCATGTTTTCTTTGACATTGATGTCAAAGGGGGCGAAAAGGTGTGTTATTGATGCTACAGTTGGAGGTCTAAGAAGAATAGTGCATTCTTTCATGGTATCCATCAGTGCCAAAGGGGGTTATTATTGGCATGTTTACAAGAAGTGTGTTCTTGTCTTTTATGGCAAGAACAAAAGGCAAGAAATCTCAAGAGGAATTGCGACAGTGGCCATTGGATCACCGATCCAAAGAACCATCAACCGAATTACCGAAAACCGTTGGATCATTCTAAGTGGAAGGACATGATAAGATACAAGAGAAAAATCGAAGATAGATCGATCCATCGATCTAAGAACATGATCGAAGAACAACATTTGGTTCATGTCAAAGGTTACGAGGATTTTACTGTTTGGGGAATCTCACTTCAGGAGAATTGGCAACTTGAAAGTTGAATTACCCGAAGCCCGAAATCTGAAATGCATAAGGACCATCAAATCTAGAGAAAATGAAATGACTATTAGATAGGGGAGAACCATGTCAGCAGACCATGTCTACAAGGACATGTGGTAGACCAAGTTGGCAGACCATGTCAGAATACCACGTCAGCAAGGACACATGGTGCAATCAGATAATGACAAGTTGAATCGACATTTCAGGTACGTGCAAATCACGAATCTGAGTGACATGTGGCATCTACTCAGTTCATGACACATCATCAAGTGATGTAAGTAAGTTACGTCAGTCTGGGAGTTTCACTTTGGGAGTTTTACCACCAACACTTTCCCAAATTCCCGAAGTCTCGAATGTCAAAGTCCCAAAGTGGACACGAAATGTCGGATCTGAAGATCACTTCAGGAGCATTCTTGACCGTCGATATACTACAGTGGAAGGATAATGTAAGTAGAAGTATTAACTGATAACAAGCGGTCTCCACCACTTATGACATACTTAGTAGGTGATCAGTCCAAAGGAAAATGGAGCAATGATTAGCCTAAAGTCCCAAAATCCTAAACACCAAATAACTGAGGGCCAAAGAATATCTAGGCCATGGATTACCAGAAGGACGCGTGGCAGGCATTTGTGCAGTTCATGGAAAAACACTCTGGGTGATAGTGAAGGAAGCGAAGTTGAGATTTGAAATCCACGAAGCCCAAAGAGATGAAGGAGCTAAGGACCATCGATCTGTAGGAGGACACACGTCAACAGATCATGAACTACGGGTATGAAATAATTAAGAGGAAAGAAGAGAGTGAAAGCATCGAAACCCTGAAGTGAATCTCAATAGTTGATCAAGAAGGGTTCCAAGGGATTTCGAGGTGGTCTTGGTAGAAAGTTTTGAAATCCTGAAGAAAACTAGAGCCGTTGATTTGACGAGGACACATGGAAGGAATCTATGGACTCTGGCTAAAATTGTTTTGGGAGAGAGTGAAGGTTGATAATTGAAATTTTCGAAGCCTAGAGTAGAGAATCAGATCTCGACTGTTGATCGAGAAAAGGGAAACAAGTCAGTTCATTGTCAACTCTGAAAGATAGATGTACAGAGGAAATTAGGGTTTGAGATTTGAAACTCTCGAAGCCTGGATCATGAAATAAATCACCATCATTGATTTAGGGAGGTTGTATTTGATCCGCATATCGTGAAAGAACAAATCTGAACCATCCATTCAGGAGCACCATCAAGATCATGATATCAAGGGTCCCATCGCATTGCAGGGTTAGAACTTGCTCAGTTCTTAATTTTTTGTGACCGGGCCGCAATCAAAACCATGATATCACCAAAGGCATATGTGGAGCTCTGTAGTGAATTGCAAGGTGAAAAGAGGATTTCCCTCAAACCACCTTTGGTCATGCCTCCAAACACGTGGTCACATCAGAGCATCACCCAATGTCACATCAGCGGAAGATTGAGGAAGGATCTAACACTGCTAGGCTCCACATCGGAGGTTACACATTGAAAAGTCAAAAAGCATATGTGTGTATAATCCAATGACGCTGATCAGATTGAATCTGATCGAAGGGTTGTTGTTTCACTTCATGGTTTCTTGATCAGTTGCGATTCAGTTGCACTAACTGAATCATTGCTCTGGGGCATTGGAATCATGTCTCTTGAGCGTTCTGAGATTCCTGACATGGGAACTGGAGATTCAGAGAGTAACGGATGATGAGGGAATGAATAAAGAAAATTGTCGTGACAGAGGAAGGTTGTTGTTTCTTGAAAAAATAAGTTGAATTGTATGTGATAAAAAAAGAGAGAGCAAAAGTAGAGTTGAAAAGATGCAGAGATGAAGAACATAAGCTGGAAAGAGAAGAAATTGTGAAAACAAAAGACTGTACGAGAACCTAATAGCATGATAAGAACATAGGAAGAGAATATGGAAAGAGACAACAAGTGGAGCCAAGAATGAATAGACAGAAGTAGAGTAGAATTGCAGAACATAGAAGAAGTTGTAAGCTTTGATATGTCTGTATTGTTGTAAAGTATTATTCAAGAAAAGTTTTAGAAACACGGGTGGTAGGGTGTGTTGGATCATGTTTTCATTGATGTCAATGGTTTGATTGATTGAATTCAAAGGATTAATATCAAGTAATTTAGTGATTGATTGATAGGCTTGACTGATTGATGATTGATGAACAATGTATATGTATTGTCCTTGATGAGAATGATAGATGTCAAGTGGAAACCAATCGATGAAGATGGATCAATAAGTTATAATTTATATGATGCGTAGATGAATATGGATCAATAATTTATCATTGATATGATGCATAGATAAAGATGGATCAATGAGTTGTCATTGATACATGATGAAGATGGATTCATTTACATATGATGCATAGTTTGTTTGATGTAAAGATGAATTATTATTTTCTTGTCATGGTTGATAAGAAGTACAAATGGATGAACTCCAAAGTGGTCCCCTTATGGTGAAATCCCTCATGGGAAGATGCTTTGTGGTTGAGTTGTGGTTGAGAGAACCCATACTTGTATGTGGAATAATAAGATGAAGATCAATGATTTTGTTGGTGAAACTATCTTATATGGATAGTTATTGTCATGCCATTTCAGGTGGTATGTGGAATGTCACATAAATCCTCACGGTTTGAGAGTTATGGCCCTACGAAGTTGAAGGACCCCCATATGATGGCTTGAAGCCCCATAAGGTCAAAGCAGTCAAAGTGCTTGAAAAAGAGAAATTATGATTTAAATGATAAACTAAAGTGACAAAGTCAAGAAGGATTATTTAAATAATAAAGTGAAGTGACAAAATCAAGAAGGAATATTTAAATGATAAAGTATTGGAGAAATTTCTATTTATGGAAAGTGGTTAACCCTAAAATAAGGAAAATAGTTTAAGTGACCTAGAAATGGGTTAAGTGACCTAGAGGATGAAAGTATAAATAATATAGAAATGGTATTTTACATATCATCCTTTTTGTGGATCAATGGAGAGCTTCTTGTGAGATTATCTTTTGGAGTATTGATGGAGAGCTTCTTGTGAGAGCATCCTTGGTGTGGATCTATTGAGCATGATTGAAGATCTATTCTGAGAAAGAGAGCGTGAGGAGGATCTCATGGATGCATCAAAGTTTCAACAATGTTGTATATCTTGATGGAAAAAGTCTCGAAGCTTCAGAAACCCTAGATTCTGAGGTGTACGCGGGCTGTAATGGGCCAGGGCGCATACATACACGGGTTGTATGAGGACAGGGCACGTACAATGGATAAAATCATGAAGATTTGTGTTTGAGTTGATGAATGGTTGTTGAAGACTGAAACAGGTTCCAGATCTGCATTATATGGGCTCAGATATGTCACTGAGACACTGGTATGGTTACATGATTGTCTTGATGGATAGTATTGGTTGTTGTGTTATGAATGCTTAGGGAATTCTTGGTATGACTATTGTGATGTGATTTATGTTGGTTTATGAAGTGAGCAGTAATCTTATGATTCAGTTGTGATATGATTGGTATGGTATACTATTTTCTTATACATGATTAAGTTAGCATTCATATTGATTGGTTGTGGAGAATGAGTAAACTATTGGAGAGCTTGGATGTGTTGTGACTGGATGGTGTTCAGTTTGGACAGTGGAAGACATAAGAAATTCTTCCTGCAGGTTGCAGAGGATATGAGTATGTGATGAAAAGGATAAACCCTAATAGCTTAGAAGGCATATGCAGGTTGTTGTATATATTGGCCAAATACATACGTGGGCTATAGTAAGCCAAGGTGCGTACACATGTGGGATGCACTAATGATAGGTCGTGTACTTGTTGCAGATTGATATATGTTGAGAATTGTTTCCTCATTGCAGTTAGTGCTGAGGGTGTAAGTTGAGTCTTTCATTATAGAGTTGGTTCTCTTGTAGAGTTGTACTCTATTCAGTTGTTGCTGAAAAACCCCAAGGATTGTAGTCTGTAATAAAAATAAAATTGTGCATACATCTTGTGTTATTTGTGTTCCTTGTGGTGATGACTTATTGATGATCTATGTTGTTGATATATGCTTATGATAAATGTTCACATCTAAATGGTTATAAATGAAAACAATGAGTAATAAGTAAATATTGAATGCCAACTAATGATTTTTGTATAAGAGGGAAGTTTTGGTAAAAAGAGCCCTGTTGAATTTACTAAGACAACTGAGAGGGGCGGGGGTGAATCAATTGTTATTGTGCTTAAACAATTTTAAGTCTATTAAACCATTCTTAATATTTCTTCAAGTGACCATCAATATTATACAACATATGGACAACATAAATAATGACCATCAGTCACAGATAAGATATACACAGAGACAAATTTTCACGAGGAAACCCATAAAGGGAGAAAACCTCTTCTTCTTCAAAATGATAGGCAGTCTTTTAAGTTATGTACATCATCTATGTTTGAGCACCAACTCAAAGTGAGGCTACTACCTCTATTTTACAACTCCAACTTGTTGAGAGCACCAACTCTCTGGTTTCTCTAGCATTGACTAGAAGGAAGCACTAACTCCCTGAGTGTTCCAACACTGACTGGATGGAAGCACCTACTTCCACTTATACAAGAACCAACTTGCATATAGAAAACTCTTTGTTTTCCCAAGAACCACGCTCCCACCCTATTTTCTAGGCACAACTAGACGGAAGCTACAACTCCCAATATTCAAGCACCAACTCGAATATCAGAGGACCACAGTCCTCCCTAGCACCACCCTACCTCCCTGATTATAAATAAATGATTAAATAACCAACAACACAGATAAATCGATTCTTACCACTTCTTCTCTATTCTATAAATCTGGTATGCTTCTAACTATTCTGCAATTCTTCTCTTCCTCTATCTGTTCTTCAATTCTACTCTGCTTCAAGTTGTTCTTCAATTCTACTCTTGCTTCTATCTGTTCCTCATCTATTACTCATCTCTGATTTTTATCTCACACTGTGCATACTGTTGGTCTCACACTATGCATACTGTAATTTTCCCTTTCTTACAGTTCAACTCATTTTTCATTCAGAACGACCAACCACACACAGTCACTGTGTGTTTCTTTTATACACTACAACCCCTTCAGTTACCCCTCAAACCCTAGAACAATGCATCAGCAACTGAAATGCCAACCATCCAAGAATCATGATTCAGTTCTGCTAACTGAATCGTAACTAATCAATTACCTGTGAGGTGAAACAGTAACCCTTCAATCAAGTTTCCAATTAACCAGTACTATTGGATTAAATCCGCAGGATTTCATGTTTATCTCATATGCCCACTAGCTATGACCGAGTGCTAAACAGAATTGGAATTTTGTGATTTCGCATCTCGACATTCCTGTGATGAAGGGTCTTGACACTCCAAGCTACGATCACCGAGACTCTGAGATGGAGCTTAGCACCACTAGTTTCTTCCCCTCATGTGACCACCCATGGTGACCATAGGCTGCGCCAAAAGGTGCTTCGTATTTCGCAAACTTGTGAACTTCATCAAGCCTGATCAATAGTTGAAATATCCAATGATTTGACGGTCTAGATCTCATCGTGATGTTGCATATTGCGATTCCTATGATGAAGGGTCTTGATACTCCAAGTCGTGATCGTCGAGACTCCAAGATGGAGCTTAACACTGCTAGCTTCTTCCTCCATCTTCCACAGATGTAACCACTGGCTGTGACCATAGCCTTATTCAAAAATGCATTTTTCACTTTCACGTCTCGGGTATTCTGTGATGAGTCCTCTCGACTCTCCATGTCACGAACTACAAAATAGAGCATGGCTTCTCTAGCTCTCGACAATGTGACCATGAGATATGGCCACTCGCCAATCAAATGAGCACTTCTCTCCTTTGACTTTCCAGTCAGCGAAATGTTAATCCCTCACCACCTATCCCTCTTGGATCAACGGTCAAGATCTTATCATGATCTCGCAACTTCACAAGCCTTCGTCATGCCTGATCAACGGCCCATGATCTCGATGATTCATCAGTCTAGATATTTTCATGATCTTGCATTTCACGAGTTCCCACACCATGATCTGTTGACTCCTCCAATGTGCAAGTCAGCGAAATTCCAATCACTTGCCATGTTTCCTATGACTCCAACGGTCAGGATTGTTATCGCGATTTCGCATATCATGAGTTCGAACCTCTTTCCTTTGGATTTCCTGATCTACGAAACTATGAAATGAAACCTTTGTCGTTCTTTGACTGTTTTCCTCCTTCTAATCTTACACTGCTGATCTTGCCATTATCGCTACGCTACTAATCGTGCTAATATTTGCCATATGATTGTGTTGATCTTCGCCATCAATGACAAACATGCATACTTTGCCTCTGTCTAAAAACATGCCAACAATATCCCCCTTTGGCATTGATGGAAACCCCTTGAAAAACATGCAACTATACCATTGTAGCATCCTTGAAATTACCACCACTGTAGCATCCTTGAAATTTACCACACTTTCTCCCCCTTTGACATCAATGTCAAAGAAGAAACACACTCCCCCTGAGCTGTTACAATACATACTCCCCCTGTCAACAATGAAAAACTTAGAAATACAAAAGATATTCAACAAGTACTCCCCCTAATCAGGTGAACAGATTAGACAAAATAAGTTATAACCCCCAACTTTTGACGAAGATATCCAAAAGGGGTCGCTGCTAACGGTTTAGTAAAGATATCAACTATCTGTTCTGTGGAAGGAATATAATTCACTTGAACAATTCTGTTTGTAACTTGTTCTCTGAGAAAATTGTATTTTATTGGTATGTGCTTAGATTTTGAATGAAGTACGTGATTCTTAGAGAGACTGATGACACTGGTGTTATCACAGTGAAGTGGAATGGGATCAGTGTAAGTTACCTTCAAAACTGCAAGAGTTTGTATCATCCATAAAATTTGTGTGTAGAAAGTAGCAACAATAATGTATTCTGCCTCTATAGTTGATAATGAAATGGATCCTTTCTTTTTACTAAGCCATGCCACTAATGAGTCACCCAGAAAGAATGCTCCTCCACTAGTGCTTTTTCTCTCATCAACACAGTTTTCCCAATCGACATCTGTATAAGCAGTTAACTGAAAGTTATGATTTCTAGGATACCACAGACCGTAATTCATTATGCCTTTCAAGTACTTGAATATCCTTGTTACCGCTACTAGATGACTTTGTTTAGGAGCAGACTGATAGCGACCTACCATTCCAACAACTTTCATTATATCAGGACGGGAAGTTGTGATGTACAAAAGACTGCCTATCATTGATCGGTATTTCCTTTGATCAACATCGGGCTACATATCATCTTTATTGAGCTTGCAACCAACCACCATAGGTGTACTAACAGGAGAGGAATCATCCATCTAAAATTTCTTCAACATCTCTTTCAAATATTTTTCTTGAGAGATAAATATTCCTGCAGAACTCTGATTTACTTGTAAACCAAGAAAATATGACAGTTCTCCTATCATGGACATCTTAAACTCTGTTTGCATAGAGTTAGCAAACCATTGGACATATGATTCATTAGTACAACCAAAAATAATATCATCTACATAAACAAAAACAACTAGTAAATTATCACCTTCAAACTTAATGTAGAGATTGTTGTCAACAGTACCTTTCTTGAACCCTTTGTCTTGTAAAAATTTGTCCTGTCTATAATACCAAGCTCGTGGTGCTTGCTTTAGTCCATATAAGGCCTTCTTCAGCTTGCAAACATAATTAGGATTATCTGTCAATGATAATCTTTCAGGTTGCTCCATATATACTTCTTCCTCTAGATCTCCATTAAGAAAAGTTGACTTAACATCCATCTGATACACTTTAAAGTTCTTATGACATGAATATTCAAGGAACATTTTGATGGCCTCCAATCTTGCCACTGGTGCAAAAGTTTCATCAAAGTCCTAACCTTCAACTTGTGCATACCCTTTACAGACCAATATGGATTTATTTCTAACAACTTGTCCTTTTTCATTCATTTTATTCTTAAACACCCATTTGGAACCTATTATATTCTTATCTTCGGGTCTAGGAACAAGCTCCCAAGTATTGTTCTTCTCAATCTGATCAAGATCTTCATTCACAGATCTAATCCAATCATCATGATGGTTGGCTTCATAAAAATTCTTAGGTTCATTCATAGATAAAAAAGCAACATGAGATTGTTCTAAGTCTTTAATCAATTTCCTTCTTGTCTGAACTTCTTTATTTATATCTCCAATTATCTGATTTTCAGGATGATTCTTTCTAACAATTCTAAGAGGTGAGTTTGTTTCTTTCTGCTCATTTATGTCAGCATGAGTATTTGTATCTTCATCTGATTCAGATTCTTCTCTTTCTGATCCTTGGACCTGTTCATCTTCATCTTCAACTATACCTTTTTTTCTTGGTTCAGCACTGCTTACATTTCTGACCGGAATTTCTTCATCAACTTTTATGTCTATACAATCAACTAGTTTATGCATCCTATTATTGTAACGTTTGTACCCTTTACTATTTGTAGCATAACCCAATAATATACCTTCATCATCCCTGTCATCATATTTGCCAATATTTTCATCATTATTCTTAATATAACATTTACTCCCAAAGACATTAAAATGTTTGATTGAAGCTGGTCTTCCAAACCATAGTTCATAAGGATTTTTGTCACTGTGTGGTCTGAGATGTGATTTGTTAAGGATATGAATAGTTGTATGAATTGCTTCCACCCAATATGTCTGAGGTATGTTCCTTTCATTCATCATTGATCTTTCCATTTGTTGTACTGATCTATTCTACCTCTCAACAACTCCATTTTGTTGTGGAGTCCTTGGAATTGTGTACTCTCTTTTGATTCCATTTTTATCACAGAACTCTTTGAAGTTCCATGAGATAAACTCTCCTCCCCTATCAAACCTTACTACCTTCAATATTTTTCCTGTTTGATTCTCAGTTAGAGCCTTAAACACTTTGAATTTTTCAAATGCTTCAAATTTTTCTTTCAAAAAGGAAACCCATGTTAGTCTTGAACAATCATCAATAATAAACATAAAATAATTTTCTTTTCCTGTACCTTCTTTCCTTGATGGTCCACATAAATCCATATGTACTAACTGGAGAGGGTTTTCTATTGAAGGAAAGTTTTTAGATTCGAACTGAGTTCAAGTAAGTTTCCCTATCTGGCAAGTTTTACAAACATAATCATATGGCTTTGATATCTTTGGAAGATCCTTTATTGCCCCACTATTTTTGAGCTTGATTATATGATCAAAATTTAAGTGTCCAAGTCTCCTATGCCATAGCCAAATTTCATCATACTTTCATAAGTAACATTCTTCTTTTTCTTCTTTTAACACATAGACATTTTTTCTGTTCTTATCCCTTTTGCAACTAGTTGTCCTGAATTCACAGATTTTATTCTATGATCTTTAGAGGTGAAAATGACTTCACATCCTCAGTCATAGAATTGACTGACACTAAGAAGATTATGTTTCAGACCTTCTACAAACAACAAATCTTGAGCTTTCCCTTTTCCATTACTCAAACTTACCATTCCTTTACCTTTTATTTTTCCTCGTGTATCATTTCCAAAAGTTGCATTCCCTAATTTTATTTCACTTAGAGTTAGAAACTTACTTTTGTCTCCAGTCATATGTTTGGAACATCCACTATCAATATACCAAGGATTCTTTTCTCTTTGGGCTGATAAAACTAGTCTACACTTGTAATCTTCTTTCTTCTTCCAAATCTTGAAATTTTCAGCAGTAGGATTCGAATCTGGCTTAAAATTCCTTAAGCGACAATCTGCATCTTTATGTCCATAGTTATGAAAGATATAACATTCTGGTTCACTAAATAACAGATCATAACGATTGTTATGCTTATAACTATTGTTATGCTTAACTGGTGTCCTCTTCCCAGCCATCGCGTGATTTATAGTCTGAGGTTGTTTTTTGCTTGGTTGTCTCGATCTTTGTTGTGGAAGATGGTTATTCATTGAATATCTTGATTGTTCATATCTAAATATTAAAGAACAATTTATAGTTTTCTGACCAAAATTAGAGTAGAAAAAACAATAACCATAGAAAAATCCTTTGTACCTTGAAAAAGTTTGTCTTCTTTGAGGAGGTCGATTTCTTTCATGCTGATAATTTCTTGGTGGTTGATTTTCTTTCTTTGTTTCTGCAGAGTGACTGTTGTCAATGTTTGAGGATTTGACAAACTTGATAGGTTCTGTATTACTTGGATGATCACTACTTGATCCTTCTTCATACCCCAAGCCAACTTTCAACTTTGGGTTTCTTTGCTGATTTAGAATGGAGGTTAATCCTTCTGAGGCTTTAATACTTGGCAAATTTTGGTGATACAATCCCTTAAACTTCTCCATTTCTTTTATGGTTTTTACTATCTCTTATTCTAAGGATTCACACCTCACTTTCTTCTCTGACAACTATTGTTTTGGTATGTCTTCTATTTTCTTTGCCTCTTCTAACTCCACTTTTAGTAGAGAAAAGTTTTCATCAGGTTTTTCACTATTCATTTTAAACTGCTTCAACAATTGTTTTTGTTTTCTCTTCTTACATCTGAGTCCGTCAATTTCTTCCAAAGCACTGATTAATTCACCTTCCATATCCACCACAGCTTCTTCATCATCCATTTCACCTCCTGTCTGTTCATCATCAAAATCTCCCATAGCCATAAGCATAAAATCATTCACTTTGTTTTCACATGAAGAATCACTATCTATGTCTTCTTTAAAAGATGTTTCTCTAGTAATGGATTTATCTTTGTTGATTCTCATTTCATATGCAGTTAAAGTTCCTAGGAGTTGATCAATGGACAAATTTTTAAGATCATTTAGTTCTTCTATTGCTGGGACTTTTGGATTAAATTTATCAAGAGAAGATCTTAAAATCTTCTGAACTAAAATTGTTTCTTCAATCTTCTCACCAAGACCCTACATGGCATTCACAAGTTCTTCAACTATTAAAAAATACTTGCTAATTGTTTCATCTTCATTCATATTTAGTTGTTCAAACATCAACCTAAATATTTTAAGTTTGGCATCTTTTACTTTCTCATTTCCTTCATAGCTGCTAATAAGTTTATCCCACATTTCTTTGGCAGTTTGAAGATGCATCACCTTTACAAACTTGGCTTCTGCAAGTCCATTCAAGATAGCATTCATTCCCTTATCAT
>ML777481.1:436658-459959 GCA_009831015.1 Picea engelmannii
TGTTCATCCATATACCAAATGGATCATCTTATGTTTGTATCCTGCTCTTTTCTTATCTTTGACCATAATCTGCTTCTAGGATCTTTCTTTTCCTGCTTCTCTGTATGTTACACTCATCAATTCTTTGTGCTAACCAAAACAAGAATTAGTTATGACAGCACCCATACTTTCATGAATATATAAAAGTAAATTCCTTCACAGAGAATAAAAGATACCTCCTACAGAGAGAAATCCTTGCTCTAATACCACTTGATGCAAGCACCACTTGCTATGTCTAAGCAGATCCTCGATTCCAGAATATTTTGTACTGGAATCTTCCTTGAATATGGTCCTTCACCATTATTTTTAAGACTTCTCTAATTTCCAATTTAATTGGTGACAGAACTAAAAGTCATAAACTGTCACTAAGTTAACGTTTCCACTAAACATTAGTGAGACTCCTCTTCTCTAGAAATCTAGCACCTTACTCTACTTAAGCCCCAGCGGAAAGAACTTTTCATTAACATGTTTAACACCACATGACTTTTCAACATGACCAAAACCCCAACGAAAAATCACAAAAAGTACAAATTGTACCTTCCTTTGGATTTCCGCTCCCATACACTACTCGATACATATCCTCCAACGGAATCACCAAGGTTCCTCAAACTCCGCATTCCCCCTTCTCCGCTGAGATCTGGACCGTCTATTTCTCAGCCTTCAACCTCCGCTATGATCTCATCCATTCGATTCTCAATGAATCTTAACTGTTCATTTCCCCTTTGGCCAAGCTCCACTCAAATATATACCGTTGATTTCTGGGGTGTACATTCTCCTTTGCTCTCCTCATCAATCCCGCTCTATTCACCATCATCGATCCCAAATGTTACACATACATGCGATGCTTACGGGATGTACATGTGTATTAGGCTTCCCTTCTATAACGATGATGATAATTTCACAATACATTTCAATACTCCATAGAATCGATACTCTCCTGATGATTCAATATATATATTATCTCCGCTTAGCCATGATATGTATATAATATACATATGAATTGGGTTTCCTCCACTGTAACGTTTTCCGCGACTTACAATTCTTTGCAAATCGGCTTAACTCATACTTTCAGATTGATTAATGAATCAATCGTATTCAATCAATGATAACAGAAATATCACAATATACACAGATGAACAAAATGATCACATATACTGAGATTTTATACAATAGGACAGAAATCTATTAATGATTTTCCATCATTCCTTTACATCTCCCTGTGTGCGTTCTTCTTAATCACACTCTGTCTCCTTTCCTAATCTTAATCTCAGTCTGTTCTCTGTTCTCTTCTCTCGAGCTCTGTGAGCTAACCCTCATCTAGGCTAAGCTAGATTAAACTAAGTTAAGCTACCTATTCAAAATACTAAAGACTGTATTTATTTACAATGGATTTATGTTTCTAGATCCTATGATTAAGGAACATAGTCCTTAATAAACTCAACTGGCCCCTATGAGTCATCAGTGACTCACTAACCATTAACAAACCCTATCTTATCTTTTACAAGTGGAAAGGATCTAGAATCCTTGCCCATTATCCAAAATAACAAATTACACAAGTGTGAGACCCTAGGTCTCCTTTGATTCACTCAACTTTGATGAAGTCATGGATGACTTCATTTTCATGAGCCTATGCTCCTGCATCACTTGAACACGGGGAGTTGTAGCTTTCATCTGGTTGTAGCCAGAAAAACCAGGGTGGTAGGGTGGTGCAAGGGAGAACCATTGTTCTATGTTATATAGGTTGGTGCATGTGTGACTAGAAGTTGATGCTTCCATCAATTTGGTGCTAGAACACTCAGGGAGTTGGTGCTTCCTTCTAGTGGGTGCTAGAGAAACCAGAGAGTTGGTGCTCTGAACAAGTTGAATCTTGTAAAACAAAGGTTGTAGCCTCATTTTGAGTTGTTTCTCAAAGATAGATTATGTACAGAACGCAAAAGACTGCCTATCATTCTAAGAAGAAGATTTTTTCTCCCTTTATGGGTTTCCTTAGGAATATTTGTTTCTGTATACTTCATGTGTGTGATTGATGTTGAATACTCTATTTCTTACTTCCCTGAATTATTGTGATCATCATTGAGCATTTTGTAATGATATTAAAATGGACATAATTGTTTAAGTATAGTAAAAACTGATTCATCCCCCCCCCCTCTCAGTTGTGTAACAAGACAATCTAGGATTCTCTGAGAAAAAATCCCCTCACAATCAAATTGAGAAAGAGAAGGTAGAAGGAGGCAAAAAAACCAAAACAAGGGGCTTGGATCCCATTTTCTCAAGGAGGCATAGCTTTAGTTAGGGGAATTTCTCCTTGTAGGAGGCTCTCGGGGAGTTCCATTCAACTAATGGTTCCCTCTAGCAGGCCTCTGGGGATCGACAATTAAGGTAATGGTGTGATGGTGGGAACTGTAGGGGAGTGCCACCCTTCTAAAAAGTTCAAAAGATCACTTCTACAAGATCAAACTCAATAGAGACTCATTCAATGGCTCTGTGATCTCTTCAGTGAAGAAGAGGGAAGGGGAAATAGATCATAATCAATCAATAAACAATATCTAAGGATAGAGAAAGGCTTTAGACGATCCAAGAAAAGACTAGTCAAAGTCCTTCCCCAGTGGAGTCACCAATTTCTGTTGTGGAATGTTTCTTCTGCTGATAGATGGAACTTCCCTTGGATTACTACACCCCTATACCAAGACAAAAACACTACAAGTGGGCACTAACATCCATTTAAACTTATTTTAACCAATCAAAAAGAGAGAAGGATAAAGGGCATGATGTACCATGTTTCAATGTTTTCCCCATTGCTTCCAATCCATGAAATTTATCTTAAAACCCCTTGGCGCAACTTGATACCTACAATGGGAAGAAAAGAGAAACGAGTCTCTCCTACTCTAATTGATTAGGTAAAACAAATTCATCTATGAATATTAAAGAAACATTAGACAAGCATATGCAAGAATACACAAGATTGAAGGAAATAGGCAAAGTATATTTAATGAATACCAAAAATATAATACTTAAAAACCATGATTGATGTTGTAGAAACCTCTTCAATCTCTCTTCATCCAATCCTTGCATGAATATACCAAGATCAAAATGATGATACTCTCACTAATTATCTCCTCCACCTTTGGAAATCCCTCAATATATAGGCTTGAGAGGCACAACCACCATGAGAAAATGAAGGATATGGTTGAGTATAGGGATCCTTGAGGTTTGTATTATATCCTAACATGAATCCATAACATGAGGGTCGAAAATAACCAACCCCAGTTTCAGATAGCTAGCCCATAGAATTAGCTATAGGATCCCCCTTTCGCCTCTGACAAGAATGGTGCTCCCCCGGAGTGAGAGATAGGGTGCCATCCTAATAGTGGTTCTCTTCTAACATGGAAAAGGAGGCACCATGGCTCTCCCATAACATGGCCAAGGGGCTCCACTCTTCATAAATTCCCAAAAAAGGTCAAGTTTTCCAGGAAAAAGGTGTGTTTTGACCTTGAAATGATGGGTTTCTTCCTCCAATATGACTTAGGGGTCATGAAAAACTGTTTTCATGGTGTCAAGGGGTGCAAAAACATAAAAACATGAATGTGAAACTTGGGAAAGTGCATACGACACTTGCGACATTGCATGTGACACTTACCAAGGTGAATAAGTCACCTTGTGACACTTGCAACACTTAGGGTGTGAAACGAAAATGTGACATTTTGGTAAGTAACAATATTCCTATCCACCTAGAGCATACCCATACTTTTTTCTAGGATACAGTTGAGTCACATTCCTTCTCTAGTACAACTCTCTTGTATACTTAGAAAATTTGTTAACAAGTTATTCACTTAAGCATACATCTGTGAAATAAGGAGAACACTTGTGAAACAAACAAGAGACAAAAAAATATAGTGCAGGTGAAACAAAACATTCCTAACACTCAGATAAGTCTTATTATTGTGAAACAATTACAATATGAGCACTATCAACTCAGTTTACAACTTGGGAAGAGTCACATGACTCACCTCACCTCGCCAAGACACTCATACAAATATTTGTCACACCAAGACTTGTCCATTGCAATGAATTTCACAATTTTTACAGAGCAACCCAAACATGCATCCACCACAAGCTCATTGTCTCTTCTCTATCACAAGACTTCACATAGACCTATGTTTCTATCTCATGCTTTCCTCACCTGAAACTACAACAAGACTTCCCCAAACTAAAACCAAAAAAAGGTTTCCCCAACTCTACCCACAAAATCACCTTGAGGTAGCAGAAGTCCTCACATGTGGTGCAACTTGTATCCTTGAGGGGCTTGCCTCTCTTCATCCAAGTATGCCTCATAATCATAGAGCTAATATTTCTCTCCATGTATTTAAAATTTACCTTCCTTGGTTGTGTGCCATTGTTCTCTTATATGTAATCCAAAGTTCACCATCTTAAATTATCACATCCTTTGGGTGTCTCATTCCCATTTACAAATTGTCACTCCCAAACAAATTGTTTCACCCCTTCATAGACTTGGTGCACCCAAAAAAACATGTTTTCCCATCAACTGACTCATCCCTTGGGATTGGCACACCCCAACCTATATGCACTCCTCATGTCGGCGCATCCCAAACTCTTTGGTACACCAATTATCTTGTGCTTTTCCTCGTGGTTGGAAATCCCCCTGGCGTGTTCGTTCTCCCAAGGTTCCCACTTACCCAACCAATGCAGCACTTGGGTGACAAATAAACCTCAATTTTCATCTTCTTGAGGACCTTACATCCTCCCCCACCTCAATTTGTTTCCATCCTTGACAACATCCACAAAATCCATGATCTCCAAGTCTCCACCGGAACTCATGCCCCTATCACAACTAAAACTGCTAGAAACCCCAAGTTTTGTGTCAATTGGAAACTCCAAATTATGTCAAAGTGGAAACCCCAAGTTTCCATGTGAAGTGGAAACCAACTTGCACTGCAATCATTTACAACCTATACAACCATCTACACTGCCCTCTGCCCAAAATTTTGTGCGATGAATTTTACTACTATGACGGAAGATGTCTCTTCCCCAGCTCTATCTACAATGCCCAAGATACCATTGTCCCATTGAAACAATCACTCTCCATTATTTTTTTGTTTCCTCAGCCGATGTCTTAACCTCATGAAAAATTTCTAAGTGTTGAAATCCTTTGAACTTGCTCTGCATCCATACTTCAACCAACTCGACCATGTCTCTGCATAATGATAGCCTCAAGTCTTGCACCATTCTGGTTGTTATTTCAATCATCACATCCAGTTCTTGAAAAGTGCATCTTCATGCCTAAAATTAGCCTTTTTAGTCTCTGTCTCTATGACTCCATCTGAATCAAAATACTAATGGATGTGTCCACCCTTGTCTCACTAATTCTTCCATCATCCAATCTTCGTTAAGGAGATCCTCCACAATGTCTAAGTGTTGCACTTCGAACCTATTAGAATTTCCATACTTCGACCTCTTAGTCATGGTCTTGTGCACTATACTTCCAAGTGTTGAATTATGATATTTAATCCTTGTGAATGTGCAATATTCCCAAATCTTAGTCACTTCCTTCCACAATTTAGTCCATCCGCACAACAATATCAAACCAAGGAAAGGTCAACCCTCACCTTGCTACACTATCAAGTCACCCCTAAACAAATCCATCTGCGGCAACTTGACTCAACTATCCACTTCTTCACACAATTAGCCAATCTTATACACACAATCTACATCACATCCAAGTCTGCAAAGACTCAAGGTAAATCCACACATCTAACCAACTCTTCCCTTGTGACTTAGTGCAATCAAGTCCTCAATTCTGGATTTCTTAGTTGAATTCTACTCATATTCATATGCATCTTTGGACATGAAATGTCCCATCTGTTCCAATAAAAATACGTCCAGACTATCTTTGCCACACTACTTCATCACTCAAACATGTTGCTATGTCTACCTCCATATGCCTTGGAATGTTTAGTCTTCACCCTCAACCATTATTCCCAAAGTAAGAGAACCTCATGTTCCCAAGTAATATCTTCATGTCGCAATATTCCTATCCACACGATCCTCAAAGATAAGGTGAGTCTTCAAGTCACCTCCTTTCATTGAGTCGACTCTCTAGAACTCAACGTCTGCGATGATTGTGGCCAACACATCCACACTCCTCAAGCATCCCAAAAAATTATCCAAAGTACTCCAAGTAGAATGAGTCAGCTGAAAGAACTTCCATGCCTTAGGGACATTCGAACCAATACTTTTACGAGCCTCAATCAACAATTGTGCCACATCTCTAAGTCATCACAAAATCATCTGCAAATCACCAAGGTACGCTCTTCCTCGTCCATTTTCCCAAACCAAAGGTGAGAAAACACCAACCAAGTCACTTGGTCCACTTTCTTCGCATTTAGACTGACCTCCAACAATTCTTGGTCGAATTCTATGTTGGCTCCATCTATCTCCTAAAATGGAACTGCTTTGCACCTCCTGCAAGCATCCAAACTCTAACAATTTCATCAGGACTATCAATTCCTCGCATGACTCAAAAAATATGGCTAAGGCACTCTTGACGCTTGAATCTGTTAGGACCGAAACAACAACCTCATGAGGATATAGATCCCGCTGAGTTTTTATAGAGGTGGTACTCCTCTTTAGATTTTCTTAAGACTTTTAAATATTAAAACGTGGGACTTGACAGAAGTTTGTTGTAGTAATTCAAAGTAACAAAAATATCACAATAAAATAAAATGATTTTTTTTTTGTTTTCTTTTAAATAAAATTTCCTAATAAAGGACCAAGAATCACACAAATCACATATTTAAAGAAAATAAGAAAAATTTCCTCACATCCATCATAGTTTAAAATAAAGACTTCTTATCACATAAAGAAAAAAAAGATGATCCACATGCACAAGAGAACTTTAACATAGTGGATATATGGGCAACACAAATAAAGATAATAATAGATCAACCTCAAATACTTTATATTCTAAAAACATGGTTACAAAGCACATTCGAGATTGTTACCAAAGTAGTTCTCTTGAATTTTCCAAAAATATATAGTTTGTTACATATTCCTGAAAATGTAAATGTGTTTTTCTTAAATACTGGGATTGGGGATCCCATGGACTATAAAGAAAATAAATACAAGAAAAAAGATTTTAGAAAGAATACGGTGGGAGGTAGAAGGATCAACAAGACCTGGTAAGAATAAAAAAGGAGTTATCAGTCTTCGGTTAAACCTTTCTAGTGAAAGAGGTGCAATAAATGGATGAAGGACTTGGTAAAGAAAACAAGGATGTGATCAACGTAAACTTACTATGATAGCTTCTCTATCTATTCATTTTCTCATTGATGTCATTTTATCATTTTCATCGATGATTAATGGAACTGTCTCAACTGCTTATTTCCCTTCATTTGTTAGTTTATCGATAGACTTCTTGAACCATTCTTCGATGTAATTTTTCATAGGTGCCACCTTGATTTCATGCCAAATTTTAATATTGAACAACTCACCCTCCAACTCAGAGATCAAAATAAATTCCATGTAATACTTCTTCAACATCCCAATTTTTTACAGAGTAATCCACTAGCTAGTTATCTATGGCGTTCTCATCATATTCAATTATGCCATATAATTTTTCAATTGAAAAACCTCTAAAAATATAAACTTTCTCATCGAACTATTGTTTTGTTAGGAACAACGAGTTGGGGATCAACTTGGGATCTTGGACTTCATTATTTCTTCTAGCTAGGTCCACCCACGTGATCCTTTTGAATACCTCTTCTCTCTTTGTTATGGCTTGGATGCATGCCTGAACAATGTTGTTGAAGTTTTTTTTTCTCTTTCCAGCAGGAATTCAGCTGTTTGATCTGACTTGTAGAGAGAAGGTCCTCCTCTCTTCTCTTTATATCTGACATGTTGGAAACTTTAATACCAAATGGTACAGTGAGATCAAGGTAGAAACGTTCTTCATTTCTTAGGTCAGCCTATAGATATTCAAGAAAGGCATGCACCCTCGAGCCAAAAGAAACAATTATCTTTGAAATTTCCCAAGATTTTGTAATTAGTGCCATTCTTTTCTTAATATTCTTCTCCACATAGCTCCTGGTTGATGTGAGTGAGCTTAAGGATCCTTTTATTTTTTTTGTGGGCATGGTGGGTCTGAGAATTTCCAAAGGGTTGGAAATAAATGGAAGAGGCATCAAAGTCTCTCCTAGTTCCTTAATCCTTTCCTTTAACTTTGTATTTTCTACCTTGAGACTGCCAATGAAATCGTCCAATGCATCACCAGTGGCTCTATGGATTTTGGAAACTTGGGAAGGTCGCACATTCCTTAGGTCAACCTATAAACAATATTTCCCATTTTTATTCTTCACATCACTCTTCTCAATAATTAATTTTTTATATTCATTGTCAAAGACAACACTATGAAATACAAATGATTCTTCTTCATCAAATATCTCATTCTCAACAATTTCCAATGATTGGTTCTGGTGGGTTGTTCCTCCTGGCTGGTTGATGTTAGGAAAAATATTCTCAATGTCATCTTTGAGCTCCATATCTTCAAGGGAGAAGATATTGATGTCACTTTTGATGCGATTATCTTCTTTCTCTTGTACAATATTATTCCTCTTCTTCCTCGAAGGAAGTTTATGGGAGATTTCAATTTTTCTTGGAGGGGGGGTTCTTGTCTCCTCCTTTGCCTGAACTACTGTTAGTTACTTTTTTATATGGGTGGGCCACTGGAGCACCACTCCGAGGAGATGAAGTCTTGGGAGTAATAGTTGGGTACTGGGCACTCTTCTTTCTGTGACCTTTTCCTCTCTATTTATACAATTAATTGGTACTAAGTATCATCTCTAAGTCACCAACAATGTGGGTAGGATTTCCCATGCTATTATCTTCTTCTTCTCCTAGAACAATATGCATAAATGAATTGCTAAAACCCACTGTGAACATATGTTTCACAAAGATTACATTAGGGTCAAACCCTCTAATATTTTCAACGTACTTGAGATTCAAGTTGTGGAAGTGGTTTGCAAATTCATCAATTTTGTTCATATTTCTAAATACAAAATCCCCAACTTTCCAGGACAAAGGCATGAATTTATTTTTTCGTTTTTCATGAAAAAAGTGAAACCAAAAGTTATATTTCCTTGCGAATTCTATGAAAAACATTTTTTCGGATATATGGCATGGAAGAAAGGAATAATTTTTCTTAGAACCAAAAATCCTGATAACATTGTAATTTTTCATTTGCTCCAAAGTCCCGTTTTTGTGAAAGAATTTACTGGCCCGAGCGAACATTCTTGGGGTGTATTTTCCAAAAAAAAATCCTTTAAGGAATGAAACAAAGTCATTTAAAACTTCATAAAAATGTAGGGAATCTTTGTTTCTCCATAACGCTTGGTACCAAAAGGTCACGGGGTCAAATTCACAATTCACCTTATTGCATATAGACAATCTAGGGAAATGATAGTAATGCACTATCGTGAAAACCAAACAAGAAGACATAAATAATTTCTTATACTTTTTATACTGAGACAATTCAGAAGAGATTTCAATGGAAATCAAATTCCCCCAATTGAAAATGGCCTGCTCCTTGAAATTAAAATATAATGTGTAAAGAATCATACGGTAAATGCTAGGAATATTTTCTTGGCCCGTAACTCTCGTACATAACTAGGCAATTTACCAAAATGGGTTTTTGAAAAAGTTGACCTGCAATATGGTAATATATTCAGGGATGGTCATCAGATTCTCCAAGAATTCAGGTAAGAGATCCAGGCTGTTGTCATGTTTTTTTGAGAAGTCTCTACAATCTTCACCTTTGAATCTGAGTGTCGGATATGGGAGTCTCAACATTTTACGGAATACTTGGGGCAAAAGGGAGATGGGAGAATGGTATTGGAGTTGAATCATATGCGAGATTGGTATATACTTCTCGATGCACCAAGAAACCAACTCCTTGGAGTAAAAAACCTAAGGAACATAGACTGCACGAGCAATTTCAGATGTCCAAATTACTTCCTTCTGAGTAGAAGGCGATGAATAATAAGAGTACGCTCTAGACCACTAAAAATTATGGTCCTCTTGTCCAAAAATGTTCAAAGTGTATCTATATAAATGTTGTCGAGATGCTGCTACCATAAGTTGACGAGAGTGTTCTTTTGATCCAAACAATATTTGAAATAAAAGTTTGAGAGATTTAATATAATCTTCCACAAATCATGATTTAATGTGGTTTAATAAGAAATCTCCTCGAGCCCTTCACCTATTAATGACAATATTTATGGGAACTGCATGATGAGTTATTAACATTAAACCATACTAAATGTGTATTGGAAAAAGTGTGAAGGTGGTGGGGACGGACGAGAGCAAATAGGATTTGAGATTTTCGTGAACCCACCAACCCGAGAACCTGCCAACCTGTGACTGTAGAAGGTCAGAAATTTGCTAAGTGTTTTGATGCGGTCGAACAGACTCAACATAGGAGGGATGACATACTTGGGAGCTCGAGGATGTCAATGTTTAAAATGTAGATCACAGATCTTTTGGATGAAAAATGTATATCACGGAACATATGATATGAAAGCTTGACCTCGCCAACTCAAGAACCTGCGATCCTGCAAAAAATGGCTAAGTATAGGATAATGTAGCGACCGGTCAGACTCAACATGTGGGAGAGTGGATTCGATATGAGGGTCCATAGGTCTGCCAACCTGGGAACCCATGAACCCCCCATTTTGAAAAAATGACTAAGTATAAAAAACTAGAAAGGTAGAATAGAAGGTAAAAAAGAAAAGGGGAATTTGGATAAGTATAGAAGGGGGAAAATAAATGGACAAAAGAAATTGGAAAAATAGAAAAGGGGAGGAAACTTTTGGAAGCAAGAATTGATATCAACAATAGGCTCCAAATATGGGATGACAACCCCCTTTGTGTTGTCAAGAATCCATAATCTCTCATGACTAGGTGCTTCCTCCCATTGGGCTATGGAGTCAGAATAAGAATATACAAACTAAAAAATAAAATTATGTACAATGGGAATGAGAAAGTCTTAGGAGAAGAAACCTTTCAAATGCTTCCCATTGACAGACACCATTAATCTTTTACCCTTCATGTCTTGGAGAATATAGGAGTTAAAACCCAATATATTCTCGACGATGTATTGTCTGATCGAGAGTGCTTCGAACTTTGTATGCATGGACGACTTCTCCTTGGCCTTGTTCCAAAGTAGCACCAACTCTCCCTTATTGAAATTATTTGTAATTATTTCTCTGATCAAAATGTATTTTAGTTCCCTCCTTCCTCTGAGAAGTTCGATTCAAGGCTTTTCTTCGTTCTTCTTCCAATTTTAGGAACTGATTGATTCTCCTATGGATGGATGAATTGTCTTTTGTATCTTCGGTATTAACCACAGAGATCAATGCATTGAGCTTGAGGATAATCAACATTGTCGTTTCTTTCCCATAAACAAATAGATATGGAGACATCCTGGTGCTATCCTTTGGAGTCATTATGCTTACCTATAATGCATATGTCACCTTCAGATGGAAATTCCTTTGGTTCTTTTCAATGGTTTTCTTTAGTATCTGCACAAGTGTTTTGTTTTTGGATTCTGTGAGGCCATTACCTTATGGATAATAATTCGATGATTGACCCATGATGATTCCATATTCTCCACAAAACTCTGTAAACTTCAACCCAATGAAAATTGAACCATTGACTATGATAAATTTATCAGGAACACCAAATCTCGTCAGAATATTGTCTTTGAGGAATTTAATGAGCTCTTTAGAATCATCCTTTTTTAACGCCATCAATTCCAGCCACTTCGTGAAATAATCTGTAGTTGTTAGGATGTACATATTCCATTTTCTAGACTTCATATTAATTGGCATGACAACATCGAGTCCCCATTGGGAGAATGGTTGTTCCACAATTACGGGTTGTAAGGGCATCACATATCTCTTTATTTTTCCTGAAAACAGCTAGCAGAACACAAATTTCCTTATCATGGAATACGAGTTTTTGAACATTGATGGCCAGTAGAATCCAACCATTATTATCTTGTGGGATGTGGTAGTAGAGGCAAAGTGTCCACTACATATTCCTTCATGTAATTCTCTCATCAGTTCCTGGTCTTAATTTTCATCAACGCATCTCAGTAGTATGCCGTAATAATTTCTCCTGAACAGTATGTCAGAAATCAACACATATTGGTTCACTTTCATATTTAATGTTCTTCGCTCCTTGGATTTCATGGTGACAGGAAACTTCCTGGACCTTAAGTAAAATACAATATCTTTGTACCATTCTGAATCAACTAATGGTTCTCTGATTGAGATTGAAATCATTCCATTGATCGAATCTCCATTCACGATGAGCTTGCATAAACCTTGTCCTTTGATTTATTTTAAAGGTTTAATATCGATATCATATTCTTGTATCTTTTCCAACCAATTATCCCATTTTCCTTCTCTCAATTGTTGATTCAGGAGCATCTTCATTAGTGATGAGGGAACATAAGCAATAACATGGGAGTTCAATATGTAAGTCTGAAAGCATGCTACTTCTTTTACAAGAGACAAGGCCTTCTTCTCCAGTTCTAAATACCTCAACTCATAGTCATGTAGGATTTTTCTCATAAAACTTATTGGGATTTCTTCTCGTTTGTTATTTTTCTCAGTGAGAATGGATGCAAAAATTGTCTCTGTAGAAAATGAATAGATGATGAAATCTCTTTGAAAGTTCATATTAATTAGGACATGAGTAGTGGTGATTGATCCTTTGATATTATTGAACTCGTCCTAAGTATCCGTCATCCATTCAAACTTCTTCTCCTTTTTCAACAACAAATTGATCGGATTTACAATGCTTGCATAGTAAGGAACAAATCTTCTCACAAAATTGTTTTTTCCGAAAAATGATTGGACTCCCTTATTGGATGTCGGGGGGTTGAGATAATTTATTGATTTAACATTTTCAATATCTATTTAAATCCCTTCCTTGCATACAATATGGCCCAACAGTTTACCTTGAGTCACCTCCAACAAACATTTCTTTTGATTTAGAGATACACTGTATAATCTACATGTTTTAAAAACCTTTCTTAAATGATAGATATGCTCATCCATTTTCTTTGAATGCACCATCAAGTCATCTTGATAGTCTTCCATAAAATTTCCTATCAACCCATTGAATGCATGATCCATGGCCCTCTAGAATGTGGCTCCAACATTCTTCAAACCAAAGGGCATTCTAGCATATGCATATGTCTCCAAAGGTGTGATAAATGGTGTCTTTGCCCTATCCTCCTTGGCCACCAAGACCTAGTTATATCCAGAAAAAACATCCAACATGGACATGCAGGCCAATCCAGTAACTTTTTGTATAATAAACTCCATATTAGGTAAAGGGAAATTATCCTTTATGCTTTCCTTCTTAAGGTCTCTGAAGTCAACACACATCCATATTTCTCTGGTCTTTTTTCTTACAATCACTGGATTTGAAATCCAATATGAGTTTCTAATGGGCTATATTATTCCTTCTTTATTCACTTTATCCAATTCAATCTTTACCAAAGGTTTCAACCTAGGATTCATCATCCTTACTTTTTTCTTCACTAGCTTTGCTTCTCCCCTCAAAGGGATGATATGCTGAAATATAGTTTTATCGTAAGCTTTCAAATCATAATATGTCCAAGAGAACACATCGATATATTATTTGAATAAGGAAACATATTGATCAACCTCTTCAATGGTGCAATCAACTCCCAAGTTGACATATTTCGGGGAACTGTCAATTCCAATATTGAATTTTCTCGTTTCTTGCACTTTTCGAATTGAAACTTCTTCAAGGAGATTCTTAGCGTGATCGTGTTTTTTATAAAGAGATTCATCTTGTATAAAATATTTGGGGGTAGCAGACAAGTGATTGTCTTCATCATCATCATCAATTAACAACAAAATTTCCAGTTGTTCATCATTCTCAAATACTTGCAAGTATTCAATGTCATCAGGTACGGACAATCAAAAATCTCTTTCTACTTGGAAAGACGTTTTGATTTGGACATCGTCTGGGTGTGACAATGAGGCCACCAAGGCTAGTGAATCTTCCTTGTGATTCTTGTCTGTTTGAATGAAACAAATGTTGAATGAACTAAAAGATTGCATCAATTCATTATCTCTTTTGAAATATAACTTAAGTATTTCCTTTTTGATTTTATATCTCTGGATAAACTGATTGATGATAAAGTATGAGTCTCCAGATACAATTAGATGTTCTATTTTCAATTCCTATGCTAGGATCATCCCCTGAATCAAATATTCATATTTTGCCTCATTATTTGTGCATGCAAACTCTAGTCTTACAACATGTGGATGCATAATATTACTTGGACTCCATTCCCAGACTTTGAATAGGCCCCATAAAATGACATCCTCCAATAGCCTTTAAACAAGCAATATTGATTCTCGACATCTTGAATTTTCTCTAGGCTTTCATTATGCTCCATGTCTAGGATAACATAGTTTCCAATCCCGAAATCTATATAATCCTCCATCAATTCATTGTCCTTATTTTTGAAAGAGAAGGGTTTTCTAGGTTCACGGGGTACTTTAATCATCACACCCTCTTTTCCTGGTAGCATCATACAACATCCATCGTTCATTATATATCCACTGATCACGGATGTCCAATCTCTTCCCAACACAACTCCATATCATGGAGGAAGGTCTACCACAATAATATTGAAAAATGTAATGATATGGGGGGTTGTTGTAATCCAAGCATAAAAGTCCTTGATTTCTCCATAAGAAAACACTTTTCTAGAATCAATTGCAGATATGATTTCACCAGTTTCATAATACTTGGTGCAACTCATTCCCAATGCCTCCATGAAAGAAAGTGATATTATGGTATATTTCATGCTAGTTTCAACTAAACAGTTATGTAGTGCAACATCATGATTTTCAATTGAAATGTAGAAGGGCGTAATTTTACCTATCATCTTGGCAGTTGACGAGCTTTGTCTTTGTTTTGGATTGGTAACGATAGCTTCAGCTCTTTCACATGGATCATCAAACAACTTCAAAATGTTTTGTCTTTTCTAGGGAATCTTCACCACTTATGTCATTTGAGTGGAGTTTGATGCCAGTTGTTTCCTTTTAGTTTCATTTCCATACGTTACTTTCTCATTTGACACTTTTTCACTAGTTTTTTCTTTTTCCTTTTCTTCCTGTTTTTCCTTGTCATAGTCACCTTTATTTTTTGGTCTATTTACAAATCCTCTTGTCTGGGTGATGTTTTATTGCAAGTTGGGATCATCGTTTACCTCTCCAAATATATACTTGGACATCTCACATACATCCATCTTAACATTTTTAGAGCTTTCATCAGATGAGTAATAATTTTCTTGCTCAATTAATTTCTCGTCATAGACATCATCCAGAACAACCTCATTTGGAGTAGGCTTTCTAGGAACCCTTGGTCTCTGCGTATTATCTATGTTCTCAAACCTTACTATTTTTTGTGGGGGAGGGTTCCTCCTTTTCTATGGGATTGGAATTCTTGGATATGGCATGTAATTATCTCCCCTTCTCATTTTGTTTATTTCATTCTGCATTTGTTTGATGGTTCTATTCATCTGTGCAATTTCAATTATTTTCTTAGTTTCCTGTGCCACCACATGGCCAACCTTTACGTCAGGTATAGTTCACTTGAAAAA
Source organism: Picea engelmannii (assembly GCA_009831015.1). Lineage (NCBI taxonomy): Eukaryota > Viridiplantae > Streptophyta > Pinopsida > Pinales > Pinaceae > Picea > Picea engelmannii. Next base: position 452,425 of record ML777481.1, read on the forward strand.
TCCTCCTCCCACGGTTTGATTCTGATTCGCTCAAGGCTTGTATTCTTCGTTTTTTCTTGAACTAGAATCTCCTTGATTATCAATATTTAATCCTCCCATATGTCATTATACTCTTCTCGGTATAATATCAAGTCAAGACCCATTTCAATCATGATTTTGTTCCATCTCATTGGCTTTAGTCATTTCCTCCTCCAAAGTATCCATTTGGGATGTTCTGATAGCATATTTTACATTCGGGGGCATTGCATTCTTATAACAACTGAGAATGACAAGGTCATTCAGTATTTTATATTGTGGAATCTTACGCAAGGTTTTATTGAACCTAAGATTAAAATTTTGTATCCTTTCATTCTTCCTCAACCCAATCTGGGTGAAATCGGTGAGAAGGGTATGTTAAGAAATTGGTGGGGAAAACATAGTCAAAAACATAGCTTCGAGGTCATTAAATGAGTGAATGGATATACTGGGAAAAGTCGTATACCATTCATACACTCTTCCTGATAAGGTTTGCAGAAATAACCTTACCATGACATCATCATACTCAACATGGTGAAAATAAAAAACATTAATAAATAAGTGCAGATGCCTCTTTGCATCTATTGCTCCATCTCCAGATAATTCTTTTAGGGTTCCCTTAGGGAGAACATGGAGATCATGTTGCTCATCTATAAGATTTAGAAAGGAATTTGGTATTCTCTTATTTTCAAATACTGGGTTTCCTTATTTTCTTGCAGCATCTCCTCCACCTCCTTGTCTCTCCTCATGATGTTCATCTTGGGGTTTTTCATTTCTTTCTGCCACTTCTGGAGAAATTCCAGGGATATGTTTTTCACTTCTAAGAACAAAGAGTTGCTTGATTTTTCTTCGGGTAATGGGTCCCTTGCATTTGTCCAGCTTCAATATCAACCTTGTTACTGTGCTACTCTAGCTAGCCTTTGAATTATCTGGGCTTGTCATTCCTCTCTCCAATTTCTTCGGAGGATTTCTCTTTCTTCTTCATGGACCAAGGTTTTCTAAGACCTTTCTAAATATTCACGGGTCTCATTCATTGATATTAAAAATTTGTATCACTGATGTAAAATGATTCATTGGTTGTTCAATACAATTTCCAGGTGGGGTTGATCAACTTGATGCAATCTCATATCTTCTTTCAAAAAATCTAGACCAGGTTCCAAATTTTAGTTCATTCCCTAGTATGGTCACCAAAAATGTTGACGCTTGAATCTATTAGGACTGAAACGAAAACCTCATGAGGATTTAGATCCCCCTTTGTTTTTATAGAGGTGGTACTCCTCTTTATATTTTCTTAATACTTTTAAATATTCAAATGTGGGACTCGACAGAAGTCCATTGTAGTAATTCAAAGAAATAGAAATATCACGATAAAATAAAAGGTTTTTTTTTTTTTTTAAGAAATGTTCCTGAGAAAGGACTAGGAATCACACACATCACATATTTAAAGAAAATAAGAAAAATTTCCTCACATCCATCATAGTTTAATATAAATATTTATGATCACATAAAAAAAAAAAAGATGATCTGCATGCACAAGAGAACTTTAACATAGTGGATACATGGGACACTCAAATAAATATAATGATAGATCAACCTCGAATACCTTATATTCTAAAAAAAGGGTTACAAAGAACAATCAAGATTGTTCCCAAAGTAGGTCTCTTGAAATTTCCAAAAATATATAGTCTGTTACATATTCCTAAAAATGTAAATGTGTTTGTCTTAAAGACTTGGATTGGGGCTCTTGTGGACCATAAAACAAATAAATAAAAGAAATAATATTTTAGAAAGAATACGGTGGGAAGTAGAAGGATCAACAAGACCTGGTAAGAAGAAACAAAGCAGTTATCAGTATTCGGTTAAACCTTTCTAGTGAACGAGGTGGAATAACTGGATGAAGGACTTGATAAAGAAAAGAAGGATGTGATCAATGTAAAATTACTATGATGGTCGCTATCTCCATTCATTTGCTTGCTGATGTACTTTTATCGTTTTCATCGACGGTTATTGGAACCACCTTAACTCCTTCTTGCCCTTCATTTGTTAGTTTATCGATATCCTTCTTGAGCCATTCTTCAATGTAAATTTTCATAGGTCCCATGTTGATTTCATGCCATATTTTAATATTGAACAACTAACCCTCCAAGTCACAAACATCAAAATAAATTCCATTTAATACTTCTTCAACATCCTAAATTTTTATGGAGTAATCCACTAGCCAATTATCTATGGTGATCTCATCATATTCAATTATGCCATAGAAATTTTCAATTGAAAATCCTCTAAAAATATCGACTTGCTCATGGAATTGTTGTTTTGTTAAGAACAACGAGTTGAGGATCAACTTGGGATATTGGAATTCGTTAGTTCTTATGGATAGGTCCACCTCCGTGAGCCTTTTAAATAGCTCTTCTCTCCTTGTTAAGGGTTGGATACACACCTGAACGATGTTGTTCAAGTTTTTTATTTTCTCTTTCCAGCAGGAATTCAACTGCTTGATCCGACTTGTAGAGGGAAGGTCATCCTCTCTTCTCTCTAGCTCTGACATGTTCGAAAATTTAATACCAAAGGGTACCATGACATCAAGGTAGAAACTTTATTCCTTTTTTAGGTTGGCCTATAGATATTCAAGAAAGACATGTGCCCTCGAGACAAAAGAAACAATTCTCTTTGAAATTTTCCAACCTTCTGTAATTAGTGTCATTCTTTTCTTAATATTATTCTCCACATAGCTCCTGGATGATGTGAGTAAGATTGAGGATCCTTTTATTTTGGTTGTGGGCATGGAAGGTCTGACAATTGCCAAATGGATGGAAAGAAATGAGAGAGGCATAAAATTCTATTCTAGTTCCTTAATCCTTTCCTTTAATGTTGTATTGTATTCCTCGAGACTTGTAACAACCCTAGTTGAATATATGGTTAGGGATTATTAAGTAAAATTAATTAGGTAATTAATTTTCCTAACATGGTTTTAATTAAACAAAGATTGGCATAATAATATTAATTAAATATTAATTAATTAATTAATTTTTATAACTTTGGATTAATTAATTACCTATCACATTCAATGACATGGGTAATAAATTTAAGACGGTTAATAATTTTAATTTGTTTAATTAAATGATTTACGTATGCAGGAGGGGATAAGACATTAAATAAAGGATAAGATAGTAATAAGGGGATAAGACATTAAATAAAGGATAAGATAGTAATAAGGGGATAAGACATTAAATATAGGGATAATATAATAATGAAGGGGATAAGATATTAATGAGCCGGAAGAGAGTTGGTGAAGGGGGCATATGACGGAAGGATTATTTTTGGGGAGGAGGGAGAATTATTGGAGGGGGAAAGACTGTATGTCTGAGGTACTTATTTTTCTGGTGTGGGGAGTTTGTTTTACGGGTTTTTCGTGAACCAGAAGCAGGGGGCACCAGTTTGCTGGGGCTTTTGGTCATGGGGGCCAGGATATCCTTACGGTATCCTGGAGCTAGGGAGATGGACAGGCTGCTCCTAGCTGGCAGCGAGGAAACACGGTTTTGGGCAGTGTTTGACACAGTTTCAACTTTAGCATTGGACCAACCCAAGCAGCGAGATTTAACATCAGAAGCAGGTATTTTAATTATGAATGGATGACTTATTTCATGCTGTAGATAGATTTTAATCTCTGCTGAATATTTTTCTTATATGCTGGTGATTGAATTATTCATGTAAATTGAAAGGAATTATATCTTAAATTATATCAAATTTTGTATTTTTCGGTCTCTACACATGGTATAAATAAATAAATAAAAATATAATAATAAAACGGAATTTTTTTTATGTGAATAATAAAACAAATAACAATCTTACCTAACCGATTATATTCACAGAGACAAAGTCCATTGAAAAGTAAAAGTAAATAAAAGAGGAAAGTGTGCACAGTGTTTGGTAAACACGAAAAGAGATGCAAGAGACGAAGGAGAATCACGGTTTTGCGCATGCCCAAGAACCAAGTCTCCAATGCATCTTAATGCCGCGCAACGAACTACAACTGTAGCCCACCTACTTTCAATGCACAACATTAATAGAAAGTCCAAGAGTTTCTTCTGAAAGAAAAAAAACTATTTGACTAAATATTCTATTTGCATCCTTTGCATATTCAGTATCTGAACTTCCAACAAGTAAATTCACTGTCTTTTGTCATGTGAACCCATAGCCTCGAGCTCATCTAGAATCCTGATATTTTCCTCTTTCACCTCCCCATAGGCACACCATCTCCCAGCCACGGCCCAGGAGCATGCGCTGCAAACAAAATAAGTAAATTTTTTTTTAGTAATAACAAAAAAAAAAACACAGAGATGGATATAAAAAATATATATATAAAAAAAAAATTGTAAAGTAAAAACTTAGCGCCCAAGCACAAAGCACAACAATATAGACACATCGAGCCCAGGGACTCGACTCTGAGACACCCGACAGGCACATTGAGTAAAGCCCTCACAGAGACAGTCAACCAGGGGACGACCCCTCACATTGACCATAGTGATGAAGAAACGAGAGCGTATTTCCCTTGGTGTCCAAACGCGGTGAAAATCTCCAACTAAGAGTTACCGCGGTACTTCTGACCTGCAACCACATTCAATTCAGTAGCTAGAGAAGAGGTTGTACGACCAACCACTTCCAATTCACTAAAGTTATCAAATCCTTAATTCCACTTTGATCTCATCGGTATTCACTTCTTAGATTTATTTCCTCTAAAAATGCCCCAGAATGAAATTTAGCTCCTGAATACATTCAAAAATCCTCAATACCCATCATCGAAGCTCGTTGAAAAGCCTAAAATTGTTTGTAACCGTCAAATTTGAGGATTGGGTAGCATTTCAAACTCCAACCCTGCCAGAGAATAAAGATAATAAACCAGATCACTGGAGTGTTTTTCATAAAATTTCTGATCGTTTAGCTCTAGACTCGGACAAATACTGAAGACCTGTGTGGAACACCCACCTAGAGGAGAACAACAGTGGCTACCTTCCACATTTATTTTGACCATAATACTTAAGTAACCAGACTGTACTTCACTTGTGTCCAAACGCAGTCAAAATCTCCAACGAAGGGTAACTACGAGAATTCTGACCTTCATGTAATAGCCGAAAAAAAGGTTGTCTGACCAACCACTCGATTTAGTACAAAGCCACATGGAGGAGGAGCCTGCGGGGAAAGGTAAAACACATTCTTAGGCACCTACCACAAACTCATACATAAAGCACCGAAGCCATCGACCAAGAGCTAAGCCACTAAAAGAAGAGAATATTTACCTGATCTTTATGAGAGAAATACAGTGGAGGTTATCTCTGAGAGGGATGAGCACTTGTAGCCTTATATTTACCACCGACTAGATGTGAATCCGTCAAATTTAATACCAATAGGTGACTGGCTGCGTCAATAATCATGGTGTTAGAGACTAATTACAAGTTCAGGGAAGAGGGAAAATGTTCATGGCAGTGCTGGTTGGAATCAATGCGCACCAGGCACCAAGCATGAATGGGTAAACTTGGGCTTGCACGCGTTTAACATACAAGCCAGTCGCCAACACCAGAAACCAAACACCTAACCACGAGGAGGAGAAGCCATGAGAGAAGGTCGGATAAGCCATGAGAGAAGGCCATGGCGACCGACCGGGTAACCAGAGACCTCTCAAGAAGAAACAATGAGGAAAAGAGGAATTAGGGTTACGGTGAAAAAGGTTAGGGTTTAGAAAGGAAGGTGTTGGAGGAAGCAAGGCAGGCACGTCGAATCCATGCATGCTCGCACTTGTTTTTAAATTATTTTGATTTTCTTAAATTTTAATTTTTTTTTTTATAAATTATGTGTGTTCGTTTACATTTTTTTTATTTTAGGGTAAATAATTTAGGTTCATTTAGTTCAATTTAATTTTAGGTTAATTTAGGTTAATTTAATTAAATTAATTTAAAGTTAATTATCTTTAAATATATATATATATATATTTAATTAAATTAATTGTATATTTAGTGTAAAGTAAACTACATTAAAGTTAATTAAAATGTTAGAGGGTCCATGGGTTTTGAACCCAAGACCACCCACCAAGCGATGCACCTTAAGAAGAGAAATAACACCAATGCACCACACATATCACTTTTACAAATAAATTCACATATAAATAGTTTAATTATCAATAGTAGCAAAGTACTAGCCTAAAGAATAATCTCTGATTATCCAAACGCCAAGCTCACGAGACCGTACACACAACTCCACAAGCCAAGCGCCAAGTCCCTCCACTCCATTCCACCAGTCAAAGTCAAACACTAAGCTTCAATGCATCACCTCAGATTCAATACATCATACGACCACAAGTCAGGAAGCAATACATAACCACAACGCACAAGCACTAAGTGCCAATGCTGAAAGCCAATCTACAATCCTTAAAGACTCCCACCTGTAGCCACCAAGACACGCAATTCAATGCATATGTACAATGCGCCTAGGAAATCTCTCGAGTCAAGCATCGAAGGGTAATTAGTTGTAAGTGAAAAGTTTAAAGGACTTAGACTAGGACAAGCAGGAAGGAGGCGGCATACGCACTAAAAGAGTAAGCAAGAGGAATTGGAAAGTATGGCGCAAGGCTAGCGTAGCTATAGGGAAAGGGAACCAATAGTTTTCTTAGGTGAAGAAATCAAGCTTAGACACTTAATCCTAATCCTAACCTAGCCAATCCCCTAAAGAGAGTAATGTCCCAGCCAATCCCCTAAAGAGAGTAATGTTTGTTTACAGACAAGTAAAGAAAAACTTACGCCTAACCCTATTTGTAGTTTGAGTAGCACCAATTTGAAACATCCTTGAACTCACCCTAACAACTTTGGTTGATGCAGGTTAAATAATACAAGATGGTTAGGACTCGAGGGAATCGAGGCAGGGGAGCATCGTCGTAGGCACTGTTAACTCCCAAAATAGCACCATCATTTTGCTAACTTGTTTTCAAAGGTTCATTATGCGCTGTGGAAAGTGCCCACTTTCAACAGCTAAGGAGAGTCTTCTACAAAGTGGCGCGCTGTGGAAAGTGCATACTTTCCGCAGCTAACAGGGGCTTACAAAGAGGCGCGCTGAGGAAAGTCAAGATTATCAACATCTAACAGAGGCTGTACTCCTGGGTTGGCAACATCAAATCAAATCTTTGTTTCCATATCAGACATTGTTCACAAAGGATCGTTTAGGGTTTTGAATTGCAAATGGAAAAATGACATCTAAACTTGCAGGGAACTTTTCAATCCCTTCCTGAGCTCCAAATTAAGATCTGACAACACCATTGGAAAGCTGAGATTCTCTAGATGTCGATCGACTATTCATATATGAAAAATGGATTTTTTATGACCGAGAAAGTCGATTTTGAAAATCTGTCCGCTTTCAACAGCGCAGAAGGCAGAATTTTTGACCCGTTAGCTGTTGAAAGTGGCGACTTTCCGCAGCTAAGGAGCGTTTTTTTACAGGCTATGCGCCGTGGAAAGCCTGTAACGGCCAGAATG
>ML777481.1:474987-486430 GCA_009831015.1 Picea engelmannii
GTGTTGAACTTGGGTACCCCACTGATAGATGCCAACGTAGCCTTCTCTCCAGCTGCACAGTCTAGTTCTGGAACCTCCTCTTCTGCTGCCTCTAACGTTTCAGCCTCCATGTTTTGTATCTGACCATACTCATCCTCTTCTTCATCATCCGAAGTGACCTCAATGTAATGTACCTATCCTCGTCCCATGCACTTGTGTGAGGGATTCCATGGCTCCTTGCATGTGAAGCAGAGTTTCTTCCTTCTTGGTTCCCTCCTAGCGTTGTCATCTATTCTGTCATGGCCCTTGTCATAACCCTTAGGGTCACGTCCTCCCTGGTTTATTGGAGGCCTTTGATCTCTTCCACCATTGTTAAGAGGTGGTCTGGGTATGAATTTTGGTTTAGAAGCTGGACCTAGATCCCTCGCCTTCCAAATGGCTTCCTATAGGCTGGTAGGCTTGAAGGCCTTAACCCAACCCTTCAAGGGTTCCATCAATCCTTCTGTAAAGAGCATCATGAGGCTGGTTGGGGACATATCTTTCACCATCACTGCCAACCTATGGAACTCATCAATGTATGCCTCAGTCGTACCTATTTGCTTGAGTTGGGTGAGCTACCGGAAATGTAACTCAGGATCTCCTAGATCAAATCTATCAATGAGCCTCTGAGTGAATTCTGTATAGGATACAATCTAGTTGTGGCCGAGTGTAGTGAGCCCATGTTACCACCAGTCGTGGGCCTTTCCATCTAAGTACATAGTGGAAAACTTGATGGCCTCCATCTCTCTCATGGGGTTAAGCTACAGGTAAGTATCCATCTTCTGCACCCATGCTTGTGTTGTCATCTTAGCCGTACCATCAAAGTATGGAATCTCTATCTTCCCTGCCCTTTGCTAAAACTCAAAGCTTCCCCTATGGTTCGTCCTAGGCTGGTTTCTGAACCTGAGTTGACAATACTGGTCTAGGGACATCTATCTTTGAACTTTCATATCCAAGCTATAGTATTCCCTGGTACTCCTAGCTAATTGTTCCACAAAATCTTCAACCTGTTCATGCTGCCCTTGCTCATCTGTGAATGTGGGCATGTATGGTCTAGGGTTAGCTCTTCTACCTGAGTGTTGGCCTAGCGGTTCATCCATGAACATTGGCACATATGGCCTATGATTGGTCCTATTACCCATCTTCCCATGGAACGTGCCACCTCCAAGACTTCCTTCAGATCCCGGTGCTTTCTCTGGGTTATATCTTACTTCCTCATGGGTTCCACCGGACCCTCCAGCCTCCTTATTCCCATATGTATCAGGACCTTTGCCTCAATGGGTTACTTGCATCAGAAGTTCAGTTATCGTAGTTTGGTTCTCATTCATTTTCTGTAGATTCTCATCAACTTTCTTCAAGGTTTCAGAGATTTCAACCTTTCCCCTTCTGTTGGTTTCCTGATACTCATCCAGTTGCCGAACCAATGTGCTTTCTGTGCGGTTCATGTTTTGCTGGAACTTACCAAATTCGGCTACTAAGAGAGCCAAGACCTGAGGCTCATGGTCGTCTCCTAACCCTTCCATTTCTGCCTCTGTTTCACTGTTGTTTTTCTTCCTCGGACCCATAACAATTCCCCTATACTTCTGCATGCACCGATCTCTCCACAAGTTTGGAGGATCGAGGCTCTGATACCACTGTAATGATCCCAAGTTCAAATTATTTCTTGGAATCACAAACTACTACTAATTTATTGAGTTATTAAGTGCATACAAGATTCATCAACACATGGAGATCACAATATATTCAAGATGTAGAAGAACAAGCAAAGATCTGACCTTTTTATTATGAGCAATGTAAGATCAATACAATAGATGGCCGATCTGGCATAAACCTCAGATGGTCGTACAAGCAATAGATATGAGCTGCTACAAAATGCTCCCAATGATACAAAATAAGCCTCCAAAGGCTGGATATACAATGAAGACTAAATCAAGCAGATCTGAACCGTACTAATGCTCAACCTCCAAGCTGGAAAGTGCCACGTCCTACTAGAATGATGAAGCCCTGAATAATTATGCCCTACTACCAAAAGTGTCCAATCATCCCGAGAAATATGCCAAATGATAGATCGGGCAACTGTAAGGAAAACCCAGATGTCCAAATTCCCAAATCCACTCTCAAACCCCGTAGATCTAAATTCTCCACTGAATGGTGTGCCCCACTAGATGACTGAAACCCTAGCTGGTTCATCCCTTATGAAGGAGGCATCCAAATGCTCTGAAACTCTCCAGGAATATATATTGGGCTATGAGAATCCCATGGGAGAATTTTCGGGCTCAGATCTCAAGCAGATCTCCCTAGATCTGAGTTTTATTGAATCACGGGACGTCCCCTATGGCTCCACGACGTCCCAATCTATAGACAAATGTAGAATGATGATAACCCTCCAGAAAATCCCTCAAACTGATGGTCCTGCCCCTGCAAACAAAACCCAACTGTCGGAATGGCCCTAGGCCCTCAGGATAAGCTGGATCAAACCTCCCTCGATAAGTTGACCCTGAGACTAGAATGGTGTGAAGGAGTCTTTCATCCCCGAGACCAAGATCTGGAACAAGGTGAGCGGATATTTCACCACTGAGTTTCTCACAAGGGTTTGTACAACAAAACCCCCAAACTGAATGCTCAAGAGCAATATCAAATGCTAATCCAAAATCAGAATGAATAATAGGTGCACCCCAACCTCTTACTTATACTTTTCCTTCTAATTCTCTGTTGAGTTAGGTTAACTCCTAGGGTTAATCTTCTATTCTTTTGTTGAGTTATCTTTTACTCCTTTATCCTTTTCCTTTCTTAAGTCAACTTAAAAATATAACTTTTAACTTCTTGACTTTTCCCCCCTCAGTGTGAAACTATGACCTAGTGGGGGTACCTAGGCCACTGAGTCTCCTCATCACCTCTCTAAGAAGTGGGGGACATTACAATCTACTATGTGAATGTAAATTTTATGAATCTTTAAATGTTATTGATGATGATGTATATGATGCGGCATATTGTGAGAATGTGAATTTAATGAATGTTTAAATGCTATTAGAATGATGTTGGATATGATGCAATCTATTTTGGTAAATGATAATCTTATGAATGGGTGTTGAAATTGAATTATGGGATATTATGAGATCTATTTCTAACTGGAAAACTTTGATGTTAAGTTGTTGATACAAGGATACCAAATAGAAATGATGATTGTATGCAATAACATGATGATAATGCATAGAAATGTATGAGTTTGTGTTACAGACTAATCTACAGGTTATGGGCTACGAAATAGACAACATGATGATGATGAAAGTGGATATCATGACCACTAGTCGAGAAACATTATGGTACGAATATTTGTATGTGAAATTATATTGGTTGGATGCATTGCTATGATATGTGGACCAGTGCAGGATTTTAGGTGATGACACTACCCAAAAACCAAATAAACGATGACAAAACCCCCAGCAACACGGTGCCACTATATATTCCATTGTAGGGTGTGGACCTTAGTTATGATTAGGAGGGGTGGAGGCATTTCCCACCATGTATCCTCCGAAACCTGAAGTCATGGGAGGACGGTGTTAGATCATGCTCCCCAATACGTGTGATGATGACTGTTAGTTGCTTGCTAGGGAAGCTTGGTCGAGATAGTGACACTTTCTCTTACGGGTTCTATTTGGGGTTAGGTCAATATAGTTGACGCTCCAAGATAGTCCAACAGAGGAAGGATAGGAATGGAGATGGAAGTAAGTTAGGGAGTAAGGATGAGTAGAAATAGTTGAGAAAGTATGGAGATTTGTCTTCTGGTGGAATTTAATGTTTTCCCTTCTAAAAATAAAATGTGTATATATGAATATTCATAATTTCGTAACTAAACCAAAGTTGTCTAAATAAAATTGTTGAAACCGATAATTGTAATTAAAGGATTTCTCAAACAATTGATTGTTTGTTGTATTTTATAAAAGACTAGTCTTGTTGATTGGATTGGATGCATACATAAATTACTAAAGGATGATAGTTTTTTATTATTAGTACATGCACAGGACTTGTATGTACTAGTTACACATGCATTTCTTGTACATATACACTAGTATGTATGAGTTTTCTTGACTTACTTACTAATAATGTCGGTTAATTGTTATGAATGTGTGAACCATGTTTCTTTTCCTTTGTACCATAAGATACCTTAACTTCGGGATGAAGTTTCCTGAAGGGTGGGTGTATGTAACAGCCCTAGTTGATTATATGCTTAGGGATTATTAAGTAAAATTAATTAGGTAATTAATTGTCCTAACATGGTTTTAATTAAACAAAGATTGGCATAATAATATTAATTAAATATTTATTAATTAATTAATTGTTATAACTTTGGATTAATTAATTAATTACCTATCACATTCAATGACATGGGTAATAAATTTAAGAGGGTTAATAATTTTAATTTGTTTAATTAAATGGTTTACGTATGCGGGAGGGGATAAGACATTAAATAAAGGATAAGATATTAATAAGGGGATAAGACATTAAATAAAGGATAAGATATTAATAAGGGGATAAGACATTAAATATAGGGATAAGATAATAATGAAGGGGATAAGATATTAATGAGTGGGAAGAGAGTTGGTGAAGGGGGCATATGACAGGAGGATTATTTTTGGGGAGGAGGGAGAATTATTGGAAGGGGGAAAGACTGTATGTCTGAGGTGCTTATTTTTCTGGTGTGGGGAGTTTGTTTTATGGGTTTTTGGTGAACCAGAAGCAGGGGGCACCGGTTTGTTGGGGGTTTTGGGCACGGGGGCCAGGATATCCTTACGGTATCCTGAAGCTAGGGATCCAAACAAGCTACTCCTACCTGGCAGGGAGGAAACACGGTTTTGGGCAGTGTTTGACATAGTTTCAACTTCAACATTGGACCAACCCAAGTAGTGGGATTTAGCATCAGAAGCAGGTATTTTAATTATGAATGGCTGAGTTATTTCATGCTGTAGATAGATTTTAATCTCTGCTGAATATTTTTCTTATATGCTGGTGATTGAATTATTTATGTAAATTGAAACGAATTATATCTTAAATTATATCAAATTTTGTATTTTTCGGTCTCTACAAGACTTCCAATGGAATCGTCCAATGCATCACCGATGACTCTATGGATTCTGGAAACTTGGGAAGGTCGCATATTCATTAGGTTAACATCTGAACGATATTTCCCCTTTTTATTCTTCACATCACTCTTCTCAATAATTAATTTTTTAGATTCAATGTCACAGATAACGCTTTGAAATACAAATGATTCTTCCTCATCAAATATCTCATTCTCAACAATTTCCAACAACTGGTTCTAGTGGGCCTTGCCTCTTGTCTGGTCAATGTTAGGAAACATCTTCTCAATGTCAGCTTGGAGCTCCATATCTTCAAGGGAGAAGTTATTGATGTCACTTTCAACACGATGCTCTTCTTCCTCTTGTACAATATTCTTCCTCTTCTTCCTCAGAGGAAATTTATGGGAGCTTTAAATTTTTCCTAGAGGGGGGTTCTTGTCTCCTCCTCTGCCTAAACTATTGTTAGTTACTTTTTTAGATGAGTGGGTCGATGGACAACTTCTCCAAGTAGTTGAATTCTTGGGAGTAATAGTTGGGAACTGGGCAATCTTCTTGCTTGGACCTTTTCCTCTTTGTTTGTACAAGTCATTGGTACCGAGTATCATCTCTAAGTCACCAACAGTGTGGGTAAGATTTCCCAGGTTATTATCTTCTTCTTCTATTAGAACAATATGGTTAAATGAACTGCTAAAACACATTGATAACATATGTTCCACAGAGATTCCATTAGGGTCAAACCCTCTAATATTTTCAACATACTTGAGATTCAAGTTGTGGAAGTGGTTTGCAAATTTATCATTTTTGTTCATATTTCTAAATACAAAATCGCCAACTTTCCAGGGAAAAGGTATCAATTGATTTTTTCATTTTTAATGAAAAAAGTGAAAACAAACATTATATTTCCTTGTGACCTCTCTGACAAACATTTTGTCGGATATATGGCATGGAAGAAAGGAAGAATTTTCCTTAGATCCAAAAATTATGATAACGTTGTAATTTTTCATTTGCTCCAAAGTCCCCTTTTTTTCCAGGAATTTACTTTCCTGGGCGGACATTATTGGGGTGTCTTTTCCAATCAACAATACTTTAAGGACTAAAACAAATTCGTTGAAAACTTTATAAAAATGTAGGGAAGATTTGTGCCTCCATAACACTTGGTACCAAAAGGTCACAGGGTCAAATTCACAATTCACCTTCTTGCATATATACAATCTAGGGAAATGACAACAATGTGCTATCATGAAAACAAAATAAGAAGACATAAATAATTTCTTATCCTTTTTATACTGAGAAAATTGGGAAGAGATTTTGATGGAAATAAACTTCCCCCAATAGAAATGTCTCGCTCATTAATAGCAAACTATAAGATGTAAAGTATCATATGGAAAATGCTAGCAGTATTTTCTTGGCTCGTAACTCTGGTAAATAAGCAGGCAAATTCCCGAAATGGGTTTTTGAACAAGAAGACTTGCAATTTGGTAATATATTCAGGGATGGCCATGGGATTATCCAAGAATTCATGAAAGAGATCTAGGTCGTTGTCGTGTTTTTTAAAGAAGTCTCTATAATCTTCACCTTTGAAGGTGAGTGTCGGCTCTGGGAGTATCAACATTTTACAGAATACTTGAGGTGAAAGGGAGATGGTAGAATGGTATTGGAGTTCAATCATCCGCTGGCTTGGTATATACTTCTCGGCGGACCATGAAACCAACTCCTTACAGTCAAAAACATCAGGAACACAGCCTGAATGAGAAATTCTGGACATCCAAATTACTTCCTTCTGAGCAGAAGGGGATGAATAATAAGCGTACGGTCTAGACCACTAAAAATTCTGGTCCTCTCATCTAAAAATGTTCAAAGTATCTCCGCAGAACTGTTTTCGAGTTGTTGTTGTCATAATTTGACGAGAGCGTTCTTTTGATTCATATAATATTTGAAATGAGTGCTTGATATATATAATATAATCTTCTGCAAATCATGCTTTGATGTGGTTTAATAAGAAATCTCCTCAAGCCCTTCGCCTATTAATGACAAGCTTTACAGGACCTGCATGATGAGTTATTAACATTAAACCATACTAAATGAATATTGGAAAAAATGTGAATTTGGTGGAGACAGATGAGAGAAAATAGGATTTGGGATTTTTGTGAACCTGCCAACCCAGAAACTGATGAACCCACGACTACATAAGGTCAAAAATTGGCTAAGTGTTGTGATGTGGTCGAGCGGAATCAACATGGGAGGGATGAGATACTTGGGAGCTCGAGGAGTCCGATGGTAAAAATGTATATCGTGGATCTTTTAGATGAAAAATGTATATCAAAGAACATAGGATAAGAAATATTGACTCTGCCAACCTAGGAACTCGTGATCCTGCAAAAAATGGCTAAGTATAGGATAATGTAGTGACCAGACAGAATCAACACGTGGGAGCATGGATTGGAGATGAGGAACTGGTCTACCAAATCACGAACCCACGAACCTATTGTTTTGAAAAAACGACTAAGTATACAAAACTAGAAAGGGAGAATAAAAGGGAAAAAATAAAAGGGGAATTTGGGTAAGTATAGAAGGTGGAAAATAAATGGACAAAGAAATTGGGAAAATAGAAAAGGGGAGGGAGATTTCAGAAGCGAGAATTGATCTCAACATGCACCAACAAACTAAGGTAGCTCATCCATCCTCTCAAACTTGGCACATCCATCCCTCACTTCCTACTTTACCACAACAACCTGTCCAATGCACCTCATCAAAGAGTTATGAAACATCTTCAAGCTAGCTCCATAGCTACATCTAAATATTCCTAAGTCTGCCACAAGACTCTTCCAAGTAGGCCACCCCGAGCTCTCGCACATCCATGAAAGTCAAGGCATACCAAATACTACATGACTTATTTGAATTTGTACCACTTGAGTCACCCTCAAGTCTACTATTTTTCATCATGGAAATGGATTACATTTGCACCACCAAGTCATCTGACTTCCCTTCAAATATCTCACTGTAACACTTAGGAAATGAAAGAAGTCAAAACCAAGTATACCTTTCCAATGGAATTCTTGGATACACCCATGGTTCAATTACACCATCATGAACCTTCACTTTACCAAGCCACCAAATATCCACGTGAACTCCTCTCAATCACTATCTACAACCCCAAAAACTTGCAAGCACCTTCCCTATGATACAAGGTTGAGTCCATATGTCCACTTCAAAAATAAATATAAGTCCCAAACTTTACATGCAACTGGTCGAACTCATCTCTAATGTCCTACCATTTATGCACCTTGACTACTTTCACTTCAAGGCAACATTCACAAACCACTCGACTAATAAGCCATATTTCTACTAACTAAATTTTGTAACTCTGTGAAGAGCTACTCGTCTGAAGGATACAATCGAACCACTCATCAAACAACCCATCTCGACTCAACCAATGTTATTGGTGATGCATGGCACAAATTTTTCATGATAGAAATGTACCCAACCAACTTCCTTTTTGCGATGCTACTCAAGTTCACATCAAGTCTAACAACTCATGCAAGTGCTTCCACTTACTACAACCCACAATTTCTCCCCTTCATGATCACTTCCACGATCACCCTCTGTGATCACTTTTGCGGTTAGATCTATGACAAGTCTTGCATCAAAGTCCTATGTTCATCCTCCTTACCTGAGTTCTTGGTTCACCCAATGAAATATGCACCTGGTTTCTTCAATGTGCACACAATAGGTGTGGAAATCAGTTCTTTCACAAATCAAACCAACCAATTCTTCACCCAAACTATCTCTGTGAAAGGTCAATCCACCTTATTGAACCTTCACTAAGTCTATGCCCAAACTGGATCTGTGATCAACTCTACAAAAATGTATGTGATGAATTATGCGACAAGTTCTGCAATCACCTTCCTTGTCCAAGTGTTTACTTTCACCACCAAATTTTCTCTCGGTCTACAAAAGGTGTGCACCTAGATCAACCTTCAACTGCACCATGAACCAAAACCTATGTCATAATTCAGATGCAATGTCTCTATGATGAATTAGTTCGCTCCACCAAACCATTCACCAATTCTACAGACGTTCCCACTAAACTATCTTCACAACGAACTATGAAACAAAATGCATTGCACATCAACACCACTGTTCTAGCTGTGGTAGTGGTGAAGAGCCAAAACCATCTGTCACGTCCCCACATTGTGCCTTCCCGAATATTGCGATTGTGCACCTCTTGAGGGTGTGCGACACCATGATGTTTCTCACTTGCTTTCTTGGAAACACAAAGAATACTTTGTCCCAACTACTCCTCTTCACCTAGATCATACCCACACTCCATTTTAGGCTACGGGCAAGTCACACTCCTACTCTAGTGCAACTCTCTTATATACTTAAGAAAATTTGTTAACAACTTAGTCACTTAAGAATACATCCATGAAACAAAGAAAATACTTGAGAAACAAAAAAGAGACACATAATATATTGTGGGAGACACAAAATGTGCCTAACACCTGACTAAGTCTTATTATTGTGAAAAATTTACAATGTGAGCACTATAATCTTGGTTTACAACTTGGGAAGGGTCACACAACTTGCATAACCTCACCAAGACACTCATACACAGATTCCTCACACCAAGACTCGTTTGTCGCAACATCTATCACAACTCTTACATAGCACCCCAAGGGCGCATCCACAATAGACTCACTATCTCTTCTCTATCACAAAACTTCACACAGACTTGTGGTTCTGTCTCATATCTGCCTCACCGAGACCAGTGACAAGACTTCCCCAAAGTCAACCTAAAGAACGTCACCTCAACTCTTCCCATGTAATCACCTCAAGGCAACACAAGTCTTCCCATGTGGAGCAATTTGGATCCTTGAGGGGGCTTCCCTCTCTTTATCCAAGTCTACCTCATAATCATGGAGCTGATCTTTCTCTCTTTGTTGTTCAAATCTACCATCCTTGGTTATGCACCCTTGTTCTCTTATATGGACTCCAAAGGTGACAATCACAAACCATTGCATCCTTTGGGTGTGTCATGCCCCTTCATGAACCATCATGTTCAAATGAATCGTCACACCCCTTCATGGATTCAAAGCGTCGAATCGTACATGTGCACCCATCAACCGATGCATCTCTTGGGACCGATGTTGCCAACTTTGGTGTGCTCCTCATGCTGGCTCACCCCAACCTCTTTGTTTCTCCCCTTTTCTTGTGCTTTGTCTCATGGTTGGGCAAGCCTCTTGGCATATTTGCACGCCCAAGATGCCCTCTTACCCAATTAGTGCAAACCTTGGGTGTCGAAGAAACCCCAAGTTTCTTCTTCTTGAGGACTTGGGTGAAGGTGTCCACACCCTTCTAGCCGAAGACCTTACAGTTTGCATCTCAAAAGATTTGATCTGTCTTAACACTTTATAGATCCAAGATTAAATAAATCTAGATTGATTTATAACGCCATATAGATAATAATATTTGAATCTCAATCCCAAAGTCATATGTCAATATGTAATTCAATTAAATAAACTTCAATATACAAATGGTTTATAGAATTTTATGGATTGATTTTTTAAAAATAATTTATTAAATAAACTAAATTTAATATTTTTATTTCCAATATATTTAAATATCAAAATTAATATTTTTATTTTATATACATAAAATTATAATTTCCTTGACTTCCTAAATTTAAAACACCACAAAGATCGCCATCAACAATGATGTATTTAGTGTAAACATCACAGGTTCAAACATAATTTATACATTTTATTCATAGTTATAACAATGGAACATTAAGATCCACACAGCTGTATCACCAAATGACGAAAAGGTATCCTTTCCCACGCAGACATAATTTGCACATAGTTATAACAATTGAACATTAAGGTCCACATAGCTGTATCATCGAATAACCAATAAGTATCATTTCCCACGCAAAGAGATTATTTCTAATCGTTGATCGTAAATTTATATATTATATTAAGTCGTGAACAATTGAACTAGCTCAGACGGCTAAGTTGCATCAGCAAATATGTCACATTTATGCCATTATCATAGATTCGATAAGACGAATTTATATTTTTATATAAATGCTTCAACCGGCCTGATTCAGTGCAGAAAAATCTTTCTGTCGCGATCTTCAACACCGGTCTTGAAATGGCAACTTTTAAAGATTTACAAAGCGGAGGATACAAAGCAAATTATATTTGTTTTTTTAATTTCAGTGGAATAGGTAATTTGGCAAGCCTTTAAAAATCTTTATGTGGCCATCTTCAACACCTTTTTTAAGTGGTAACCTTTAAAATCAAAAGGTAAAATGTTTAGTTGAATTTTAAAAAAAAGATAGTTTAAGT
>ML777481.1:487599-521686 GCA_009831015.1 Picea engelmannii
TCCTGTGGCTACCTGTGTTTGTTTATGTTGCTCGACTATGGCAAGACACAGTATTTCACGTTTTATGTTAATCGTGACAGAGTGGTGCCACCAACAAAGCAATGGCCGAATCGAAGGCACCTGCCACTGATCCATCCACTAACACTTTAAGAGTGGATCTCATACGCAGAGACGGCTGGAATCCTTCAAATGCTGAACGACTGCGTCGAGCTATTGAACGAAGTCACAACGCGCGGCGTATGTTCTCAACAATCTACTTCCCAAAATGCCGAGAGTTACTACAGTCCCATGAACTTGGAGACAGTGAATTTTTGATGCAGATGGCAATAGGATGCCCGGTTCCATTAAATTTGCATTTCATCGTCGACATGGTGCAGTTACTTATTACAAAAATTAAAATCAAACGATGCGAAGATAGAGGTTATATGTTAGTAGAGGGGTAGGGTATATATATCTTCAGATTTTACCAATAAATTGTTGAGTTGAAAAGATCTCATATACCAATTTGATGTCTAGCTTGCTTTTGACTTTAAAAATAAATTATTATTATTATTATTACAGCACTATTGAAAAACTACAAAGTGTAATAACAGCTAATGATATTATATAGAAGCACAGTTAGTATAAGCAAAATAGAGCTTGTTATGTCCGAGATCGTAGACTATGTGGAAATTCTGCCGCTGAATGTTTCCAAATATCGACATTGAACCTGCCGGCCCCGAAGTCTTGAACGCAAGCCAAACCAACCGGGACATTTGGGGGCTTGGCTTGCGTCCAAACGCCCCAATTAGTTTGGCTTGTAATCAAGTCTTAGGGACCGGCAGGTTCCATGTCGATATCTGGAAACAATCAACCGCAGAATTTCCACATAGTCTATGATCTCGGCCATAAGAAGCTCCAATTTGCTCCTACTAACTGTGCTTCTATATAATGCCACTCCATACCACTCGGGAGTTGCGCGACTACCTTCCAGCTTTTCAACAGTGCTGTAATACAAGCATGTAGCCTCTGTCTTCGCATAGTTTACTGTTTGATGTTATAGTGTTTGTAGTAAGCTTTGAACAGCACTGTTATGGTACACTCTCTCCTTGGTTGCTTTAAAAGGACACTTTAAAGCTCTTGTTTTAATGAACAATATATATAGATGGTTGCAGATTATTTATCAATATCGTTTGTGCATGGTATATGTATCTTCCAAATGATCTTTATTTTTCTCATACGTCACTTACATTATACCTCGACCATGAATCATATGAGGACCTCCTTACCACTCGTGTATCAATGTACAGTTTCACAAAAGAATTAGAATAAGAATAATTTAAAGGCAATTTTAAATGATTTGGCCTAAGTTTTCTATGTTTTGGTATTTTTGGTAGGAATATGGTAATATAAATATGGGTCAAATCAATTTTGTGTTGTTTAAATTGTATTCTTGAATGCATAAATTGATTTAACCATTCAAACTTACAGATCCAACAATTTGACATCGGATTTCTAGTAAAATTAAACTAAAAATATGACTGGAAAAGAGCTTAGAGCGAAGCCGGCTTATGAGGTTTATCAAGGGACTCAAATTGTGAGACAACCACAAAAATCCTTCAAGTGAATATTGTGGGTGATTCAAAGACTCTAGAATGTAACACCATAAGATATTTTGTGATAAGTTCTAACCCAAATAATGTTGGTCTGAAGATCATCATTGGTCGTATAAGACTCAATTTATCCTCCCTCTTTGTTTCATTCTTTCATGTTCTCCAGAAAAATAACATAACAACTAACGAAATGGCTAACAGAGCAATGAGATTATCCTATGCTTCCTTGTGGATCAACGAGGTGGAAAGTGTATTTCCCCCTTCCTAATGCACATCTCTTAGATTTGGGGTGGGACCCGCGGGGCTAACGTGGGAATTAGGGACACATGTATGAACACACGTGGATTAAATCTTGATGATATCTGGAGATTGAGTTGTCTAATGTTTGTCTCTGGTAAGCTTCAACAGTTAATGGCTATGTTGAGTTTGAGTCAAACTTTGGCTTGTGGGTGGTGGATACAATATATGGTGATGATACGGGGGAAGGATTTAATCGGTCCACGCTTGAGGGAAATGACATCAGAATGAAAGGTTGCCATCATTGATCCAGGTGGATATTGGTGGCCACCCACCTATTCCAATTGGCTCCTCTTGTCCTTTATTAGTTCAATGCATTCTTCTATACTACTTTGTAATTGTGGTTTCTACACTTCTGGGGTTGTCTGAAGCCCTACACATCTCTAGGTGGATATTGGTGGCCTCTCACCTAATCGAACTAGCCTATTTTGTATGTTTTCATGTTAGCACATCTCACTGTACTTCCAGGGCAGTTTTGGATCCTTAAACAATGTTTTTTTCGCTCGCCATAGTCAAACTGTAGACGGAGTCAGAGTTTGACGATGTAATTTGTAGTTATCTGAAATACCTTTCCAATGGGCTATCACGCGCCTAAAATGAAGGTCGTATGCAAAAGTTACGACCTCGGGAAGTTGAGGTACCAACTTACCCATAGGCGCCCATGTGACTTTTGGTGTTTCACCTCCTAGGGTTAGGTTTTTGGATGTCTAGGGTTTTGGCACTCATGAGTAATATAAAAAACGTTCAGCAGCCTCATTTTAATCATTTTGCTTAGACGAATGCACATAGTAGCTACATCTCTTCTCAGAGATAGCTACCACCATTCGAGGAAGTGTTTTAGTTCTGCAGTTTTACAATTTCAACCTATTTCATTTATTCAATAGAAGATATTGTTCACTGGATATCTTTGTTGTTATTCATATCTCTTTGTTTATTATATTCAGTCTGTTAATCAGTTTGTTCTGCTCCTAAATCCGGATCAGTGGTATCAAAACGGTCTACTCTTGATTTATTTTTCTTTGTGCATGTTCTCGACAAGATATGGGTACAAGAAGTTGGGACTTAAACCAATCAAGTCGTTACAATCATTTTAAAATGTTGCTCGAGAAAGCCCTTGCACGACAAAGGAACAAAATGATGGACAAATTTGCGCAGATCCTTCGACGACTGTCCACACGAGAAGCATCTTCATCAAACGTCCATGCAACCCCCTTCAAGGTACAAGTAAATTTTGATATTCCATTAATTGAAGGACTGCTATATGTAGATGTTGTAGATAAATGGTTGAATATGCTGGAAGGGTATTTTTTAGTCCACAATTTTTCCAATAGGGAAAAAATCACTTTTTCAGTCCTCAAGGTCATACCCCATGTTAAGGACTAGTGGGACACTTACTCTAAGCAAAGGGCCATAGAGGAATGTGCAATATTTGTGGTTTCCCCTACATGGGATTCCTTCCGAGATACCATTAAAGAACAATACTACCCTGTTAGAACCTATGAGGACCAGTACACTAGATAGACCACCCTGCATCAAGAAAGAGACCAGACACTACCAGATTTCACCAATATTTTCCATACTGTGCGCACCAAATTTGGTATCAAATACTCTGAGCGACATCTAGTGCTCAAATACCACGATTGTTTGCATAGATACATTCAAACATAAATGGATCTTCCAGACATCACCTCATTGGGTACGACTTATAGATACATTGTCAAGATTCAGCAGAAATTTAAGTCGAAGAGGCAAGAGTTAGGATATGCAAACTCCTCACAACCAAAGCAAGGAAAAGGCCACCCCAACCCACACAGCAAGGGACATTGAAAAGATGGCCACTCTCAGGACAACTAGTCCAAGAAACAACACAAGAAGGGAAATGATAAGATTAAGGACATAGGAAAATGGTGTGAGTACCAGAAAATCCCTTGGCGCAACACTAAAGAATTCCGCTCCAATGAGTCACTCATGGTCGAGCTAAAGGCTTCTGAGTCAGAGTTCGATTTTGACTCTAAATCAAATCTCGAAAGAAGGAAGTAGATTATTGATGTTGAACCCAGTGCCACTATCGCTACCACCAAACTCTGTCCAAGCGAACTAGAAGAACCAAAGTAAGGGGGACGACTCTTTCACTCACAGATGTGGGTAAAGGGGGCTTTTCTTCATTTCATTGTCGATAGTGGCAGTCAGAAGAACATGATTTTAGCAGAGGTCATCCAGCAACTGGATCTACCAATGACACTGCACCTACAACTCTACACCATTGGTTGGCTTTGCCAATGAATATATCTTCGTGTCATCCAACAATGTCATCTTCCCTACGAAATAAATCCTTTAAAATATGAGTTATTGTGTGATATTTCTCCCCTTGAAGTTTGTGATGTTATTTTAGGACAACAATATTTGTGGAAGCGTCATGTTGTGTATGAATCTAGTGTTAGAATATGAAAGATTGTGATCGTTTTACCATTGACAATACCCTTACCACCCGACCATAGGTCGAAGCCACCCTCCAAGCACCTTGACCTTGACAGAGAAGAATATTGGTAGCAATCAATATACAAGCAAGTTTAATGCACCAGGCAAGAAAAGTAACCAAATCTGATCAGATAGTCCCACCCAGAAACTGGCGCAACACTCTTCCCCAGAAACTTGCGCACAAAAATTCCAACTGCAGTGCGCACAAATAGCTCTCTGCAATTTTTGAGATTGTGAATAATGAGAACTGGTGCCCTGTATTTATAGTGGTTCTGGCAGACTTACTGGGGCCAACTTTTCCTTCTGGGTACTAATTAATTCATATTAATTAGATTTTTGTAGCCGACATCTCATCTATGGTTTCTTTTACTTCTTTGATTCCTTCTGGAATATTCTAATCTTGTCATAGGTCACAATAGAGGCTCATACCTCCCGAAGATACCATAATATTAACACTCCCTCCTAGCTAGGGAGGTATGGTCTTGAMCACAAACAGACAATTCAATTGGTAGTATCATGAGCACCGTCATTATTATCCAACTGGATAATCTCCTATGACAACTGGTACAATATCAATTGATAGAACACACCTGTGTTTATCCATGGTAGTACGCAACTACTCAAACCATGACACATAGTCACAAACAGTGGAACAAATCCACCACAATAGTATATCTCTACTGTCTAGAGACAGGTAGTCTCCATAATAATCATCTGATGCCAACTTGCATAGAAAAATATTGTTAAAATAGAATGAATCATCTGGGCCAATCTTTCACTCATGCCTGTGAGATATGAAAGAATATCTGCCCTCAGAGTAGAACAATGAAATATCTGGAATATTATTCTCAAGCAATGAAGAATAAGTGTCATGTCTTCTGAACTTGGACCATTCCCCACCCTAGGCCATTCTTCCTACACTAATCAAAGTGCACCCTGGAGAGAATGTATAAACCCTAAGGAATGCATGTCCCTGATTGTTAAGCCTGGACCTTTCCCCGCCTTGGGCCATTCCTCCTACACTAATCAAAGTGCGCTCTGGAGAGAATGTATAAACCCTAAGGAATGATTGTCTGGACCAGTTCCTCTGTTAACCACAAGAGGAAAATAATGTCCTATATCAACCTTCAAAACGTACCATTCCTCATGTTAACCACAATGAGAAATCACTATCCGACGAGGCAGGCCATTCTTCTTGAGAAACCCTCAAGAAGAGAGACTACCCTAGACCACTCTCCATGTTAACCAGAATGGGAAGTCGCTATGTATGATACATAAATAATCTGGACCATTTCCCATGTTAACCACAATGGGAAATCACCATCCGCTAGAAATCCCAATCCACTTTCCAAACATGAAAGAATCTGTCCAATATGGACTATTTTTCAAACACAAAGATAAATGTTTCAATAATATTTTTATGTGCTCCCTCCTAACCTGGAGAGTCTTCCCTTTCAACTATGGGAGTTATTTCCATGATCCCCATCTTCTCTCGGAAATATGCAAACTTTATTTTGGATAGAGGTTTTGTCAGAATGTCTGTTGTCTGCTCGTTAGTGGGGATATACTCGAGCTTTACCTCTCCTTCCTGGACTTTATCTCGAATAAAGTAGTATTTCATCTCCATGTGTTTTGACCTTTCATGAAACACGAGATGTTCTTATAATCTTATACAACTCCGATTATCACAATGTATTATGGTTGATTCTGGAATCTGATCAAATAAGTCGGAGATTAACTTCCTTAACCATATTGCTTTAGTGCATGCTTCACATGTTGTGATATACTCTTCTTCTGTTGTGCTGAGTGCGACAGACTTCTATTTCCTACTGCCCCGAGATATCATAGTGGAGCCCAAGATGAAACACATACCTGCAGTTCTCTTTCTGTCTTCTGCACTTCCTGCCCAATCTGAGTCTGTGAATCCATGAAGTTGTATATTGTTGGATGTGGTATATCTAAAACCATAGTTTATTGTTCCATGAATGTATCTAAATACATGCTTTGCAGCTATCCAATGCTCATGTCTTGGTTCCACCTGGAACTGGCATAGTGTATTCACGACAAAGCAAATGTCTGGTCGAGTATTTACCAAATACATCAATGACCCAATTAGTTGTCGATATAGAGATGGATCTACTGGATCAGAATCTAGAACTTTCACTTTTCTTATATCCACATTCATAGGAGTGTCCATGGAATTACAATCCATCATTCCAAATTTCTGAAGGATCTTTATTGCGTACTTTCCTTGTCCAAGGAATACTTCACCACGCTTCTGCCATACTTCTAGTCCCAAGTAGTAATGCATGAGACCTAGGTCTTTCATATCAAATTTAAAAGCTAATTCCTTCTTGCACTGGATAATGAGAGACTCCTCACCTGTTATGAATATATCGTCAACATATAATAGTCGAATCACAGGTGCATTGTTTGCGACTTTGTAATAAAGGTTTGGATCTGCATGACTCTTGGAGAAACCAAGTCTCACAAGATAACTGTCCATTCTGGCATACCAAGCCCTTGGAGCTTGCTTGAGTCCATATAGATCTTTCTTCAATCTGCAAATGTGAGTGTCTCTGGAATGTACCTCAAACCCTTAAGGTTGTTCAATATATTCTTCTTCTTCAATAGCTCCACTGAGGAAAGCTATTCAATAATGAGAAATGGTGCCCTTTATTTATAGTGGTTTTGACAGACTTACTGGGGATGAATTCTCCTTCTGGGTACTAATTAATTCATATTAATTATATTTCTGCAGCCGACATCTTGTCTAGGGTTTCTTTTACTTCTTTGTTTCCTTCCAGAATATTCAAATCTTGTCATAGTTCACAATAGAGGTTCATACCTCCCAAATCTACCATAATATTAACATCTAGACCCCACAGTGTTATTATTACTTTGGGTAGACAATTGTACAAGAGACCAGAGGTAGCACCGCCTACCGTTATTTCTTTAATCTCTTCTAAGAAATGTTGTAAGGTAATTTCACAGACTAGGGAAGTTTGTCTTCTTTATGATCCGTGCTCATAGTAAGAAGAAGGTTGTCGCCACATCTTTGGCATCTACACAAATCCTCTCTTTGCAAAAAAAACAAGTAGACTGGATCGTGGAAGAATACAAAGACATATTTTCCTCACCCACCAGGGTACTGACACACTGCTAATTCAAGCATACAATTGATCTGACCCCCAGTGCACCTCTACCTAATGGACTAGTATATCGTCACTCACTGATAGAAAATGAAGAAATCAGGCATCAGATCCAAGAGCTTCTTCAAAAAGGATGCATCAAACCCAAATCCTCCCCTTGCGGAAGCCCGATTGTATTGATGTAGAAGAAGGATGAGACTTGGAAACTCTGCATTGATTACATAGCTTTAAACAAAATCACAGTCAAGAACCGATACCCAATTCCTAGGATTGATGACCTTCTTGACCAACTCAAGGGAGAAAAGTTCTTCAACAAGATTGAATTAAAGTCTAGCTACCACCAGGTTCCCATCAAACCAATTGATGTATGGAAGACAACCTTCAAATCTAAAGAAAGTATCTTTGAAAGACTAGTCATTCCCTTTGGCTTAACAAATGCACCAACCACTCTCATGATGTTGATGGATGATGTATTGAAACCCTTCACCAACTCTTTTATGGTGGTATATTTGGATGACATCCTCATCTTCAACAGAACTTGGGAGGAGCACATGCGACACATTCAATAGGTTTTGAGCACTCTACGGCAGCATAAGCTATATGCCAACTCGAAAAATTTCTTTTTTGGCATGAACATGGTCCAATACTTGGGATACATTGGTTATGAGAATGGGGTACATGTTGATCCAGCTAAGATCCAATTCATCTGTGACTAGCCCACCCCGACCACAATAACCAAGCTTCAAATCTTCTTGGGACTGCTTAAATTCTACCGACAGTTTGTGTTGGGATTCTCCCATATTGCATGGGCCCTCATCCAGGTGACCAAGGGAGGTGGTAGGGAAAATTTGGTGTGGGGGAAGGAACAACAATGGGCATTCGACAATCTGAATCATCTCTTATGCTCAGCTCCAGTACTCTCCTTTCTTGATCTGCAACAACTGTTTGAGATTAAGACCGATGCATCTGACTATGTTGTAGGCACAATTCTCACTCAACACGGCCATCCCGTGGCATACCATAGTGAAAAACTCTGTGATACTGTCCAAAAATACCCCACCTATGACAAGGAAATGTCTTCCATTGTACAAGGTTGTCCTCAATGGAAACATTATACTATGGGAAAGGAGATGATCATCCACACTAATCAAAAACCTCTGCAATTCATATAGACATAGGAAAAATTTCAGAATGACCGCCATCAGAAGTGGTCCACCTACCTGTAGTAGTTCCATCTCAACATCAAGTATAAGACATGGATCTCAAATCATGTCGCTGACTGCCTCAATTTACCTCTCATGGATACACTCACCACTGTGCTCCATTCCTATGGAAATGAGGCATCTGAGTGGCCCCAACTTTATCAACAAGATTCAAATTTCGCCACCACCTATGATCTTCTGGGTACATGCGCGATTGTCACCGATTTTCACATTCAGGACAGACTATTATGCCATCTGGGCCATCTTTTTGTTCCTATAAGAGAGCATGCAAAGATGATTTGGGAATCCCACTACAATCGAATGGTAGAACATTTTGGCGTGGAGAAAATTGTGGCCGTTCTTCAAAAACATTTTTATTAGCCAAAACTTCGATAGGATGTCAACAAGTATATCAGATATTTCACTTCCTGTGCCATTTCCAAGCCAACCATCAAGAAGTAAGGCTTATACACCCCTCTTCCTACTCCCGATAAGCCTTGGGAATCCATCTCAATGGATTACATGGCATTGGCTAGTCTCCTACCCACCAAGCAAGGAAATGACTGCATATTTGTGGTCGTTGATCGGTTTTCAAAGATGGCCATCCTCATGGCCTGCAAGAAGAATATCACAATGGAAGATACTGCCAAGCTCTTCTTCAAACAAGTGTGGGTCCATTTTGGGATACCACAGACCATTATCTCTGACCGAAATAATAGGTTCCTTAGAACATTTTGGTTGAGTCTATGGTCATTGTTGGACACCAAGATCACTAAATCCATTGCTTTCCACCCCCAAACAGACAACCAAACAGAGGTCTTCCCCCCTATTTAGAAGATATTGTTCTTTGGATATATGTTTTGTTCTTCATATCTCTGTGTTTATTTTATTCAGTCTGTTAATCATTTTTTTCCACTCATAAATCCAGATCAATCATGGTGGATAATGGTATTTCGGGAAAGGCACAACTTAGTGTGGAGAAGAGCATGGATTTCGTGAGCTCACCTGCGAGATTGCATGGAAAATTAAAGAATGCTTGTCTAAACAATGAATTCAAGTTAAATGATTCATGCATTGTTTTGATCTGGCACGGGTGGCAAGTTATTGATTTTGGAAATTCTTTGATGGAAAGCCTAGTGATAATTGAAATCATTCTAGTGAAGATAGATGATCGCTTCTTAATCCTCTCCTTTGTAGTCACTTGGGTTTCTGGATTATGTCTGTGTCTCCTTCTACACCCAATGGGTTCGTTATTGGGCTTATTTCTTGCACTGGATTCAAGAATTTGGATGAGGGAAGGCAATGTTTGATCATTGGAGAAATTGTGGACTGTAGTAAGCTGACAGTCATGGGAGTGCATAGAGATAAACAAGATGCGACACTAGACAAGGAAGAGATATTGAATCAACAAAGATTGTTTATCTATGTAAATTCTCTTAATTATACTATTTCTTTTGTTTTGGACACCCTTGTGCATCATCGTGACTTGGCGGGACAACTTCAAGGCGAGGTAACATCTATAAGGAATCAATTGGAAGAATTTCAGTTACAAGTTGTTTAGTGGAACTATGACTCAAATTCTATTAACAAGAGCTCGTCTAGGAGGGATGTGCCTACAATTCCAGACCTGGATGCTCTGGCTACACCATTAGATAATGAAGAGGAGGATCACCATAACATTAATACTATAGAATAGTAATGTTTTATTATTATTATGTGTAAATGGTATTTATTAATGGATTTAATGTGTTCAAAATTGCATTAGTATTAAATCTTGGAGAAATAACAATGATAGGATAGGCAAGTGGATGAATGATGTTATGGTTAAGCCATACTTTTGTGTGTATAAGGATGTTTTTTTTACCCTTTTATGAAAAGAAATCCTCCAATCTTTTTGAAAAAAAAAATGATTTCTTTTAGATTGTGAACTCTTTATATCTTACATTTAATATGAAAAAAAACTTCTATATCATTGAATCTTATGTTATTCTTAATTTCTGATATGTTTGGTAGTATAATTTAATTTCTGATATGTTTAGTAGTATAATTTATTATTTTAATTTAAATGATTAAATCAAAATCATTCTTTTTATTAAGTAAAAAAATAATTGAGCAAAATCTTTAAATTTAAAAATATAATTGAGAAAGACCTTTATTAAATTAAAAAAAATAATTGGAAAACAAAATCTTTAAATTGAAACAGAATCTTCTATATTATGGACTCTTAATCTCACACGGAAGGTTTTATATGCTTGTAAGTTGTAATATAATTCATTATTTAAATTTAAATAATTAAAGTAAAATAATTTTTCTTATTAAATTAAAAAAAAAAAAACTTTTATATTATGGATTATTTATGGATTATTAATTTTACACTGAAAGTGTATTATTTAAATTTAAATAATTAAAGTAAAATTATTTTTCTTATTAAATAAAAAAAATAATTAAAAAACCCTTAAATTGTAAAATTTTAACTTTTTTCACATAAAGTATTTTATATTTGAAAATATAATTTATTGTTTAAATTTAAATATTAATAAATTAAATAATTAAAACAAAATCATACTTCTTATTACATTTGAATTTATTAGTGATACATTCAAATTTGAATATTCTTAAATACAAATACTTTATAGATATATTTATATGTATTATTTGAAGTATATAAGTTAAATAAAAAAATAACAGAATCATTATATATATAGCATTAAGGGATTTTTTTATCTAGTCAAGGAAAGCAACTACACAAAGAGACTTTTTAATGTAATGAAAAAATGTACAGATATATACCCAGTTGATACCCAATTATTGCAGAGACTGCTCAAGAAATGACATCACTTCAGATACTGCGCAAGAAATGACCTTGCGTAATGACATCACTTCAGATACTTTCTTTATCAAGACTATACAAACAACTAAATTTAATTAAATTCATCTAAAATAATTAGATGCAAATAAGTAATAAACTATCAGCATAACTCAAAACAAAATTTACAAGCATAACTCAAAAACAAAAATTATGCAATGAAATTTCAAGAAGCCACATGAAATTTCAAAAAAATATCCTCACTGTGATGCCTTTAGTCATTTGTTTCTTTTTTTTCCTGTCCATCCACACTAAACGATGGATAAATTAATCCCAACACTGCATTTTAAAATTTTCACGGTAAAGATTGAGAAAGAATATTTTTAAAATTACAATAAGACTGCATTTAAAAATTTTCATATTAAAGATTGAGAAAGAATGTTTTTAAAATTACAACAAGACTATACCCATAGTAAATTGAAATGTTATTTTAAAGTGGAAGTCGTCTCTTTTTTAAAAGAAACCTTTTCAAAATGTAAAAGTGGTGTTTTTTTTAAAATAATATTATAATATATTTTAATATTTGATTTGTCTATCAATTAATTATTAACTAAATTAGATTTTTTTTTTTTAATTTATTATTATTATTATTATTATTTATGATATTGGATTTAACAATTATTTTACCTATATAATATAAATTATAAAATCAATTAATATATTTAAATTGAAAGTATAATAACTTTTTATAAACATTAATTTATAATAAATATCTTTCAAATATATGGAATCAATTTATTATATGAAATTGATGATGATGATGATAATGATGATTAACATCCACTAAAATCGAATTGGTCTATGAGACCTTAAGAGGGTAAGTGATTACTTGAGATTCTTTAGAATTTTGTTTCTGTGCTCGAAAAACATTAAGAGAAGCTTTCCAAGATCACCATACTTTTGTTGAGCTAAGAGGTTAGGAAGGTCGGTAGTGTGACAAGTATTTTGAAAATGAGATCTAATATGGATATAGGCTAGACAATTTAAGAGAAAGTGTTTTTCATCTTCAACCTTCTTAGTGTCACAAAGGTGACACACTCTTTCATGCCATGGCATTTTAGGAATTGACCAACACCTAGTTTCACTATGGAGCTCTTGAGAATTTGTTCTTATCTTATAGAGATGTGCACTAAATTTTATGAAAATAACAATATGACATATTATTTTTGAAGAAGTGGAATAAATGCTTAATGATTTTCATATTAGAAAGTATCCACTACAACCATGAAAAATTGAAATCAACTTATCATTAGAATTACTTACACTCTATTGTATAATTGTATAAATTGAACTAAATTTAATCAAGTTAACAATTGAAGACAAGTATTTTTATCAAATTTTTTATACGTGTGGAAAAATGCATAATGATTTTATTTCTATTAAATATTGATTAACAATTTTACCTGAGCCATGGTAAGCCCCTATGATACAACTAAGAACATTAAAACCTTATCTCCATGTTAAAAAATTATGATACAAACAAGTTCAAATTCTATGGATTTGTAGTTTCTCTCAAACATAATATAAAATATCATCATATGATGATTTAGAATGAATTATTATATATCTTTTCATATATCTTGGTATTTTTTGTGTGGAAAAGTTGGAGGAATTGTCCTGTAAGACCCATTTTAGTGGTAGGTCTTTTTTGGAGATTTGTGGTCTAAAACCTTCTAGAGGCAATTGACCTACTTATACTCTCTTATAGAAATGTGAACTAAATTTGATGAAAATAACAATTGGACATAAGTATCTTTATAGAAATGGAATAGATGTTTAATGATTTTCATATTAGCAAGTATCCACTACAACCATGAAAAAATGAAATCAACCTATGATGTAGAATTACTTAAACTCGATTAGATAATTGTATAAATTTGAACTAAATTTAATCAAGCTAGCACTTTGAGACAAGTATTTTTATCAAAGTTTTTATATATGTGGGAAAATGCATAGTGATTTTATTTCTAGTAAATATGGTTTACCAATTCTACCTCCATGCTTAGCCACTATGATCCAACTAAGAACATTAAAAATGTTACCTTCATGCTAAGAAATTATGATACAAACGAGTTGAAATTCTAGGTATTTTTACTTTCTCTCAAACATAATGTAAAATAATGTCACATGATGATTTAAAATGAATCATTATATAATTTTTCCTCTATCTTGGTACTTTGAGTTTGGAGATTTATGGTCTGGAACCTTCGAGAGCCAGTTGACCTACTTATATTCTCTTATAG
Organism: Picea engelmannii; assembly: GCA_009831015.1. Taxonomy (NCBI): domain Eukaryota; kingdom Viridiplantae; phylum Streptophyta; class Pinopsida; order Pinales; family Pinaceae; genus Picea; species Picea engelmannii. Next base: position 501,430 of record ML777481.1, read on the forward strand.
AAATGTGCACTAAATTTGATGAAAATAACAATTGAACATAAATATATTTATAGAAGTGAAATAAATGCTTAATGATTTTCTTATTAACAAGTATCCAGTATGACCATGAAAAATTGAAATCATCCAATCATATAGAATTACTTAAACTCTATTATATAATTGTATAAATTTGAACTAAATGTAATCGAGCTAGCAATTGGAGACAAGTGTTTTTATTAAAGATTTGATATATGTGGGGAAATGCATAGTGATTTTCTTTCTACTAAATATGGATTAACAATTCTACCTCCATGCTAAGAAATTATGATACAAAGAAATTGAAATTATAGGGATTTGTACTTTCTCTCAAACATAATATAAAATAATATCAGATGATGATTTAGAATGGATCATTATATAATTTTTCATCTATCTTGGTACTTTTTGGGTGGAAAAGTTTGAGGAATTGTGTTGTCAGACCCGTTTTAGTGGTAGGTTTCAGTTTTGAGATTTGCAATCTAAAACCTTCCAAATCCATTTGAGGCATCATACAATACCTTTTCGGGATAAAACTCTGCAATCATATCCCATATCCCATAAATAGTGTTCTACACACAAAGACCTTTCAACGGTGTGAAAGTCACCTCAATAAAAGTTCATATGTTGAATTTATTCATCTCACAAGTTGACCTACCTTTTTGACCACCATGGTACCAAGTGAATTCCATGTCAGTCCCCATTATTTACATGTGGGGCTCCTCAAGTGTGGACTTTCAAGAAGATTATAGAAGGTCCAAAACCCTAACATTAATTGAAATTTAAGGCATGACAAATCCCTAACCCTAGACGACTATTAGACTATGTTAGACAATATCCCACTAAGAAGAGAACGGGTGTTATTATTTTAGCATTGTACTCATTCCATAGTTGAAAAAAGCATCTAGGAGTGGGGTTTGATATCATAACATACAAGAGGGTATATTCTATTATATCCATAAGGCCATAGGGTCATAGACAACTCCATAGTGAGTTCACCTTCATTTATACTTTCTTTTCATAACCAAAGAAAAGAGAGAAAATTATTGGTCTCACCTTATAGCTAGGCTTTATCTAGTACCATGTTTCCTAGGACACTCCCTGTGTTCATTTGTGTAGATGGTTTGTTCAATTTCTTGTGCTTTCATTTTTGTATTCAAGTGACTTTCATAAATTTGACCATTCATCTAGTAAACAATAAATATTGGATGTAAGGAAATAAATTGAATAATAAAATATTTCAAAATATTGCAAGATCTATCAAGTTGAACTATTCTAGTGGAACATCTATGAAATTTTACATAATATATTGGTATTCGAGAAGTTTTCTTTCAGGTATTTGTAGAAAGTTGTGAGATTTAGGAATTGGGTTAAGAAGGAAGTTGCATAAGCCTAGACATGGTGGTTGGGTTCATTCATAAAAACCCTCAATATGTAGTAGAAGAGATATTTGTGGGGATGGAGGAAAAAGGTGTTGATATCTCTCACAATATGACCCTCCTCATGGAAGCTCTAGAAAATAAGTTCATACTTTTCTAGGAGGTTGGTGCCTCTAACTTAGAACTTGGATTGGATGAGATACTGGGATATAGTGAAGACCTTGAAAATAAGTCAAAAAAATAGATCGAGAGAGAAACCACATTCCAGTACCATCACTCCATCACAATCTCTATTTAAAATGGAATAAAAAGTTGACATCAATCCCTACAAATTTTATATTTATTCTCTTAAGTTGAATAATTGATTGAAACTATTAGAAGTGTATTTATGTGTCCATAGAATAGATGAAGAGAAAACAATTTCATTTTCCTATGTGAAACTAGAGGGCCATACACTAACCTAGTGGGAAATCCACACAAAGACACTTAGGCTAAAGGGTGGTCCATTGGTAACTAAGTGGGATGTTTATAAAAACCTCATCAAGTCCCATATCTACTCTATTGGGTATGTAGAGTACTAGTGGAACTATTGGCATCGCTTTAGGTAGAGGTAAGGGAAGATTTTTCAAGAGTACATCATTGAGTTCAGAAAGAGGGTGGTCACATTAGGTATATCTCCCCAAAACCCAAACATACTCCTCAATTATATAGGTGATCTAAAAATTCATTTAAGAAAGAAAGTGATGCTCCAAAAACCAAGCACCATTATTGAGGCCTATGTGGAAGAACAATACCTAGAGAACACAGTGTTATGGGATTTTTCCCCTATGACTTTGGGTCATGTCACAAAAAAAATTGACCATATATAAAAGATAGAACCTACTCTCACATACAAAACTTGCAATGACATAACTACCTAAGGATGGAGGATAAGGAATGTGACACCTTGTATCCTATCAGTTGATTTTGTTCCTCGCCCTCAACCCTCAATCCACTCCTGATCTCTTCCCGGACTAATATGCAAAAGGAAACCAAGAAAATGTTGCAACAAGGTAGTTATAGGATCAAAATTATATGTGTAATATATATATAATTTCAAATATGTGAATCAAATTGGCATACATAAGTAAAATGAACAATATCATGCAAATATGGAGGGAAAGAGAGATATTTTATTACAAACTATACAAATGAGTGGTTACAACCTACCTCTAACCCTCTACATTGCCTTGGAGCCAACTGTCCAGGTTCCTCCAACGTTCCTTGAAGCATCAACTCAACAAGACTTCACTTCCTTGAATGAATCAATAGGGATAGGAACACACCCTATAGTCACATAGGAGAGATAAAGGAGTACTAGAAACCAAGTTCCAGAATCAAAGAGATGCTACTCAGAGGATAGAGAGATATGGAAGCTTGAAAATTATTCAACATAACTTTGCACCTTGGTTTTCCTCCTCATGGATGAACCCAAAGGTGGATTTATACCATCCTAAAGGGGTTGAGGTGGTTTAGTTCCATTGTGTATGGGCTCATGGGAGGTTAGGAACAATCCCAACCGAAAACCCCACCCGGAAAAGTGGAATTGTTTTATTTTTCACATTTTTTGAGGGAATCTATGAGTTGCACATTATCAAGGAGTGAACATCTGTAGTTTGCACACTAGTGACCTGTGGACATACGAGTCTACACCATGTAAATAGATATGTTTGGTTCGAATATAGTGAGACATTATTTGATTACCATTCATTGATGTATATCGTTAAAAAACACAAGACGACCCACCGATGATTATAATGTGCGTCAATGTACCATCGTACAATCTAACAAGTGTGAATAAATGAGCTAGTGTATAGCACCTTGTAGAATCTATCAATCAAGGGAAATTGATGTATTCCCAATGTCAATAGTGGGGGAACCTACCATTGATGACTACAATCCCCAAGGTTCCACTAATAAATATAGATCCTTATGCTAAAGAAAGATGTTATGAAGTCAATAGGAATAGATTTGTTGGATGGAATACATTAAGGAATCCTCCATCATCCAACGCGAGGGGTAACATAAGGCCAATTGTTTCGAAGGACTCAAATGAATAGATTATGAGGACCACACCAAGGTAAAACTATGACATGCACTAGATGGAATAGTGCATGACAAAGACTTTCTGAATAGTATCCAATAATGGAGACTACTGACAAATATGAGGAATACACCAAATGTGCCAGATGGAAATCGAGCTACCACATGAATCCCTTTGTATGATGATTGTTTTTGACGTCGAACATAAGGAAAACAACTCATTGAGTGACCAATGATGGTTTTTCATTAGTTGAGCATAAGGTCACCTATCAATGATGAAAATAGGACTAGGTTGCAACTCTAGGTCAAACTCTTAGAGAAATGTGTGGGAGTTGATAAGAGAAGACATGCCAACAAGACGTCATTGGGGACCTTCTATTCTAGCGCTAGTAAGATAAAAATATACTTGTGATGATGAGATGTACTTGAATGAAATGAGAAATCTAACTTGAAAGGTCAAAGACTTTATGTTGAATGGACAAATAAGGCTGAAACTTCCCTTGAATAAAAGAATGACACATTATGTGACTAAGGAAACATGGATTATAAACTGGGATACATTTTTGATACAAGAGGCATCGACAAACACTCCATATGGTTGGAAGAATAACCAACCAGGGGAGATTATGCTAAAAAATGAGAAAACGGTCTCCTAAAGCTATACTAAACCCAAAAATATTGAGACGCTAACTCAAAATTGTTCTTTGTTCAAGGGCGACAAGAGTGTTTCCAGAAAAAGAGATAGACACTTTCCCTCCTTTGTAACATCTCTGACCATCCATGCCAGGCCACGCTATGCCAGAGAACTCTTACTGTTCTCTCTGTAGAACATATTGTAACATACCCAACATCACACTGAACTATGCCACATAACTTTTTCGAACTGCATGCAATTAAATTACATACACACATAACTCTTGTGGAAGAATTATATATAAAATGTGAACATACAAATATATATTTAAATATATGGATTCACACTGAAATAACAATAAACATATACATGCATCATATACAGGAAATACCCATAACAATAAACATGTAAATTTATCACACAATTGACACTTATCTTGGTAATAATGTCACCAACTATGTGCAGACCTTCCACGAACCTCCCAGCCTTAGACCACATTGTTCATCACTCTCAACACTGAGTCACCCCCAAGCTGGGACTAAACTCCACCTGGGTGAAGGGATTCCTAACCAGGATAAAGGCTCATAGACAATAGGAAAGACTTCATCAAAGGTGCCAAATAAAACTAACAACCCATGGTCCCTCATTTCCCACATGTCTGTCCGACCTAGGAAGTGTGCCCCTTCTCTGCTCAATAGTCCTTTGACTGCCCCACTTCCTTTCTAGGCTTCAACAACAGGCCGAACATGAAGTCTCAGAGCACTGTAGCTGCAATTTAACACCTTCATGAAGTCAATTCCCAACAATTCTCTCACTCAGATAATTTCTCACAGGCCTGACAACCCGCATCTTCAATATCCGATGGGCCTGACAACCCGCTTCTTCAATCCAGCTCCCAAGCTAACCAGCTACACCCTCACAAAATGGCCATGGATACTGGTTCAGGTACAGTCATGAAGGTACGAAAGATAGCTCAATGGGTGTGTGCATGCTCATGGATGATCGACTGGATGACTAAATGATGGAAAAGATGATAGGAAATGAGCTAAGTCCCAACAATATGTATGCATGTCCCCAACTTGACACTTGTCATGTTGGGAGCTACTTTGGTCCCCAACTTTAGAACTTAGGATAAAATAATTATCCATACTTTATATTTAAGAAATATTAATATAATATTCCTTTTTGGCTTAAGCTCCCTATCTTAGCCCCTTTCCTTAACATATCCCCTCCCTTTCCCTAACCAATTGATTTTATTCCCCCATCTCTTTTATCATGGTCAGTCTGCGCACAGTGATGTATTTTATATTAATCATGAGACATATACAAAAACAAGAGCACTGGCCTTTAACATCTAGGCTCTCCAACCTAAACATAAGCATCCTAGCTTATAATAACTAGATCACTAGTCTATAAAACATATCATATACACAAAGGATCATTGGCCTCACAATCGCACACGATATCCTGGAATGTGCATACTTCATCATCTCACTACGCAGTACATGCGCACACTATTCCACGAAATGTGCATACAAAATGATATTAATCAGCTCACCAGCTTAAGTACATTTTCATTTACAGTACAATTGGGTTCGGCCTAGGGATGTTACAATCCCCTCCCCTTATTTATGCACTATCCTCACTGCATCATGTACCCATATACAACAAAATTTCAAAAATATTCAAAAAGATGTGGCTATTCTACCCGCATTGCATCCTCATGCTCCCAAGTAGTGTCCTCATAACCATACCAGGTCCATTGGACCTTTACAAGACCCATAGCTCGATCCCAGAGATTTTTTATTTTCCAATCTAGAATGTGTACCAGATGCATGTGGAAAGCGCCTTCTTGCTCCACCTGAATCACATTCCAATCAATAACATGATTAGCATCAAGTACATATTTCTCTAGAAATTATACCTGGAATACATTATAAACAGACGTAGATGCAGGCAATGCAATCATATAAGCTACTGGTCCAATCCTATCTAGTATTTCAAACAACCCACAATAGCGAGCTGCCAACTTTGAACTTTTGTTGCCTTTCACTTTCAAGAATACACGATCACCCACTTTAAATTCCCTGTGAGTTATGCCCTTATCAACATAACGTTTCTTATTGTCTTGGGAAGCCTTTAAATTTTGTTTTATTTTTATCATTTTCTCCTCCATTTCCCTGAGCAAATCTGACCCAGCCACTGCTATGTCTGTTGGGTTATCCCAGCTTACTGGTGTGTTTCACTTTCGGCCATAAAGTGCCTCAAATGGGATCATCTTTAGAGATGCTTGGTACCCATTTTTATAAGAAAACTCTACCAAGTGTAGGTAGTTTTCCCATTTTTATGGTTTATCCATCACATACATTCTTAACATATCTTCAATCACTTGATTCACCCTCTTCGTTTTCCCATTTGATTCTGGATGATAAGCTGTATTAAAACTCAAAATTTTTCCAAATCCATTAAATAATCCCTTCCAAAACTTTTGAGGTAAATTTCGGATCTCTGTCAGACACAATTGCCTTGTGTATGCGATGTAATCTAGCAATTTATTTAATATAAACATCAGCAATGTTCATTGCCTTTTGAGTGAGCTTAACTGGAACAAAATGGGCAGCTTTAGTAAGCTTATCCACCACTACCATGATATAATCATGTTGCTTGTTTGTTTTGGGAAGTTTAGTGATGAAATCCATTGTTACAGCTTCCCACTTCCACTCAAGAATGGGTAATGGTTGTAGAAAACCAGCTGGGTTTCTATGCCCATCCTTTACTTTTTGACATTCCAAACATCTGGCAATAAAATCAACAACCTCTTTCTTCATGCCTGGCCCATAATATTGGCTTTTGACAACTACATTATTTTTTTGATATCCTGGGTGCCCAACATAAGGCACATTATGCTTTTTTCTCAATATCGGATTTTTCAATTCATTAGAATTTGGTACATAAATTCTTCCCCTGTACATGAGAATTTCATCATTATCTATCTTGTAATCTTCAATTTTCTGTTGTAAATTACCTTCTCGTACTTTTGCCACTAATTCCTTGTATTGCAAATCTGATTTGGCAACCTCTGTAATTTTGTCCTTCAAATCTAATTGGTACATGCTAATGGCTGTAGAATGAAATTCATGCACTCTTCTGTTGAGTGCATCAGCCACTTTGTTCTCTTTCCCCTTGATATGCTTTATATCAAATTCATATTCACTTATAAATTCTAACCATCTGGTTTGCCTAGCATTTAGATTTGGCTGATCGAATAAATATTTCAGACCATTGTGGTATGTTCTCAGCTCAAACCTTTTCCCCATGAGGTAGTGTATCCATTTCCTCAAGGCATGCACTATGGCTGCCAAATCCAAATCATGAGTGGCATAGTGTCTTTCATGCTCCTTCAACTTCCTTGATTCATAACATATAACAAACCCATTTTGACTGAGGACTCCACCATGTCCCTTTTTACATGCATCTATGAACACAATGAAGTCTTCATTTGGGTATGCAATCCTTAGTGTTGGAGCACTTGTTAATAATTGTTTCAAGTGTTGGAAACTCTTTTCACAATCCAATGTCCACTGAAACTTCACACCCTTTCTTTCCAAGGAAGTGATAGGGTGTGCAATCTTTGAAAATCCTTCAATAAATCTCCTATAGTATCCTGCAAGGCCCATGAATGATCTAACCTATGTCACATTCTTTGGCACTGACCATTCTCTAATGGCTTCTATCTTCTCGGGATCCACTGTTATCCCATCCTTTGAAATGATATGACCCAAATAATGAATTTGCTTATGATAAAATGAGCACTTGCTCAACTTGGCATACAACTGATGCTCCCTTAACACTTGCAACACCATCCTCAAATAATGCTCATGATCTTCTTCTTACTTGGAATATACAAGACTATCATCCAAAAAGACAATGACAAAAATGTCTAAATATTCTCGGAAAACACCATTCGTTAAGCACATGAAAAAAACTAGTGCATTTGAGAACCCAAATGACACCACTGTGAACTCATAATGACCACACCTTACCCCGAAGGTAGTCTTGCTGATATCCTCCTCTTTAATCCTTACTTGATGGTATCTTGACCCGAGATCTATCTTTGAAAAGATCTTTGCATCCTTCAATTGATAAAAAAGATCATCAATCATTGGCAAAGGATATTTATTCTTCACAGACACTTTATTCAACTGTTTGAAATCAATGCACAATCTTAATGTCCCATCTTTCTTCTTTACAAACAAGATTGGGGCACCCCAAGGTGACACACTTGGGCGTATATACCCCTTCTTCAGAAGCTCTTCAAGTTGCATTTGCAACTCCTTCAACTCTGGTGTACTCATTATGCAAGGAGTCTTTGACATTGGAGCTGCTCCAGGCATTAAATTTATAGAGAAATTAATGTCTCTCTTTGGAGGTAGTCCTAGTACCTCCTTGAACACATATTCAAAATCTTCCAAGATTGCACAATCTTCCAAATTTGGCACAATATCTTTAGGTGTCTCCTCCATGTGAGTTGCAAATATTTGGCACCCTTTCCTGTAACATTTCTTCAGATGCAATTCTGAAATCTCTCTGATGGTTACTGCCCTGGGAATTCACTACACTTTTCTTAGGTTTCCTTACTCATCCAAGCAATTAAATGCCTTGTTATGATAGTCAAGCATAGTATGATGTTGGTCCAACCAATCCATCCCAATTCAATAGTCATAGGAACCTAAAGGAAAGATGTTCAAATCTGCACTGGTGTTCAGTCCATTCATGTCCATAAGACATGACTTAACCATCTCATCAACTTTTCTTTTGGCTCTGGTAGCCAACTTCACCAACCAAGATTTCCCATGCTTGCTTCTTGGAAAATGAAAACTTTCCACCATATTAGGATCTATATAACTATGATTAGCTCCCAAATCAATTAAAATATCAGTGTTTTGGTTGTTAATCAAACCTTCCACTTCAATCATTGGCTCTGTCCAAGATGTCATGAACATGTTGGAAGATGTGCTGACTACGCTCAATGAAGTTGTTTGCCTTGTCATCCTCAGACTGGACATGGGTTGAATCTTCCTAAGTAGATGTAAATGGCATGGCTACGTCAATGGGACATAGTGGTTTGAATCCCAAGCCCACTTGAAAGGGGTTTTCACTAGTTGAGCTATGGAGAGCCCGGTTGTAGCTGTGTTTTACATAGAGGAGGCTCTCATCCCATGTGAATGGATGCTTTGAGTTATACATGCACAGAATGTGTACAATCATCCAATTGACAACCTATGTCTGGACATTAGTTTGCGGATGGAAAGCTGTGGAATTGGTGAGCTTGGTGTCCAGCATCGACCAGAGGCTGGACCAAAATGTACTAAGGAACCTACTGTCCTGATCTAAGATGATAGATTGTGGGATCCCAAAGTGTACCCACACTCATTCAAAGAAGAGTTTAACAGTGTCTTCTGCTACGATATTCTTCTTGCAGGCCATCATAATGGGTATCTTCAAGAATCAGTCGACGACCACAAAAACACAGTCATTGCCATGCTTAATAGAAGGAAGGCCAGTCATGTAATCCATAGATATGGATTCCCAAGGTCGATTGGGGGTAGGAAGCAGAGTATAGAGGCCTTGCTTCTTCATGGTCGGTTTGGAAATAGCACAAGTAGTGCAGGACTTGATCTACTTCCCGACATCCCATCGAAGGTTCATCCAATAGAAATACTTTTGCAGTGATGCCATGGTTTTCTTGACCCTAAAATGCCTAGCGACCCGACTGTAGTGCGCCTCCCAAATCATATTGGCACGCTCGCTTGAAGGAACACAAAGGTGTCCCAGGTGACAAAGCAGGGCATCCTGGAGGTGAAAACTGGGAACTTGCTTACCCTCCAAGAGTGTATTATATGTGTGGCCGAATTCTAGATCACTTGTGTAGAGAAGTGACCAATCGAAAGTCTTGTGCCCACATGAGTTGAGCATAGTGGTTAGCGCCACGATGGGTGGTCGATTGACGTAGTATGCAACATTATTGGTGTTGACTTTCTTGTACTTAATGTTCAAATGAAACTGTTGCAGGTATGTGGACCGCTTCTAATGGTGATTGTTCTGCAACTTCCCTTGTGTCTGTATGAACTGCAGGGGTCGGTGGTATGTGTGGATGACCGTTTCCTTTCCCAAAATGTAATTCTTCCATTACCGACAAGCCTGCACAATGGAATACATTTCTTTTTCATAAGTGGTATAATTCAGGACTGTGTCAGAAAGTGTCTCACTATGATATGCCACTGGATGCCCATGTTGAGTAAGGACTACCCCAATGGCATAGTCAGAGGGATTTGTCTCGATCTCAAATGGTTGTTGCAAGTGTATTAATGTGAGCACTAGTGTAGAGCAGAGACGATGCTTCAACTCCCTGAACGCCTTCTACTGAGATTCAGTCCAAAAGAATTTTTCTTTAGCTCCTCCCTTGGTGACTTGACTCAAGGGCCAAGTGATATGAGAGAATCCCAACACAAACCTACAGTAGAAATTGGCAAGACCTAAAAATATTTGGAGCTCTGTTAGGGTGGTTGGGGCTGGACAATCCCGAATGACTTGGATCTTTGTTGGATCCACATGCACTCCCTGCTCATCATTAATTTATCCAAGATACTGAACCTGGGTCATGCCGAAAGTGCATTTCTCCAAATTGGCACACAACTTGTGTTGTCGCAGTGTTTGGAGGACCTGTCGGATGTGGTGGAGGTTCTCTTCCCAAGTCTAGTTGAAGATCAGAATGTCATCCAAGTACATCACTACAAATGAGTTGGTGAATGGTTGTAGGATGTCATCCATTAGCCTCATCAAGGTTGTAGGGGCATTCATCAACCCGAATGGCATGACCAACCATTCGAAAATGCCCTCCTTTGATTTTAAGGTAGTCTTCCACACATCAGAGGGTTCGATTGGTACATGGTGATACCCCGAATTCAAGTCGATCTTGCTGAAATATTTCACCCCCTTGAGTTGGTCCATAAGGTCATCAATCCGTGGGATCAGGTACCTATTCCAAATAATGATCTTGTTTAGTGCATGATAGTCAATGCAAAGTCTCCAAGTCCCATATTTCTTTTTCACCAACACGATCGGGCTCCCACAGGGTGATGAACTCGGCAAGATGTGACCTTTCTGCAATAGTTCCAGAATCTGCTTCTTCATTTTTTCATTCTCCATAATAGAGCACCGATAGATGGGTCTATTGGGCAATGACGCACTTGGGGTCAGATCGATGGGGTGCTTGACCTGGCTATGTAGAGGCACCCCTGCGGGGGAGGTGAAGATGTCCTCATACTCCTCCACGACCTTATCCATCTATTGTTTTCATGCAGCAGGGCCCTGTCTGGAGGTCATGGCCACAGTCTTACTCTTTCCTTGAGGGTGGATCATCAGGAAAACAAATTTCTTGGTTTTGTAAATGAGCTTACTGCATTGTTTTGCAGTAACCAAAGAGATGGTGGTAGGTGGTGCTATCTCCAGTATCCTGTACAACTTATTTCCCAAGGTAATAATAACAGCACGAGGCCTGGATTCATACACAGCATGTAACTTCCACAAGTACGGTTGGCCTAATAATACATCAGAAACATCAAGAGGATCAATGTCACATAATACCTCATCCATGAAGGGCTTCATGCTGTAGGGAAGGCAACATTGTTGGTTGACGCAGATGTCCCGTCCTTAGTGCAACCACCCGATGGTTTACGGTTGTGGGTGTGCTTTGGTTAGCAAGCCCAGCAGCTTCATGACCTCTACTGAGATGAGGTTCTTTTGGCTCTTGCTGTCGACAATGAACTGCAATGGGGAACCCTTTACCCACATCTTGGAATGGAAGAGACGCTATGCCTCCTCTGGATCTTCTGGTTCCTCCTTCTGGATCTTCATGGTGGAAATGATGGCATTGGGATCCGTATTGATAGTATTCTTCCCCCTATCGTTCCCCTTGTCGGGTTTTGATTCATAGTCAGTGCATGCATCTGATTCAAAATCCTTCAACTCGGCTACCAGTGACTGCTTGGCCCGACACTCACTTGTGTTGTGAGTGGAGCTCTTATGAAACTCACACCACTTCCCCGTGTCCTTTTTTGGCTTCATGGTGTTGTTCTTTGCTTGTCGCTTTGGTGGGTTATCCTGGGTCGATCCTCCTTGCCTTGGTCCTATGTTCTATGGTTTGGGGGTACCTTTCCCTTGCTTCTGATTCACAGACCCAAAGTCTCTCTTTTTCTGTTTGAACTTTTGCTCAATCTTGGTAGCATATCGGTATGCTACACCAAGAGAGGAGATGTCGAGGAACTCCATTTCCTCTTGAATGTATCTATGCAGACAACTGTGGTACTTTAACACCAAATGTTTCTCTGAATATTTGATACTCAACTTTGTGCATAGGGTATGAAACAGATTCGTCATCTCATGCACATCTTGGTCCCTTTGTTGCCGCAACGTAGTCCATTGTATGTATTTGTCCTCATAGCTCCCCACATGATAATATTGTTCCTTGATGGTGTCTCAGAAATAATTCCAAGTGGGTGTGGACGAGAATAGAGAGGGTTCCCCCTTACCCTGTTTCTCCGAGTAGGTTTCCCACCGGTCCTTGACATGGGGGGTGGCTTTGAGAAGTGCGAAAATAATCCTTTCTCGGTCAAAAAATTCATGAACCGAGAAATATCCTTCTAACAGATTCAACCATATATCTATGGAATTTGCATCTATTTGTCCCTCAAATATGGGAATGTCAAAGTTTACTTCTACCTTAAAAGGAGTGGCACCTCCATAGTGGTTGTTGGATGTCGATGTGCCACTAGTGGGAATCCGTTGAAGAATCTCTCCAAAGTTGTCCATCATCGCGTTCCTTTGTTTCTCAAGGGCCTCCTCGAGCAACATTTTGATAGGATCTCCTGCTCCCTCTTCTTTCTTTTCTTCCCCCATGGGCGGTCATCGAGATTTGAGAGACTGATCTTGCAAAGGTTCAACCAGATCAAGCCCCAACTGCTTATACCCTGACCTCATTGGGGACATGCAAAGAAAGAATGAGAACGAGTAGACCACTCTGATACCAATGATCCATATTTATGTAGGAACACAATGAAATATAGAAATACACATAAATGCAGAGATGCATCGAAAATAAGACTTCATTTCATTAATAACAAATGACTGAAAAATGCTTACAGACAGAATGGAAATAAACTAGCTAGTGCGCTGGTAGCTTATCTCTGAGAAGAGATGTGGCGGCTACTGTCCTCTAAACTGTCTATCACAATGAGGCTCGAAGGCCTATATATTACTAAGAAACAATGCAAAACCCTAAACATCCAAAAACCTAACCCTAGGAGATGAAACACCAGAATATGGGCCCTGTTGCAGTAAATTGGTACATCAATTTCCCAGAGTCGTAACTTTGGCATACTATCTCCATTTGATGCACATGATACATCATTAGAAAGATCTATCTGAGGACTACACTATTGATAGTGAATATTGAGTCTGGAAAGGACTCAGTTTTGCTAGAGAATTCATGCCCAAAAAACGTCATTTAGGGCCTCAAAACAGCTTCGGAAGTTCAGGACCCGAAGAGCTGCTAAAAATAGTAAATTGTGCTACAATTAAGGAAACTGAAAAACTAAAAGAAACAATGGTGTGGGTCCAAGTGGAATAGGCGAGTGGCCACCAATATCCACCTGGATCATTCCTCCCCCCTTAGGAAGCAATGGTCCCTATTGCGTTGAGTTCCTCCATGAGATAAGGAAGCTTCTGTTGAACTTGGTCCATGGTGAGCCACTTACCCTGGTGAAGGAGTTGGCCTGCTTTGACAACTCGATATAGTTGGATCCTCTGTTGGCGAGTGTTCTTGATTTGTGTCTCCATAATTTGATCGGTTGTGGCTTGTTCCATGCAATCTAAGTTTAACTTTGTTGGTGTGAGTTGTTCTGCCATGTCGGATGTGTCTAGTAGAGGTGGAAAGTAGGGATGAAGGTGGTCCACATTGAACACTGGGTGCAGACCAAGGATTGGTGGAATACCGAGCTCAAAGGCATTGTCCCCTACAACCTCGGTGATGGTGTATGGCCCATATTAGAGTAGGTGAATCTTGCGGTAGGGTCTAGCGAGGCACTCCTTTTGCAAATGTAGACACACTTTGTCGCCCACCTAGAAGTTGTGTGGCACCCGATGTTGATCATGCGGTTGCTTGTACTTAGCATTAGCTCTGTCCAAGATGTCATGAACTTGTTGGCGGATGTGTTGAATTCACTCAATGAAGTTGTTTGCCTTGTTAGCCTCAGACTGGACATGGGATGAGTTTTCCCGAGTAGATGCAAATGGCATGGCTACATCAATGGGACATAGTGGTTGGAATCCCAAGCCCACTTGAAACGGGTTGTGGCTAGTTGAGCTATGGAGAGACCGGTTGTAGCTGTGTTTTACATAGAGGAGGCTCTCATCACATGTGTGTGGATGCTTTGAGTTGTACATGCAAAAAATGTGTACAATCATCCGGTTGACAACCTCTGTCTAGCCATCAATTTGCGGATAGAAAGCTGTGGACTTGGTGAGCTTGGTGTCCATCATCGACTAGAGGCTAGAACAAAATGTACTGAAGAAGATTTTAGACTTTGGGATCCCAAAGTGTACCCACACTCGTTCAAAGAAGATTTTAGCAGTGGCCTCTGCGGTGATATTCTTCTTGCAGGCCATCATAATGGGCATCTTCGAGAATCGGTTGAAGACCAGAAAAACATAGTCATTTCTATGCTTAGTAGAAGGAAGGCCCGACATGTAATCCATAGAGATGGATTCCCAAGGTCGACGGGGGGTAGGAAGCGGAGTATAGAGGAAGCCTTGCTTCTTGATGGTCGGTTTGGAAATGGCGCAAGCAGTGCAGGACTTGATGTACTTCCCAACATCCTGTCGAAGGTTCGACCAATAGAAATACTTTTCCAGTACTGCCATGGTTTTCTCGACCCCAAAATGCCCAGCGACCTGATTGTAGTGCCCCTCCCAAATAATCTTGGCACGCTTGCTTGAAGGAACACAAAGGTGTCCCGAGTGACAAAGCAGGGCATCCTGGAGGTGAAAATTGGGAACTTTCTTACCCTCCAAGAGTGTATTTTATGTGTGGACGAATTTTTGATCACTTGTGTAGAGAAGCGGCCAATTGGAAGTCCCGTGCCCATAAGATTTGAGCACAGTGGTTAGTGCCACGATGGGTGGTCGACTGAGGAAGTCTACAAAATTATTGGTGTTGCTTTTCTTGTACTTAATGTTCAAATGAAACTGTTGCAGGTATGTGGACACTTCTGATGGCGATCGTTCTGTAGGTTCCCTTGTGTCTTTATGAATTGCAGGGGTCGGTGGTCTGTGTGGATGACCATTTACTTTCCCAAAATGTAATGCTTCCATTGCCGACAAGCTTGCAAAATGGAGTACATTTCTTTGTCATAAGTGGGATACTTCCAGACTGTGTCGGAAAGTGTCTCACTGTGATATGCCACTAGATTCCCATGTTGAGTAAGGACTACCCCAATGACATATTCAGAGGCATCTGTCTCAATCTCAAATGGTTGTTGCAAGTCTGGTAATGTGAGCACTGGTGTAGAGCAGAGGCGATGCTTCAACTCCCTGAATACCTTCTGTTGAGATTCAGACCAAAAGAATTTTTCTTTAGCTCCTCCCTTAGTGACTTGACTCAAGGGCTAATTGATATGAGAGAATCCCAACACAAACCTACGGTAGAAATTGCCAAGACCTAAAAATCTACGGAGCTCTATTAGGGTGGTTGGTGCTGGCCAATCCCGAATGACTTGGATCTTTGCTGGATCCACATGCACCCCCTACTCATCAATAATGTATCCCAGATACTGAACCTGGGTCATGTCAAAAGTGTATTTCTCCAAATTAGCACACAACTTATGTTGTTGCAGTGTTTGGAGGACTTGTCGGATGTTGTGGAGGTGCTCTTCCCAAGTCTGGTTGAAGATCAGAATGTCATCCAAGTACACCACTACAAATGAGTTGGTGAATGGCCGTAGGATGTCGTCCGTTAGCCTCATCAAGGTTGCAGGGGCATTCGTCAACCCGAATGGCATGACCAACCATTTGAAAAGTCCCTCCTTGGATTTGAAGGCAGTCTTCCACACATCAGAGGGTTTGATTGGTACCTGGTGATACCCCGACTTCAAGTCGATCTTGCCAAAATATTTTGCCCCCTTGAGTTGGTCCAGAAGGTCATCAATCCATGGGATTGGGTACCTATTCTGAACAATAATCTTGTTCAGTGCCCGATAGTCAATGCAAAGTCTCCAAGTCCCATCCTTCTTCTACACCAACACGATGGGGCTCCCATAGGGTGATGAACTCAGCCGGATGTGACCTTTCTGCAACAGTCCTGAATCTACCTCTTGATTTTGTCATTCTCCATAACAGAGCACTGATAGATGGGTCCATTAGGCAGTGGCACACCTGGGGTGAGATCGATGGGGTGCTTGACCTGGCAGTGTAGAGGCACCCCTACAGGGGAGGTGAAGATGTCCTGGTACTCCTCCACAACCTTATCCATCTGTTATTTTCATGCAACGGGGCCTTGTCTGGAGGCCATGGCCATAATCTTACTCTTTCCTTGAGGGCATATCATCAGGAAAACAAATTTCCTAGTTTTGGAAATGAGCTTACTGCATTGTTTTGCAGTAACCAAAGAGATGGTGGTAGGCGGTGCTATCTCTAATATCCTGTATATCTTATTTCTCAAGGTGATAATAACAACACGAGGCCTGGATTCATACACAGCATGTCACTTCCACAAGTACGGTTAGCCTAATAATACTTCGAAAACATCAAGAGGAGAAATGTCACATAATACCTCATCTATGAAGGGCTTGAGGCTCTAGGGAAGGCGGCATTGTTGGCTGACGCGGACGTCCCGTCCTTGGTGCAACCACCCGATGGTGTACGGTTGTGGGTGTGTTGTGGTCGGAAAGCCTATCCGCTTCACGACCTTTACCGAGATGAGGTTCTTTTGGCTCCCGCTGTCGACAATGAACTGCAACAGGGAACCCTTTACCCACATCTTGGAATGGAAGAGACACTTTCCCTCCTCTGGATCTTCTGGTTCCTCCTTCTGGATCTTCGTAGTGGCAACGGTGGTGTTGGGCTCCGCATTGATAATCTGCTTCCCCCTATCATTCCCCTTGTTGGGTTCTGATTCAGAGTCGAAGCATGCATCTGATTCAGAAGCCTTCAACTCGGCTACTAGTGACTGCTTGGCCCGACACTCACTTGTGTTATGAGTGGAGCTCTTATGGAACTCACACCACTTCCCCATGTCCTTTTTTGGCTTCATGGTTTTGTTCTTTTCTTGTCTCTTTGGCGGGTTATCCTGGGCCGCTCCACCTTGGCTTCATCCTTTGTTCTGTGGTTTGGGGGTACCTTTCCCTTGCTTTTGATTCGTAGACCCAAAGTCTTGCTATTTCTGTTTGAACTTCTGCTCAATCTTGGTAGCATATTAGTACGCCACACCAAGCGAGGAGATGTCGAGGAACTCCATTTCCTCTTGAATGTATCTGTGCAGACAACTGCAGTACTTTAACACCAAATGTTTCTCTAAATCTTTGATACCCAACTTTGTGCGTAGGGTATGAAATGGATTCATCATCTCATGCACATCTTGGTCCCTTTGTTGTTGCAACGTAGTCCATTGTAGGTATTTGTCCTCATATCTCCCCACGGGATAATATTGTTCCTTGATGGCATCTCGGAAATAATTCCAAGTGGGTGTGGCCAAGAACAAAGAGGGTTCCCCCTCGCCCTGTTGCTCCGAGTAGGTTTCCCACTAGTCCTTGACATGGGGGGTGGCTTTGAGGAGTGAAAAAATAATCCTTTCTCGATCGAAAAATTCATGAACCGAGAAATATCCTTCTAACAAATTCAACCATCTATCTATGACATCTGCATCTATTTGGCCCTCAAATATGGGAATGTCAAAGTTTACTTGTACCTTAAAAGGAGTGGCGCCTCCAGAGTGGTTGTTGGATGTCGATGCACCGCTAGTGGGAGTCCGTTGAAGAATCTGGGCAAAGTTTTCCATCATCGCGTTCCTTTGTTTCTCGAGGGCCTCCTCAAGCAACATTTTGATAGGATCTCCTGCTCCCTCATCTTTCTTTTCTTCCCCCATGGGTGGTCGTCGGGGTTTGAGAGACTGATCTTGCAAAGGTTCAACCAGATCGAGCCCCAACTGCTTATACCCCAACCTCATTGGGGACATGCAAAGAAAGATCAGGAACGAGAAGATCGCTCTGATACCACTGATCCGTATTTATGTAGGAACACAATGAAATACATAAATACACATAAACGCAGAGATGCAGTGGAAATAAGACTTCATTTCATTAATAAAAAATGACTAAAAAATGCTTACAGACAGAATGGAAATAAACTAGCTAGGGCATTGGTAGCTTATCTCTAAGAAGATATGTAGCGGCTATTGGCCTCTGAACTGCCTGTTATAATGAGGCTCGAAGGCCTATATATTACTGAGAAACAATGGAAAACCCTAAACATCCAAAAACCTAACCCTAGGAGATGAAATGCCAGAATATGGGCCTCGTTGGGGTAAATTGGTTCATCAATTTCCTAGGGTTGTAACTTTGGCATACTATCTCCGTTTGATGCACAATGATACATCGTTAGAAATTTCTATCCGAGGACTACACTTCTGATAGCGAATATCGAGTCCAAAATGGACTCATATTCGTCGAAGCATTCATGCCCAAAAAACGTCGTTTAGGGCCTCAAAACAACTCTGGAAGTTCAGGACCCGAAGAACTGCTAAAAATAGTAAATTGTGCTACAATTAAGGAAACTAAAAAACTAAAAGAAACAATGGTGTGGGTCCAAGTGGAATAGGCGGGTGGCCACCAATATCCACCTGGATCATTGCATAACCTCACCAAGACACTCATACACAGATTCTTATCACAACTCTTACAGAGCACCCCAAATGCGCATCCACAACAGAATCACTATCTCTTCTCTATCACAAAACTTCACACAGACTTGTGGTTCTATCTCATATCTACCTCACCGAGACCAATGACAAGAATTCCCCAAATTCAACCTAAAGAACGTCACCCCAACTCTTCCCATGTAATCACCTCTAGGCAACACAAGTCCTCCCATGTGGAGCAATTTGGCTCCTTGAGGGAGCTTCCCTCTCTTTGTCCAAGTCTACCTCATAATCGTGGAGCTGATCTTTCTCTCTTTGTTGTTCAAATCTACCTTCCTTGGTTATGCGCCCTTGTTCTCTTATATGAACTCCAAAGGTGACATTCATAAGCCATTGCGTCCTTTGGGTGTGTCACGCCCCTTCATGAACCAACACGTTCAAATGAATCGTCACACCTCTTCATGGACTCGATGTGTCGAATCATACATGTGCACCCATCAATCAATGCATCCCTTGGGACCGATGCATGCCAACTTTGGTGCTCTCCTCATGCTAGCTCACCCCAACCTCTTTGTTTCTCCACTTCTCTTGTGCTTTGTCTCATAGTTGAGCAAGCCTCTTGGCATGTTTGCACGCCCAAGGTGCCCTCTTACCCAACTAGTGCAACCTTTGGGTGTCGAAGAAACCCCAAGTTTCTTCTTCTTGAGGACTTAGGTGAAGGTGTCCACACCCTTCTAGCCAAAAACCTTATAGTTTGCATCTCGAAACATTTGATCTGTCTTAACACTTTATAGATCCAAGATTAAAAAAATCTAGATTGATTTATAACCCCATATAAATAATAATATCTGAATCCCAATCCCACACCAAAATATGATAAATGAAAATATCAAGTCATATGCCAATATGTAATTCAATTAAATAAACTTCAATATACAAATCGTTTATAGAATTTTATGAATTTAGTTTTTAAAAATAATTTATTAAATAAACTAAATTTATTATTTTTATTTCAATATATTTAAATATAAAAAAATAATATTTTTATTTTATATACATAAAATTATAATTTCCTTGACTTCCTAAATTTAAAACACCACAAAGATCGCCATCAACAATGATGTATTTAGTGTAAACATCACAGGTTCAAACATAATTTATACATTTTATTCATAGTTA
>ML777481.1:523337-596870 GCA_009831015.1 Picea engelmannii
TCCTGTGGCTACCTGTGTTTGTTTATGTTGCTCGACTATGGCAAGACACAGTATTTCACGTTTTATGTTAATCGTGACAGAGTGGTGCCACCAACAAAGCAATGGCCGAATCGAAGGCACCTGCCACTGATCCATCCACTAACGCTTTAAGAATAAATCTCATAAGCAGAGACGGCTGGAATCCTTCAAATGCTGAACGACTGCGTCGAGCTATTGAACGAAGTCACAACGCGCGGCGTATGTTCTCAACAATCTACTTCCCAAAATGCCAAGAGTTACTACAGTCCCATTAACTTGGAGACAGTGAATTTTTTATGCAGATGGATATAGGATCCCCGGTTCCATTAAATTTGCATTTCATCCTCGACACGGGCAGTCACTTACTACGAACAGTATAAAATCAAACGATGCGAAGACAGAGGCTATATGCTAGTATTACAGCACTATTGAAAAGCTGCAGGGTAGTCCCGAAACTCGCGAATGGTATTATATAGAAGCACAGTTAGTATAAGCAAAATAGAGCTTGTTATGTCCGAGATCGTAGACTATGTGGAAATTCTGCCGCTGAATGTTTCCAAATATCGACACTGAACCTGCCGGCCCCGAAGTCTTGAACGCAAGCCAAACCAACCTGGGGGCTTGGCTTGCGTCCAAACGCCCCAATTAGTTTGGCTTGTAATCAAGTCTTAGGGACCGGCAGATTCCATGTCGATATCTGGAAACAATCAACCGCAGAATTTCCACATAGTCTATGATCTCGGCCATAAGAAGCTCCAATTTGCTCCTACTAACTGTGCTTCTATATAATGCCACTCCATACCACTCGGGAGTTGCGCGACTACCTTCCAGCTTTTCAACAGTGCTGTAATACAAGCATGTAGCCTCTGTCTTCGCATAGTTTACTGTTTGATGTTATAGTGTTTGTAGTAAGCTTTGAACAGCACTGTTATGGTACACTCTCTCCTTGGTTGCTTTAAAAGGACACTTTAAAGCTCTTGTTTTAATGAACAATATATATAGATGGTTGCAGATTATTTATCAATATCGTTTGTGCAGGGTATATGTATCTTCCAAATGATCTTTATTTTTCTCATACATACTTACATTATACCTCGACCATGAATCATATGCGGACCTCCTTACCACTCGTGTATCAATGTACAGTTTCACAAAAGAATTCGAATAAGAATAATTTAAAGGCAATTTTAAATGGTTTGGTCTAAGTTTTCTATGTTTTGGTATTTTTGGTAGGAATATGGTAATATAAATATGGGTCAAATCAATTTTGTGTTGTTTAAATTGTATTTTTGAATGCATAAATTGATTTAACCATTCAAATTTACAGATCCAACAATTTGACATCGGATTTCTAGTAAAATTAAACTAAAAATATGACCGGAAAAGAGCTTAGAGCGAAGCCGACTTATGAGGTTTATCAAGGGACTCAAATGGTGAGACAACCACAAAAATCCTTCAAGTGAATATTGTGGGTGATTCAAAGACTCTAGAATGTAACACCATAAGATATTTTGTGATAAGTTTTGACCCAAATAATGTCGGTCTGAAGATCATCATTGGTCGTATCAGACTCAATTTATCCTCCCTCTCTGTTTCATTCTTTCATGTTCTCCAGAAAAGTAACATAACAACTAACGAAATGGCTAACAGAGAAATCAGATTATCCTCTGCTTCCTTGTGGATCAGCGAGGTGGAAAGTCTATTTCCCCCTCTCTAATGCACATCTCTTGGATTTGGGGTGGGACCCGCGGGGCTAACGTGGGAATTAGAGACACATGTATGAACACACGTGGATTAAATCTTGATGATATCTAGAGATTGAGTTGTCTAATGTTTGCCTCTGGTAAGCTTCAACAGTTAACGACGATGTTGAGTTTGAGTCAAACTTTGGCTCGTGGGTGGTGGATACAATATATGGTGATGATACGGGGGAAGGATCTAATCGCTCCATGCTTGAAGGAAATGACATCATAATGAAAGGTTGCCATCATTGATCCAGGTGGATATTGGTGGCCACCCACCTATTTCAACTGGCCCCCTTTTGTCCGTTATTAGTTCAACACGTTCTTCTATACTACTTTGTAATTGTGGTTTCTACACTTCTGGGGTTGTCTCAAGCCCTACACATCTCTAGGTGGATATTGGTGGCCTCTCACCTAATCCAACTAGCTTATTTTGTATGTTTTCATGTTAGCACATCTCATTGTACTTCGAGGGCAGTTTTGGATCCTTAAACAATGTTCTTTTGGATCGCCATAGTCAAACTGTAGATGGAGTCAGAGTTTGATGATGTAATTTGTAGTTATCTAAAAGACCTTTCCAACGGGCTATCACGCGCCTAAAATGAAGGTTGTATGAAAAAGTTATGACCTCGGGAAGTTGACGTACCAACTTACCCATAGGCGCCCATGTGAGTTTTGGTGTTTCACCTCCTAGGGTTAGGTTTTTGGATGTCTAGGGTTTTGGCACTCATGAGTAATATAAAAAAGGCTCTGCAGCCTCATTTTAATCATTTTTCTTAGATGAATGTGCATAGAAGCCATATCTCTTCTTATAGATAGCTACCACCATTCAAGGAAGTGTTTTAGTTCTGTAGTTTTACAATTTCAACCTATTTCGTTTATTCAATAGAAGATATTGTTCACTGGATATCTTTGTTGTTATTCATATCTCTTTGTTTATTGTATTCAGTCTGTTAATCAGTTTGTTCCACTCCTAAATCTGGATCAATGGTATCAAAACAGTCTGCTCTTCATTTATTTTTCTTTGTGCATGTTCTCGACAAGATATGGGTACAAGAAGTTGGGACTCAAACCAATCGAGCCGTTACAAGATCGAGCGTGTCGATCCTGACAACAACCCATGGGAGACAAAAATAAAGATGATGGAGCATGAGATCATTTTAAAATGTTGGTCGAGAAAGCCCTTGCACGACAAAGGAACAAAATGATAGACAAATTTGCGCAGATCCTTCGGTGGTTGTCCACACGAGAAGCATCTTCATCAAGCGTCCATGCAACCCCCTTCAAGGGATAAGTAAATTTTGATATTCCATTAATTGAAGGACTGCTAGATGCAGATGTTGTAGATAAATGGTTGAATATGCTTGAAGGGTATTTTTTAGTCCACAATTTTTTTGATAAGGAAAAAATTACTTTTTCAGTCCTCAAGGTCGTACCCCATGTTAAGGACTAGTGGGACACTTACTCTGAGCAAAGGGACATAGAGGAATGTGAAATATTTGTGGTTTCCCCTACATGGGATTCCTTCCGAGATACCATTAAAGAACAATACTACCCTGTTGGAAGCTATGAGGACCAGTACACCAGATGGACCACCCTGCATCAAGAAAGAGACCAGACACTACCAGATTTCACCAATATTTCCCATACCGTGCACACTAAATTTGGTATCAAAGACTCTGAGTGACATCTGGTGCTCAAATACCGCGATTGTTTGCATAGATACATTCAAACATAAATGGAGCTTCTAGACATCACCTCATTGGGTACGAATTATAGATACATTGTCAAGATTGAGAAGAAATTTAAGTCGAAGAGGCGAGAGTTAGGATATGCAAACTCCTCACAACCAAAGCAAGGAAAAGGCCACCCCAACCCACACAGCAAGGGACATGGAAAAGATGGCCACTCTCAGGACAAACAGTCTAAGAAGCAAAACAAGAAGGGAAATGATAAGATTAAGAAGGACATAGGAAAATGGTGTGAGTACCATAAAATCCCTTGGTGCAAAACTGAAGAATTATGCTCCAATCAGTCACTCGTGGCTGAGCTAAAGGCTTCTGAGTTAGAGTTCGATTATGATTCTGAATCAAATCCTGAAATAAGAAAGTAGATTATTGATGTTGAACCCAGTGGCACTATCGCTACCACAAAACTCTGTCCAAGCGAACCAGAAGAACCAGAGTAAGGGGGACGACTCTTTCACTCACAGATGTGCATAAAGGGGGCTTTGCTACATTTCATTGTCGATAGTGGCAATCAGAAGAACATGATTTCAGCAGAGGTCATCAAGCAATTGGATCTACCAATGACACCGCACCTGCAACCCTACACCATTGGTTGGCTTTGCCAATGAATATATCTTCCTGTCATCCAACAATGTCATCTTCCCTACAAAATAAATCCTTTAAAATATGATTTATTGTGTGATATTTCTCCCCTTGAAGTTTGTAATGTTATTTTAGGACAACCATATTTGTGGAAGTGTCATGTTGTGTATGAATCTAGTGTTAGAATATGAAAGATTGTGATCGTTTTACCTTTGACAATACCCTTGTCACCCAACCATAGGCCAAAGCCAACCTCCGAGCACCTTGACCTTGACAGACAAGAATATTGGTAACAATCAATAGCCAAGCAAGGTTAATGCACCAAGCAAGAAAAGTAACCAAAGCTGATCAGATAGTCCCACCCAGAAACTGGCGCAACACTCTTCCCCGTAAACTTGCGCACAAAAATTCCAACTGCAGTGCGCACAACTGGCTCTCTGTAATTTTTGAGAATGTGAATAATGAGAATTGCTGCCCTATATTTATATTGGTTCTGGCAGACTTACTAGGGCCGATTTCTCCTTCTGGGTACTAATTAATTCATATTAATTATATTTTTGCAGTCGACATCTCGTCTATGGTTTCTTTTACTTCTTTTATTCCTTATGGAATATTCTAATCTCGTCATAGGTCACAATAGAGGTTCATACCTCCCTAAGATACCATAATATTAACACTCCCTCCTAGCTAGGGAGGTATGGTCTTGAGCACAAACAGACCATTCAATTGGTAGTATCATAAGCACCATCATTATTATCCAATTGAATAATCTCCTATGACAACTGGTACAATATCAATTGATAGAACACACCTGTGTTTATCCATGGTAGTACACAACTACTCAAACCGTGACACATAGTCACAAACAGTGGAACAAATCCACCATAGTAGTATATCTCTACTATCTAGAGACATGTAGTCTCCATAATAATCATCTGATGCCAACCTGCATAGAAAAATATTGTTAAAATAGAATGAATCATCTGGGCCAATCTTTCACTCATGTCTGTGAGATATGAAAGAATATCTGCCCTCAGAGTGGAACAATGAGATATCTGGACTATTCTTCTAAAACCAATGAAGAATAAGTGTCCTATCTTCTGAACTTGGACCATTCCCCACCCTAGGCCATTCTTCCTACACTAATCAAAGTGCACCCTAGAGAGAATGTATAAACCCTAAGGAATGCATGTCCCTGATTGTTGAGCCTGGACCATTCCCCGCCTTGGGCCATTTCTCCTACACTAATCAAAGGGAACCCTAGAGAGAATGTATAAACCCTAAGGAATGATTGTTTGGGCCATTTCCTCTATTAACCACAAGAGGAAAATACTGTCCTATGTCAACCTCCAAAACGGACCATTCCTCATGTTAACCACAATGAGAAATTGCTATTCAACGAGGTGGGCCAGTCTTCTTGAGTAACCCTCAAGAAGAGAGACTACCCTAGACCACTCCCCATGTTAACCACAATGGGAAGTCACTGTCTATGATACATAAACAATCTGGACCATTTCCCATGTTAACCACAATGGGAAATCATCGTCCATCATAAATCTCAATCCACTTTCCGAACAGGAAAGAATCTGTCCAATATGGACTATTTTTCAATCACAAAGATAAATGTTTCAATAATATTTTTAAGTGCTCCCTCCTAACGTGGAGAGTCTTCCCTTTTAGCTAAGGGAGTTATTTCCACGATCCCCATCTTCTCTCAGAAATATGCAAACTTTATTATGGATAGAGGTTTTGTCGCAATGTCTGTTGTCTTCTCGTCAGTGGAGATATACTCGAGCTTTACCTCTCCTTCCTGGACTTTATCTCGAATAAAGTAGTATTTCATCTCAATGTGTTTCGACCTTTCATGAAACACGGGATGTTCTGATAATATTATACAACTCTGATTATCACAATGTATTATGGTTGATTTTGGAGTCTGATCAAATAAGTCAGAGATTAACTTCCTTAACCATATTGCTTTAGTGCATGCTTCACATGCTATGCTATACTCTTCGTTTGTTGTGTTGAGTGCGATGGACTTGTATTTCCTACTGCCCCAAGATATCATAGCGGAGCCCAAGATGAAACACATACCTAAAGTTATCTTTCTATCTTCTACACTTCTTGCCAAATCTGAGTCTGTGAATCCATGAAGTTGTATATTGTTGGATGTGGTATATCTCAAACCATAGTTTATTGTTCCATGAATATATCTTAATACATGATTTGC
Source organism: Picea engelmannii (assembly GCA_009831015.1). Lineage (NCBI taxonomy): Eukaryota > Viridiplantae > Streptophyta > Pinopsida > Pinales > Pinaceae > Picea > Picea engelmannii. The sequence goes on from ML777481.1 coordinate 529,658, forward strand.
AACTATCCAATGCTCATGTCTTGGTTCCACCTAGAACTGGTGTAGTGTATTCACGACAAAGAAAATGTCTGGTCGAGTATTTACCAAATACATCAATGACCCAATTAGTTGTCGATATAGAGATGGATCTACTGGATCAGAATCTAGAACTTTCACTTTTCTTATATTCGCATTCATAGGAGTGTCCATGGACTTACAATCCATCATTCCAAATTTCCAAAGGATCTTTATTGCGTACTTTCCTTGTCCAAGGAATAATTCACCACGCTTTTGCCATACTTCTAGTCCCAAGTAGTAATGCATGAGAACTAGATCTTTCATATCAAATTCAGAAGCTAATTCCTTCTTGCACTGGATAATGAGAAACTATTTACCTATTCTGAATAGATCGTCAACATATAATAATCGAATCACAGGTGCATTGTTCACGACTTTGTAATAAAGGTTTGGATGTGCATGACTCTTGGAGAAACCAAGTCTCGCAAGATAGTTTTCCATTCTGGCATACCAAGCCCTTGGATCTTGCATGAGTCCATATAGATCTTTCTTCAATCTGCAAACGTGATTGTCTCTGGAATGTACCTCAAACCCTTAAGGTTGTTCAATATATTCTTCTTCTTCAATAGCTCCATTGAGGAAAGCTATTCAATAATGAGAACTGGCACCCTTTATTTATAGTGGTTCTAACAAACTTATTGGGCTGACTTCTCCTTCTAGGTACTAATTAATTCATATTAATTATATTTCTGCAGCCGACATCTCGTCTAGGGTTTCTTTTACTTCTTTGTTTCTTTCCAGAATATTCTAATCTTGTCATAGGTCACAATAGAGGTTCATACCTCCCAAAGCTACCATAATATTAACATCTAGACCCCGTAGTGTTATTATTACTTTGGGTAGACAATTGTACAGGAGACCAGAGGTAGAACCGCCTACCATTATTTCTTTAATCTCTTCTAAGAAATGTTGTAAGGTAATTTCACAGACTAGGGAAGTTTGTCTTCTTTATGATCCCTGCTCATAGTAAGAAGAAGGTCGTCGCCACATCTTTGGCATCTACACAAAGCCTCTCTTTGCAGAAAAAGAAAGTAGACTGGATCATGGAAGAATACAAAGACATCTTTTCCTCACCCACCGGAGTATTAACGCACTGCCAATTCAATCATACAATTGATCTGACCCCCGGTGCACCTCTACCTAATGGACTAGTCTATCATCACTCACTGATAGAAAATGAATAAATTAGGCATCAGATCCAAGAGATTCTTCAAAAGGGACGCATCAGACCCAAATCCTCCCCTTGCGGAAGCCCGATTGTATTGATGCAGAAGAAGGACGAGATTTGGAAACTCTGCATTGATTACATAGCCTTAAACAAAATCACAGTCAAGAACCGATACCCAATTCCTAGGATTGATGACCTTCTTGAGAAACTCAAGGGAGAAAAGTTCTTCAACAAGATTGACCTAAAGTCTAGCTACCACCAGGTTCCCATCAAACCAACTGATGTATGGAAGACAACCTTCAAATCTAAAGAAAGTATCTTTGAAAGACTGGTCATTCCCTTTGGCTTAACAAATGCACCAACCACTCTCATGATGTTGATGGATGATGTATTGAAACCCTTCACCAACTCTTTTATGGTGGTATATTTGGATGACATCCTCATCTTCAACAAAACTTGGGAGGAGCACATGCGACATATTCAATAGGTTTTGAGCACTCTGCGGTAGCATAAGCTATATGCTAACTTGGAAAAATTCTTTTTTGGCATGAGCATGGTCTAGTACTTGGGATACATTGGTTATGAGAATGGGTACATGTTGATCCAACTAAGATCCAATTCATCTGTGACTGGCCCGCCCCGACCACAATAACCGAGCTTCAGATCTTCTTGGGACTGCCCAAATTCTACCGACAGTTCGTGTTGGGATTCTCCCATATTGCATGGGCCCTCATCCAGGTGTCCAAGGGAGGTGGTAGGTAAAATTTAGCATGGTGGAAGGAACAACAATGGACATTCGATAATCTGAATCATCTCTTGTGCTCAGCTCCAGTACTCTCCTTTCCTGATCTGCAACAACTGTTCGAGATTGAGACTGATGCATCTGACTATGTTGTAGGCGCAATTCTCACTCAACATGGCCATCCTGTGGAATACCATAGTGAGAAACTTTGAGATACTGTCCAAAAATACCCCACCTATGACAAGGAAATGTCTTCCATTGTACAAGGTTGTCATCAATGGAAACATTATACTACGGGAAATGAGATGATCATCCACACTGATCACAAACCTCTGCAGTTCATATAGACATAGGCAAAATTTCAGAATGACCGCCATCAGAAGTGGTCCACCTACCTGTAGTAGTTCCATCTCAACATCAAGTATAAGATATGGATGTCAAATCGTGTCGCTGACTGCCTCAATTGACCTCTCATGGATACACTCACCACTATGTTGCATTCCTAAGGAAATGAAGCATCTGAGTGGCCCCAACTTTATCAACAAGATTCAAACTTCGCCACCACCTATGATCTTCTGGGTACATGCGCGATTGTCACTGATTTTCACATTTAGGATAGACTATTATGCCATCTGGGCCATCTTTGTGTTCCTATAAGAGAGCGTGCAAAGATGATTTGGGAATCCCACTACAGTCGAATGGTAGAACATTTTGGCGTGGAGAAAATTGTAGTCATTCTTCAAAAACATTTTTATTGGCCAAAACTTTGATAGGACGTCAACAAGTATATCAGATATTGCACTTCCTATGCCATTTCCAAGCCAACCATCAAGAAGCAAGGCTTATACACCCCTCTTCCTACTCCCGATAAGCCTTGGGAATCCATCTCAATGGATTACATGGCATTGGCTAGCCTTTTGTCCACCAAGCAAGGAAATGACTGCATATTTGTGGTCATTGATCAGTTTTCAAAGATGGCCATCCTCATGGCCTGGAAGAAGAATATCACAATGGCAGATACTGCCAAGCTTTTCTTCAAACAAATGTGGGTCCATTTTGGGATACCACTGACCATTATCTCTGACTGAAATAATAGGTTCTTTAGAACATTTTGGTTGAGTCTATGGTCACTGTTGGACACCAAGATCACTAAATCCACTGCTTTCCACCCCCAAACAGACAACCAAACAGAGGTCTTCCCCCTTATTTAGAAGATATTGTTCTTTGGATATCTATTTTGTTCTTCATATCTTTGTGTTTATTGTATTCAGTATGTTAATCATTTTGTTCCACTTGTAAATCCAGATCAATCATGGTGGGTAATGGTATTTCGGGAAAGGCACAAGTTAGTGTGGAGAAGAGCGTGGATTTTGTGAGCTCACCTACGAGATTGCATGGAAAATTAAAGAATGCTTGTCTGAACAATGAATTCAAATTAAACTATTCATTCATTGTTTTGATCTGGAATAGGTGGCAAGTTATTGATTTTGGAAATTCTTTGATGGAAAGCCTAGTGATAATTGAAATCATTCTAGTGAAGATATATGATCACTTCTTAATCCTCTCCTTTGCAGTCGCCTGGGTTTTTCAGATTATGTCTATGTCTCCTTCTACACCCAATGGGTTCATTATTGGGCTTATTTCTTGCACTGGATTCAAGAATTCGGATGAGGGAAGGCAATGTCTGATCATTGGAGAAATTGTGGACTCTAGTAAGCTGACAGTCATGGGAGTGCATAGAGATAAACAAGATGTGACACTAGACAAGGAAGAGATATTGGATCAACAAAGATTGTTTATCTATGTAAATTCTCTTAATTATACTATTTCATTTGTTTTGGACACCCTTGTGCATCATCGTGACTTGGCGGGACAACTTCAAGATGAGGTAACATCTATGAGGAGTCAATTGGAAGAATTTCGGTTACAAGTTGCTCAATGGAACTATGGCTCAAATTCTATTAACGAGAGCTCGTCTAGGAGGGATGTGCCTACAATTCTAGACCTGAATGCTCTAGCTACACCAACAAATAATGAAGAAGAAGATCACCATGACATTAATACTATAGAATAGTAATGTTTTATTATTATTATGTGTAAATGGTATTTATTAATGGATTTACTGTGTTCAAAATTGCATTAGTATTAAATCCTGGAGAAATAACAATGATATGATAATAGGATAGGCAAGTGGATGAATGATGTTATGGATAAACCATACTTTTGTGTGTATAAGGATGTCTTTTTATACCCTTTTATGAAAAGAAATCCTCCAATCTTTGTGAAAAAAAAATGATTTTTTTTTTAGATTGTGAACTCTTTATATCTCACATTTAATGTGAAAAAAAACTTCTATATCATCGAGTCTTATGTTATCCTTAATTTCTGATATGTTTAGTAGTATAATTTATTATTTTAATTTAAATAATTAAATCAAAATCATTCTTTTTTTATTAAGTTAAAAAATAATTGAACAAAATCTTTAAATTTAAAAATATAATTGAGAAAGACCTTTATTAAATTAAAAAAAATAATTGAAAAACAAAACCTTTAAATTGAAACAGAATCTTCTATATTATGGACTCTTAATCTCACACGGAAGGTTTTATATGTTTGTAAGTTGTAATATAATTCATTATTTAAATTTAAATAATTAAAGTAAAATATTTTTTCTTATTAAATTAAAAAAAAAATATTTTATATTATGGATTATTAATCTCACACTGAAGGTGTATTATTTAAATTTAAATGATTAAAGTAAAATTATTTTTCTTATTAAATAAAAATAATAATTAAAAAACCTTTAAATTGTAATTTTTCTTTCACATAAAATATTTTATATTTGAAAATATAATTTATTGTTTAAATTTAAATATTAATAAATTAAATAGTTAAAACAAAATCATTCTTCTTATTACATTTGAATTTATTAGTGATACATTCAAATTTGAATATTCTTATATACAAATACTATATAGATATATTTATATGTATTATTTGAAGTATATAAATAAATAAAAAGATAACAGAATCATATTTTATATATATATATATATATATATATATATATATATATATATATATATATATATATATGATTTTTTTTTATCTCGGTAAGGAAAGCAACTACACAAAGAGACTTTTTAATGTAATGAAAAAATGTACAGATAAATACCCAGTTAATACCCAATTATTGCAGAGACTGCTCAAGAAAGAGACTTCTTATACCTACCGTGCATAATGACATCACTTCATATACTTTCTTTATCAAGACTATACAAACAACTAAATGAAATTAAATTCATCTAAAATAATTAGATGCAAATAAGTAATAAACTATCAGCATAACTCAAAACAAAATTTACAAGCATAACTCAAAAACAAAAATTATGCAATGAAATTTCAAGAAAATATCTTCACTATGATGCCTTTAGTCATTTGTTTCTTTTTTTTCCTGTCCATCCACACTAAACGATGGATAAATTAATCCCAACACTGCATTTTAAAATTTTCACGTTAAAGATTGTGAAAGAATATTTTTAAAATTACAATAAGACTACATTTTAAAATTTTCATATTAAAGATTGAGAAAGAATGTTTTTAAAATTACAATAAGACTATACCCATACTAAATTGAAATGTTATTTTAAAGTGGAAGTCATCTCTTTTTTAAAAGAAACCTTTTCAAAATGTAAAAGTGGTAATTTTCTTTTAAAATAATATTATAATTTATTTTAATATTTGATTTGTCTATCAATTAATTATTAACTAAATTAGATTATTGTTTTTTTTTAATTTATTATTATTATTATTATTTATGATATTGGATTTAATAATTATTTTACCTATATAATATAAATTATAAAATCAATTAATATGTTTAAATTGAAAGTATAATAACTTTTTATAAACATTAATTTATAATAAATATCTTTCAAATATATGTAATCATGGAATCAATTTATTATATGAAATTGATGATGATGATGATAATGATGATTAACATCCACTAAGATCGAATTGGTCTATGGGACCTTAAGAGGGTAAGTGATTACTTGAGATTCTTTAGAATTTTATTTTTGTGCTCGAAAAACATTAAGAGAAGCTTTTCAAGATCACCATACTTTTGTTGAGTTAAGAGGTTAGGAAGGTTGGTAGTGTGACAAGTATTTTGAAAATGAGATCTAATATGGGTATAGGCTAGACAATTTAAAAGAAAGTGTTTTTCATCTTCAACCTTCTTAGTGTCACAAAGGTGACACACTCTTTCATCTCTTGAGAATTTGTTCTTATCTTATAGAAATGTGCACTAAATTTTATGAAAATAACAATATGACATATTATTTTTGAAGAAGTGGAATAAATGCTTAATGATCTTCATATTAGAAAGTATCCACTACAACCATGAAAAATTGAAATCAACTTATCATTAGAATTACTTACACTCTATTGTATAATTGTATAAATTGAACTAAATTTAATCAAGTTAGCAATTGAAAACAAGTATTTTTATCAATTCTTTTATAAGTGTGGAAAAATGCATAGTGATTTTATTTCTATTAAATATTGATTAACAATTTTACCTGAGCCATGCTAAGCCCCTATGATACAACTAAGAACATTAAAACCTTATCTCCATGTTAAAAAATTATGATACAAACAAGTTCAAATTCTATGGATTTGTAGTTTCTCTCAAACATAATATAAAATATCGTCATATGATGATTTAGAATGAATTATTATATACCTTTTCATATATCTTGGTATTTTTTGTGTGGAAAAGTTGGAGGAATTGTCCTGTAAGACCCATTTTAGTGGTAGGTCTCATTTTGGAGATTTGTGGTCTAAAACCTTCTAGAGGTAATTGACCTACTTATACTCACTTATAGAAATGTAAACTAAATTTGATGAAAATAACAATTGGACTTAAGTATCTTTATAGAAATGGAATAGATGTTTAATGATTTTCATATTAGCAAGTATCCACTACAACCATGAAAAATTGAAATCAACCTATGATGTAGAATTACTTAAACTCGATTATATAATTGTATAAATTTGAACTAAATTTAATCAAGCTAGCACTTTGAGACAAGTATTTTTATCAAAGTTTTTATATATGTGGGAAAATGCATAGTGATTTTATTTCTAGTAAATATGGTTTACCAATTCTACCTCCATGCTTAGCCATTATGATACAACTAAGAACGTTAAAAATGTTACCTCCATGCTAAGAAATTATGATACAAACGAGTTGAAATTTTAGGTATTTTTACTTTCTCTCAAACATAATATAAAATAATGTCACATGATGATTTAAAATGAATCATTACATAATTTTTCGTCTATCTTGGTACTTTGAGTTTGGAGATTTATGGTCTGAAACTTTCGAGAGCTAGTTGACCTACTTATATTGTCTTATAGAAATGTGCACTAAATTTGATGAAAATAACAATTGAACATAAATATATTTATAGAAGTGGAATAAATGCTTAATAATTTTCTTATTAGCAAGTATCCAGTATGACCATGAAAAATTGAAATCATCCAATCATATAGAATTACTTAAACTCTATTATATAATTGTATAAATTTGAACTAAATGTAATCGAACTAGCAATTGGAGACAAGTGTTTTTATTAAAGATTTGATATATGTGGGGAAATGCATAGTGATTTTATTTCTACTAAATATGGATTAACAATTCTACCTCCATCCTAAGAAATTATGATACAAAGAAATTGAAATTATAGGGATTTGTACTTTCTCTCAAACATAATATAAAATAATATCATATGATGATTTAGAATGGATTATTATATAATTTTTCATCTATCTTGGTACTTTTTGGGTGGAAAAGTTGGAGGAATTGTCTTGTCAGACCCGTTTTAGTGGTAGGTCTCAGTTTGGAGATTTGTGGTCTAAAACCTTCCAAATCCATTTGAGGCATCATACAATACCTTTTCGGGATAAAACTTTGAAAGCATATCCCATATCCCATAAATAGTGTTCTACAGACAAAGACCTTTTCAACGGTGTGAAAGTCACCTCAATAAAAGTTCATATGTTGAATTTATTCATCTCGCAAGTTGACCTACCTTGTTGACCATGATGGTACCAAGTGAATGCCATGTCAGTCCCCATTATTTACATGTGGGGCTCCTCAAGTGTGGACTTTCAAGAAGATTATAGAAGGTCCAAAACCCTAACATTAATTGAAATTTAAGGCATGAGAAATCCCTAACCCTAGACGACTATTAGACTATGTTAGACAATATCCCACTAAGAAGAGAACGAGTGTTATTCTTTTAGCATTGTACTCATTCCATAGTTGAAAAAAGCATCTAGGAGTGGGGTTTGAGATCATAACATACAAGAGGGTATATTCTATTATATCCATAAGGCCATAGGGTCATAGACAACTCCATAGTGAGTGCACCTTCATTTATACTTTCTTTTCATAACCGAAGAAAAGAGAGAAAATAATTGGTCTCACCTTATAGCTAGGCTTTATCTAGTACCATGTTTCCTAGGACACTCCATGTGTTCATTTGTGTAGATTGTTTGTTCAATTTCTTGTTCTTTCATTTTTGTATTCAAGTGACTTTCATAAATTTGACCATTCAGCTAGTAAACAATAAATATTGGACATAAGGAAATAAATTGAATAATAAAATATTTCGAAATATTGCAAGATCTATCAAGTTGAACTATTCTAGTGGAACATCTATGAAATTTTACATAATATATTGGTATTCAAGAAGTTTTCTTTGAGGTATTTGTAGAAAGTTGTGAGATGTAGGAATTGGGTTAAGAAGGAAGTTGCATAAGCCTAGACATGGTGGTTGGGTTCATTCATAAAAAACCTCAATATGCAGTAGAAGAGATATTTTGGGGGATGGAGGAAAAAGGTGTTGATATCTCTCATAGTATGACCCTCCTCATGGAAGCTCTAGAAAATAAGTTCATACTTTTCTAGGAGGTTGGTGCCTCTAACTTAGAACTTGTATTGGATGAGATACTGGGATATAGTGAAGACCTTGAAAATGAGTCGAAAAAATAGATCGAGAGAGAAACCACATTCCAGTAACATCACTCCATCACAACCTCTATTTAAAATGGAATAAAAAGTTGACATCAATCCCTACAAATTTTATATTTATTCTCTTAAGTTGAATAATCAATTGAAACTATTAGAAGTGTATTTATGTGTCAATAGAATAGATGAAGAGAAAACAATTTCATTTTCCTATGTGATACTAGAGGGCCATACACTAACCTAGTGGGAAATCCACACAAAGACACTTAGGATAAAGGGTGGTCCATTGGCAATTAAGTGGGATGTTTATAAAAACCTCATCAAGTCCCATATCTACCCTATTGGGTATGTAGAGTAATAGTGGTACTATTGGCATTGCTTTAGGTAGAGGTAAGGGAATATTTTGAAAGAGTACATCATTGAGTTCAGAAAGAGGGTGGTCACATTAGATATATCTCCCCAAAACCCAAACATACTCCTCAATTATCTAGGTGATCTAAAAAATCATTTAAGAAAGAAAGTGATGCTCCGAAAACCAAGAACCATTATTGAGGCCTATGTGCAAGAACAATACCTAGAGAACATAGTGTTATGGGATTTTTCCCCTATGACTTTGGGTCATGTCACAACAGAAATTGACCATATATAAAAGATAGAACCTACTCTCACATACAAAACTTGCAATGACATAACTAACTAAGGATGGAGGATAAAGAATGTGACACCTTGTATCCTATCAGTTGATTTTGTTCCTTTCCATCGACCCTCAATCCACTCCTGGTCTCTTCCCGAACTAATATGCAAAAGGAAACCAAGAAAATGTTGCAACAAGGTAGTTATAAGATCAAAATTATATGTGTAATATATATATATATATATATATATATATATATATATATATATATTCAAATATGTGAATCAAATTGGCATACATAAGTAAATTGAACAATATCACTCAAATATGGAGGGAAAGAGAGGTATTTTATTACAAACTATAGAAATGAGTGGTTACAACCTACCTCTAACCCCCTACATTGCCTTGGAGTCAACTGTCCAGGTTCCTCCAACGTTCCTTGAAGAATCAACTCAACAAGACTTCACTTCCTTGAATGAATCAATAGGGATAGGAACACACCCTATAGTCACATAGGAGAGATAAAGGAGTACTAGAAACCAAGTTCCAGAATCAAAGGGATGCTACTCACAGGATAGGGAGATATGGAAGCTTGAAAATTATTCAACATAACTTTGCACCTTGGTTTTCCTCCTCATGGATGAACCCAAAGGTGGATTTATACCATCCTCAAGGGGTTGAGGTGGTTTAGTTCCATTGTGTATGGGCTCATGGGAGGTTAGGAACAATCCCAACCGAAAACCCCACCCGAAAAAATGGAATTATTTTATTTTTCACATGTTTTGAGGGAATATGTGAGTTGCACATTATCAAGGAGTGAACATCTGTAGTTTGAACACTAGTGACCTGTGGATGGAAAAACAAATGTTTTTTTTTAGATAATTTGATGCGGGAGGATGGGATTTACATTTTCAATCTAGGGAAAATGATTGAGCCATCCCACAAATCCAATGAAGTGGAAAATTGTGGTATAACTAATGCCCCATGATGTGTGAGGTGAGAAGGTTGATCGATGGCCAAAATACATTATAACTCTGAGAAGTGATTATGAAATGAAGTATATCCAATGAAATTGACTGAACAGTTGATCCAAGAACAAAAATTGTCAATGGAGATCAAGTAAGAGTATTATCTTCTCATGTCCCACCACTACTCCTATTATTCTACAATACATTCTTACTTATACTTTTACAATCCCTTACAATAAGGCCTAATCATGGGTAAACCCCATGGGTATACATCCCATAACGCATTAAAAAACCCTAAATAACCCCTTACAAATACCGCAAAATAAGTGATATCCATGATCTCAGCTCTGCCTAGGCGCTCATTTCTCGACCAATGTGTCGAAGTCCAAAAAGTGGTCAAACCTGACCAAGGTTTCCTCAAAAATTGGTCGAGGGCCAACAAGAATACCCATGATCACAAGTGATGTAAGCATGGCCACCAAATAAAGTACATTGAATATCCATGGCATATATGAAAGTATGACTCATTTCCATGACCACGAAAAATACATGGTGGATCCATTTGATATATAAAGTACCAATAATGTCCATGAGGAATACACAATGGATCCATGCAAAAATACATCATAGCCATGCGTAGATACACAATGTTTCTATGTCTCAAAATAAAAATTAGAGGATATATGGAGTCAATGGAGTGAACAAGCCAACCCTCTACAAGTACCAATGTCTAAGGGTTGGTACAGTATGCCCGACATGACCAAAAAAGATGTGATTCTTGTACTTCACTTGAAGCCTTCAAAATGATTTGTCGATGTACGAGTCTACACCATGTAAATAGATATGTTTGGTTTGAATATAGTGAGACACTATTTGATTACCATTCATTCATGTATATCGTTAAAAAACGCAAGATGACCCATCGATTATTATAATGGGCGTCAATGTACCATCGTACAATCTAACAAGTGTGAATAAATGAGCTAGTGTCTAGCACCTTGTAGAATCTATCAATCAAGGGAAATCGATGTATTCCCAATTTCAATAGTGGGGGAAACTACCATTGATGACTACAAGCCCCAAGGTGCCACTAATAAATATAGATCCTTATGCTAGAGAAAGATGTTATGAAGTCGATAGGAATAGATTTGTTGGATGGAAGACATTAAGGAATCCTCCATTGATGCAGGAGCATCTCTCCATGCAGCCAGCCAGCCACGTCAGAGCGCACTCATTCAAGGCTGAAAGGGAGGCGCAGCCTCATTTTGAATTTGAATTCAATGTAAATTAATGCCTTAGGCTGGTGAGCCATGAATGCCATGCCTTTTCTCAGGCTGTAGATAAGATAGGCATTTATTATAGATTGGCTGAGATCTAGTTCTGGATAGCAGACTAGACAGCCATTTATTGTAAATTAATTAGAGTAGGTAATTCCTAGAGGGAAGCGCTCGATTGAGCTGCCTCATGTAAAAGAGATTTTGAGTAGTAGAATCTGCATGTAGAGCAGGAGAGCCGAGGGAGAGCTTGGGAACACCTTGTAAAATATACAGGCATTTGCCATTATTAATACAGAGCAATTTTCCCTGCACCAGTCTGTCATTATATGCATGTCTGTGTACGTGTTCATTATATGTTGTATTTGTGTATTGTGATTATGCTATTGCAGGGAGTGTGTTTGATTTCAGGTTTGAGAGGTCTTTGAGGTTTCATGCCATGAGGGCRTGACAGAGTGTTGAGACTCTAAATACCGGTGCACAGAGGGGGCACTTCTGAACTCAGAGGAGTCAGACAAAGACGTGCTGAAAGCACAAGCACTGAAGTCAACAACTCATATAGAAGGAGGGCTTTCGGGGTTACTGAACACCTCAATAGTCAAGGCAGTGTAGGTGAGACACTGTTGTCGATAGAACCTTTGAGAAGTTCTGTAGGAGCTCTACCAAGAGGGTATCGAGCGTGTGTACAGAAGTGCACGGAGGAAAGAACTCTGTTGTGAGTTCAGAGAGACCAGAATTCTATCGAGGATTCTGAGGAGCTCCGTCTGGAGGACGTCGAGCGAAGCGTGTAAGTGCAAGGAGAAAGCGTAACTGTTGGGTGTTCTGTGGCAGCGAAGCTCTGCCAGGAGGGCGTTGAGGAAGATTGTAGACAGACACGAGGAGGAAGGAACTCATTGACTTCTATCATCTGAAGGAAGCATCCACTGAGGGGGATTTCACTGGGTTATTGAATACCCAGATAACTCAACAATAGGTTGCTTGAGTTGGAAGAGTGCCAGGAGGCATCGATATTCTCCATATGAGGGAGAAGAAAGATAAAATTCCCCAAGGGGTATGAGTATTCATTGAAGCTTAAGAGAGACAGTGTCGTGTATGCGTAGATACTCTACGGGAGCGTAGGATTTAAAGAATCTGTTTAGGATTCGAGGACAGAAACTCAGGAAGGGCAGCGCTTTTACGCGTATCAGCAAGACTCCTGTTGAGGGTTCGCAGAGGAGAAGAAATGCAAAGGTCCAAGCCTTTGGGAATGAAGAGTTCTTCCAAGCCTGGGAAGAATATACAGGAGAGCTCGGTGAAGCATAGCAGCCGTCATATCGGCCTAAAGAGGAGATCTGGGCCATAGATGAGGTTTACATCCAGAGGGAGCTGGGAGCAGAGAAATCTCCAAGGAGGAGAATCAACGGCCCGGATTCGTAAGATAGAATCGTGAAATCTCACTGACCTTTAGACCTGAGGGGAGTTGCGAGGGAGTTAACTCGCAGTCACATAAAGGATCGATCCATCACATATCAGCGTTCAGCAGTTGACGAGGTGAAGCGCATACTCGTTGAAATCGCGAGTTCCTATTTCCGGAATTCATGTGAACCGTCGATCAGGACAGGGACACGTGGCGTGAGACCCCTGAGGATCGGGATTCGACATTCGGCGTTTGGCAAGGTAAGAGTTCGTGCATGTCAAAATCGCGATTTGCAATTCCCCGAGTTAATAGGGGCCATCATTTTCAGCAAGGAGAGGTGGCACGAATCCAGAGAATCGAGGTTTCAGCATTCGGGATTTCCCAAAGCCAAGGACTCGCGACAGTTGAAATTGCGATCCCTCGATCCCCAATCGCACGAGTTGAGGAGTGACGTAGTAGTGTGGGACCACGAGGTATAGTAGAAGACAGGTGTCACTATACTGGAGTTTAAGGGCCGAAAGTGAGGTCCGCATGTGATATCGGAGTTCAGGATTCGGGACTTTGTGGAGCAAAGAAATTGCGACATCTCATACTCCGATTTTCCCAATAGGGAAATCCCCGATAGAGTGGGAGCGTTGACCGTTGACCATCGGGGTTCGGAGTTTTGAATTGCATGAGGAGTGCACACAGGGTTCGCTATAGCACGAACACCGATTTCCTGATTCCTTCAAGGGAAGACTGCTGAGGAGTTACTGTGGGTAGTGAGGCTCCTGAGAGGAGTAGGAAGAGTCTTCAACTCTTCGGGCCCGAAAAAAAAAGAAGGTCCTGGTGGAGGCGGCTTGCTGCTGAGAGAAGGTTGCGTCAAGAGTGGTATCAGAGCCTGAAGATCTTGTCTGTATATTTCAGGCAAGAGGAGTGAAGGAGGAAAGGAAAGCACTCTGATACTCACGACTTGCGTAAGAGTGGTATCAGAGCTGGAAATTCTTGCTTGTATATTTCAGGCAGAAAAAGACAGAGGAGCGGAAGAAGACAGAGTTACTGAAGACTTTGTAGGTGATTGCTTGCAGGTAAGCAGCAGTCCATAGACAGTCAGCAGGACTATGAGAATATGAAGCTGAGCACTCAAGATTGCAGGAGTGACAGTAGCAGCAGGGTCACCAGGGAGGCAGACAAAGATGGCACCATGGTTACTGAAGATCATAGGCATGCTAGGAGGAAGAGGAGCAAGGCAGAAAATTTTGTCGAATGGGATGAAAAAGATACTAGAAAGCTCTATGAATTAAAAGTAGACATCGAGACTCCCTGCAATAGCAAAATGGCCAGTCAGAGAGTTGATGGTCAGAAGACAGTGCAAGTTGTTGAGAAAATGGTTGAGGTACGTCGAAGACCTCAGGGCCACCGAAGACGAGATGATCTGTTACTGTTGGCCAGAGACGGGAAAAAGTATCGACGATAATGATGATGACTGGGATAAATTGGGATCAGTTGATGGTTTCAAATACTGTCGGCTGGGCAGAAAGGAAGAAATTCCAGTTTGCCAGGAGGGCAACGAATTGGGATCAGTTGAGGATCTCAAAGACTGTCGCGAGGACAGTCAAGGAATTTGAAATGGCCAGCTGGGCGTTGATCAGAGATCTCTGCGAGGTCTCAAAGACTGCCAGGCGGGTAGTGAAAGCATTGAAGACTGCCAAGAGGGCAGCGGAAGCGTACTAAGCTGCCTAGAGGGCAGGGATGAAAAATTGAGACTGTCTGAGAGTCTCTTGGACTCAAGGGAGAGTTTAATTCATCAAAGTTTGTTGATGAAGATGGGATCGGTTGATCTCATAATGTGCCAGGGAAGCAGCAGTGGAAGCATCCCATATGGCCAAATGGGCAGGGATGATTTGAGAAGTCAAACTCATCCAGGAGAGCTGACAGAGCATATAAGCTCGCAAGAAGATCAACAGATGAAGCTGACAAGAGAGGAGGAACATCAGGATGGTATACTGATGATTGGGGGAATTGAAATATTCCTGCCATTTGCCCAGGAGGAGGCAAAAAATTCTGTTCAAAATGCAATAACAGCAGGGGAACAGTCATAGTTGATGATGACTGTCAAAGAATAAAAAGAGTTGGAGCAGGTATTTGAGACTGCCCAAACAGATGAAGAGAAGAATGAGTGTTCTGAGGAACAACTCAACAAATTCAGCCAGCAAGTTGAGCGAGCTCCAACATTTGAGCTGACAGTAAAAGAAATAGAAGGAGGAAACGAGCATTCCGAGGAATGGCTCGACATATTCAGCATTTCAGCTGAAAAGACTGCGACATGGGAGGTTGCAGAAGCAGAAGAAGAAGACACAGACATCATATGTTTGACTGATCTGTGGGGTCAAATTGAAACCCTGGAGGAAAGAGTAAAAGTGCAGGGTGTGCACATCCAGCAATTAAAGTTGGAAGTTGATGAGAAAGGCGTGGGAGATCACAGTGATCTTCCAAATGGCCAAAATCTTTTGCAGATGGGGAGACTGCAAAACCTAAACCAGCCACAGGAGCAGCTAGACCGAGAGATAGAGGACATCATAAGGCTGATGTTGAGGTCAGCGCAGACTACCAGCGAGGAGAAGTTGGGTAGAGGAAAGACAGCAGCAGCAGCACGGCGGAAGAAGCAGCATCAGCAAAATGGAGCAGGTGAAAAGCTCCAAAGACTTGTTTGGGACCCAGGTGGATTCCAACAAGCTATAGGGGAAGTTCATGAGCAGGAGCTCATGATTTTTGCAGCTGTGGAGTATGATGCAGGAGCATCTCTCCATGCAGCCAACCAGCCACGTCATAGCGCACTCATTCAGGGCTGAAAGGGAGGCGCAACCTCATTTTGAATTTGAATTCAATGTAAATTAATGCCTTAGGCTGGTGAGCCATGAATGCCATGCCTTTTCTCAGGCTGTAGATAAGATAGGCATTTATTATAGATTGGTTGAGATCTAGTTCTGGATAGCAGACTATACAACCATTGATTGTAAATTAATTAGAGTAGGTAATTCCTAGAGGGAAGCGCTCGATTGAGACGCCTCATGTAAAAGATATTTTGAGTAGTAGAATCTGCATGTAGAGCAGGAGAGCCGAGGGAGAGCTCGGGAACACCTTGTAAAATATACAGGCATTTTCCATTATTAATACAGAGCAGTTTTCCCTGCACCAGTCTGTCATTATATGCATGTCTGTGTACGTGTTCATTATATGTTGTATTTGTGTATTGTGATTATGCTATTGCAGGGAGTGTGTTTGATTTCAGGTTTGAGAGGTCTTTGAGGTTTCATGCCATGAGGGCATGACAGAGTGTTGAGACTCTAAATACCGGTGCACAGAGGGGGCACTTCTGAACTCAGAGGAGTCAGACAAAGACGTGCTGAAAGCACAAGCACTGAAGTCAACAACTCATATAGAAGGAGGGCTTTCGGGGTTACTGGACACCTCAATAGTCAAGGCAGTGTAGCTGAGACACTGTTGTCGACGGAACCTTTGAGAAGTTCTGTAGGAGCTCTACCAAGAGGGTATCGAGTGTGTGTACATAAGTGCACAGAGGAGAGAACTCTGTTGTGAGTTCAGAGAGACCAGAATTCTGTCGAGGATTCTGAGGAGCTCCGTCTGGAGGACATCGAGCGAAGCGTGTAAGTGCAAGGAGAAAGAGTAACTGTTGGGTGTTCTGTGGCAGCGAAGCTCCGCCAGGAGGGCGTTGAGGAAGATTGTAGACAAACACGAGGAGGAAGGAACTCATTGACTTCTATCATCTGAAGGAAGCATCCACTGAGGGGGATTTCACTGGGTTACTGAATACCCAGATAACTCAGCAATAGGTTTCTTGAGTTGGAATAGTGTCAGGAGGCATCGATATTCTCTTTCTGAGGGAGAAGAAAGATAAAATTCCCCAGGGGGTCTGAGTATTCATTAAATCTTAAGAGAGACAGTGCCGTGTATGCGTAGAGACTATGCGGGAGCGCAGGAGTCAAAGAATCCATTTAGGATTCGAGGACAAAAGCTCAGGAAGGTCAGCGCTTTTACGCGTATCAGCAAGACTCCTGTTGAGGGTTCGCAGAGGAGAAGAAATGCAAAGGTCCAAGCCTTTGGGAACGAAGAGTTCTTCCAAGCCTGGGAAGAATATACAGGAGAGCTCGGTGAAGCATAGCAGTTGTCATATCGGCCTGAAGAGGAGATCTGGGCCATAGATGAGGTTTACATCTAGAGGGAGCTGGGAGCAGAGAAATCTCCAAGGAGGAGAATCAATGGCCCGTATTCGTAAGATAGAATCGCAAAATCCCACTGACCGTTAGACCTGAGGGGAGTTGCGAGGGAGTTAACTCGCAGTCACACAAAGGATCGAGCCATCGCATATCGACGTTCGGTGGTTGATGAGGTGAAGCGCATACTCGTTGAAATCGCGAGTTCCTATTTCTCGAATTCATGTGAACCATCGATCAGGACAGGGACACATGGCGTGAGACCCCTGAGGATCGGGATTCGGCGTTCGGCGTTTGGCAAGGTAAGAGTTCGTGCCTGTCGAAATCGCGATTTGCGATTCCCCGAGTTAATAGGGGTCGTCGTTTTCAGCAAGGAGAGGTGGCACGAATCCGGAGAATCGGGGTTTCGGCATTCGGGATTTCCCAAAGCCAAGGACTCGCGACAATTGAAATCGCGATTGCTCGATCCCGATCGCATGAGTGGAGGAGTGATGTGGTAGTGTGGGACCACGAGGTATAGTAGAAGACAGGTGTCACTATACTGGAGTTTAAGGGCCGAAAGTGAGGTCTGCACGTGCTATCGAAGTTTGGGATTCGGGACTTTGTGGAGCAAAGAAATTGCGACATCGCATACTCCGATTTTCTCGATAGGGAAATCCTCGATAGAGTTGGAGCGTTGACCGTTGACCATCGGGGTTTGGAGTTTTGAATTGCACGAGGAGTGCACACAGGGTTCATGATAGCGCAAACACAGATTTCCCGATTCCTTCAAGGGAAGACTGTCGAGGAGTTACTGTGGGTAGAGAGGCTCCCGAGAGGAGTAGGAAGAGTCTTCGACTCTTTGGGCCCGAAAAAAAAAGAAGGTCCTGGTGGAGGCGGCTTGCTGCTGAGAGCAGGTTGCGTCATCCATCATCCAACACGAGGGGTAACAGAAGGCCAAATGTTTCGAAGGACTCAGATGAACAGATTATGAGGACCACACCAAGGTAAAACTCTGACATGCACTAGATGGGATAGTGCATGACAAAGACTCTCTGAATAGTATCCAATAATGGAGACTACTGACAAATATGAGGAATACACCAAATGTGCCAGATGGAAACTGAGGTACCGCATGAATCCCTTTGTATGATGATTGTTGTTGACGTCGAACATAAGGAAAACAACTCATTGAGTGACCAATGATGGTTTTTCATTAGTTGAGCATAAGGTCACCTATCAATGATGAAAATAGGACTAGGTTGCAAATCTAGGTCATACTCTTAGAGAAATGTGTGGGAGTTGATAAGAGAAGACATGCCAACAAGACGTCAATGGGGACCTTCTATACTAGCGCTAGTAAGATAAAAATATACTTGTGATGATGAGATGTACTTGAATGAAATGAGAAAGCTAACTTGAAAGGTCAAAGACTTTATGTTGAATGGGCAAATAAGGCTGAAACTTCCCTTAAATAAAAGAATGACACATTATGTGACTAAGGAAACATGGATTATAAACTGGGATACATTTGTGATACAAGAGGCATCGACAAACACTCCATATGGTTGGACGAATAACCAACCAGGGGAGATTATGCTAAAAAATAAGAAAACGGTCTCCTAAAGCCATATTAAACCCAAAAATATTGAGACACTAACTCAAAATTGTTCTTTGTTCAAGGGAAACAAGAATGTTTCAAAAAAAAGAGATAGACACTTTCCCTCCTTTGTAACATCCCCATCCATCCATGTCGGGCCATGCTACACCAGAGAACTCTTATTGTTCTCTCTGCAGAACATATTGTAGCATACCCAACATCACACTAAACTATGCCACATAAAATTTTCGAACTACATGCAATTAAATTACATACACACATAACTCTTGCAGAAGCATTATATATAAAACATGAACTTACAAATACATATTTAAATACATGGATTCACATTGAATTAACAATAAACATATCATGCATCATATACAGGAAATACCCATAACAATAAACATGTAAATAACAATGCAACATGTAAATTTATCACACAATTGACACTTATCTTGGTAATAATGTCACCAACTATGTGCATACCTTCCACGAAACTCCCAGCCTTAGACCACACTGTTCATCACTCTCAACAGTGAGTCACCCCCAAGCTAGGACTAAACTCCACCTGGGTGAAGGGATTCCTAGCTAGGATAAAGGCTCATAGACAATAGGAAAGACTTAGTCACAGGTGCCAAATCAAACTAACAACCCACAGTCCCTCATTCCCCACATGTATGTCCCACCCAGGAAGTGTGCCCCTTCTCTACTCAACAGTCCTTCGGCTACCCCACTTCCTTTCTAGGCTTCAGCAACAATTCGAACAGGAAGTCTCAGAGCACTATAGCTACAGTTTAGCACCTTCAGGAAGTCAATTCCCAACAATTCTCTCACTCAGATAATTTCTCACAGGCCTGACAACCCGCATCTTCAATATCCCACGGGCCTGACAACCCGCTTCTTCAATCCAACTCCCAAGATAACCAGCTACACCCTCACAAAATAGCCATGGATACTGGTTTAGGTACAGTCATGAAGGTACAAAAGATAGCTCAATGGGTGTGTGCATGCTCATGGATGATCGACTGGATGACTGAATGATGGAAAAGATGATAGGAAATGAGATAAGTCCCAACAATATGTATGCATGTCCCCAACTTGACACTTGTCATGTTGGGATCTACTTTGGTCCACTTGTCCCCAACTTTATAACTCAGGATAAAATAATTATCCATACTTTATATTTAATAAATATTAATATAATATTCCTTTTTGGCTTAAGCTCCCTAGCTTAGCCCCTTTCCTTAACTTATCCCCTCCCTTTCCCTAACCAATTGAGTTTATTCCCCCATCTCTTTTATCATGGTCAGTCTGCACACAGTGATGTATTTTATATTAATCATGAGACATATACAAAAACAAGCGCACTGGCCTTTAACATCTAGGCTCTTCGACTTAAACATAAGCATCCTAACTTATAATAACTGGATCACTAGCCTATAAAACATATCATATACACAAAGGATCATTGGCCTCACAATCATGCACACTTAAGATGTTGTGCACAGAATCCTGGAATGTGCATACTTCATCATTTCACTATGCAGTACATGTGCACACTATTCCATGAAGTGTGCATACAAAATGATATTAATCAGCTCACCATCTTAAGTACATTTTCATTTACATTACAATTGGGTTCGGCCTAGGGATGTTACAATCCCCTCCCCTTATTTATGCACTATCCTCACTGCATCATGTACCCATATACAACAAAATTTCAAAAATATTCAAAAAGATGCGGCTATTATGCCCGCATTGCATCCTCATGCTCCCAAGTAGCGTCCTCAGAACCGTACCAGGTCCATTGGACCTTTACAAGACCCATGGCTCGATTCCAGAGATTTTTTATTTTCCAGTCTAGAATGCATACCAGATGCACTTGGAAAGCGCCTTCTTGCTCCACCTGAATCACATTCCAATCAATAACATGATTAGCATCAGGTACATATTTCTCTAGAAATTATACTTGGAATACATTATAAACAGGCATCGATGCAGGCAATGCAATCATATAAGATACTGGTCCAATCCTATCTAGTATTTCAAACAGTCCACAATAGCGAGCTGCCAACTTTGAACAATTTCCCAACTTTAGGGAACTTTTGTTTCCTTTCACTTTCAAGAATACATGATCACCCACTTTAAATTCCCTATGAGTTATGCCCTTATCAACATAACGTTTCTTCCTGTCTTGGGAAGCCTTTAAATTTTGTTTTATTTTTATCATTTGCTCCTCCATTTCCCTGAGCAAATCTGGACCAACCACTGCTTTGTTTGTTGGGTTATCCCATCTTACTGGTGTGTTTCACTTTTGGCCATAAAGTGCCTCAAATGGGATCATCTTTAGAGATGCTTGGTACCCATTTTTATAAGAAAACTCTACTAAGTGTAGGTAGTTTTCCCATTTTTATGGTTTATCCATCACATACATTCTTAACATATCTTCAATCACTTAATTCACCCTCTCTATTTTCCCATTTGATTCTGGATGATAAGCTGTATTAAAACTCAAATTTGTTCCAAATCCATTAAATAATCCCTTCCAAAACTTTTGAGGTAAATTTTGGATCTCTGTCAGACACAATTGTCTTGGGTATGCCATGTAATCTAGCAGTTTATTTCATATAAACATCAACAATGTTCGCTGCCTTGTGAGTGAGCTTAAATGGAACAAAATGGGGAGCTTTAGTAAGCTTATCCACCACTACCATGATAGAATCATGTTGCTTGTTTGTTTTGGGAAGTTTAGTGATGAAATCCATTGTTACAACTTCCCACTTCCACTCAAGAATGGGTAATGGTTGTAGCAAACTAGCTGGGTTTCTATGCCCATCCTTTACTTTTTGACATTCCAAACATCTGGAAATAAAATCAACAACCTATTTCTTCATTCCTGACCAATAATATTGGCTTTTGACAGCTACATTATTTTTTTGATATCCTGGGTGCCCAACATAAGGCACATTATGCATTTCTCTCAATATCAGATTTTTCAATTCATTGGAATTTGGTACATAAATTCTTCCCCTGTACATGAGAATTTCATCATTATCTATCTTGTAATATTCAATTTTCTATTGTAAATTACCTTGTTGTACTTTTTCCACTAATTCCTTGTATTGCAAATCTAATTTGGGAACCTCTATAATTTTTTCCTTCAAATTTGATTGGTACATGCTAATGGTTGTAGAATGAAATTCATGCACTCTTCTGTTGAGTGCATCAGCCACTTTTTTCTCTTTCCCCTTGATATGCTTTATATCAAAGTCATATTCACTTATAAATTATAACCATCTGGTTTGCCTAGCATTTAGAGTTGGCTGATCAAATAAATATTTCAGACCATTGTGGTTTGTTCTCAGCTCAAACCTTTTCCCCATGAGATAGTGTATCCATTTCCTCAAGGCATGCACTATGGCTTCCAAATCCAAATCATGATTGGCATAGTGTCTTTCATGCTCCTTCAACTTCCTTGATTCATAACATATAACAAACCCATTTTGACTGAGGACTCCACCAAGTCCCTCTTTACATGCATATATGAACACAATGAAGTCGTCATTTGGGTATGCAATCCTTAGTATTAGAGAACATGTTAATAATTGTTTCAAGTGTTGGAAACTCTTTTCACAATCCAATGTCCACTGAAACTTCACACCCTTTCTTTGCAAGGAAGTGATTGGGTGTGCAATCTTTGAAAATCCTTCAATAAATCCCCTGTAGTATCCTGGAAGGCCCATGAATGATCCGACCTCTATCACATTCTTTGGCGCTGACCATTCTCTAATGGCTTCTATCTTCTCGGGATCCACTGTTATCCCATCCTTTGAAATGATATGACCCAAATAATGAATTTGCTTATGATAAAATGAGCACTTGCTCAACTTGGAATACAACTGATGCTTCCTTAACACTTGCAACACCATCCTCAAATGATGCTCATGCTCTTCTTCTGACTTGGAATATACAATACTATCATCCAAAAAGACAATGAAAAAAATGTCTAAATATTCTCGAAAAACACCATTCATTAAGCACATGAAAACAACTAGTGCATTTGAGAACCCAAATGACACCACTGTGAACTCATAATGACCATACCTTACCCCAAAGGAAGTCTTGTTGATATCCTCCTGTTTAATCCTTACCTGATGGTATCCTAACCTGAGATCTATCTCTAAAAATATCTTTGCATCCTTCAATTGATCAAAAATATCATCAATCCTTGGCAAAGGATATTTATTCTTCACAGACACTTTATTCAACTGTCTGAAATCAATGCACAATCTTAATGTCCCATATTTCTTCTTTACAAACAAGACTGGGGCACCCCAAGGTGACACACTTGGGCGTATATACCCCTTCTTCAGAAGCTCTTCAAGTTGCATTTGCAACTCCTTCAACTCTGGTGTACTCATTATGCAAGGAGTCTTTGACATTGGAGCTGATCCAGACATTAAATTTATAGAGAAATCAATGTCTCTCTTTGGAGGTAGTCCTGGTACCTCCTTGAGCACATATTCAAAATCTTCTAGGACTACATAATCTTCCAAATTTGGCACCTTATCTTTAGGTGTCTCCTCCATGTGATTTGCAAATATTTGACACCCTTTCCTATAACATTTCTTCAGATGCAATACTGAAATCTCTCTGACGGTTACTGCCCTGGGAATTCCCTACACTTTTCTTAGGATTCCTTCCTCATCCAAGCAATTAAATGCCTTGTTATGATAGTCCAACATAGTATGATTTTGGTCCAACCAATCCATCCCAATTCGACAGTCATAGGAACCTAAAGGCAAGATGTTCAAATCTGCACTGGTGTTCAGTCCATTCATGTCCATAAGACATGACTTAACCATCTCATCAACTTTTCTTTTGGCTCTGGTAGCCAACTTCACCAACCAAGATTTCCCATGCTTGCTTCTTGGAAAATGAAAACTTTCCACCATCTTAGGATCTATATAACTATGAATAGCTCCCAAATGAATTAAAATAGCAATGGTTTGGTTGTTAATCATACCTTCCACTTCAATCATATGTGACTGATACTCTGCATGCTTCTTGTCTAGGGATTCATAGATCCTTGGAACATTTATGCCCATGTCCTCCATTGTTTCAGCTTTTTGTACATTGTGAAAAGTCCTCTCTGTTTCACCTCTGTGAGGACAAACTCTGAACATATGGTCCCCTTTACAACCCCAACATTGAATAGGTGGTTGCATTAGCCTTTGACCCCTTGTTTCAATCGTTCTGGGCTCTCTAGGAGTTTGTTGTCCTTGTGGATTATTTCTGAAGAATTGTTTCCTAGACCCCTTCTTCCTTTGATCCATCTTGAATTTCTTTTTTTCTTCCCAAGATTTTTGGAAAGTTGCCCTTGATTTTTGTTGATCATAAAGTAATTTATCCTTCCTTGTGGTTTCCTCCAATGTCTTGGGATCATCATACTATATTTTATCACTGATGAATGATGTCAATCCACTCAAATACTTCTAAATCTTTACTGTCTCATCCTTGATGAAAGAGACATGCTTCAACAGTTCTAAAAACCTTCTCTCATATTCATATATGGTCGTACTCCCAAGCTTGAGTTCAAATAATTCTTTCATTTTCTTGTCATAGTATATCTTAGTCAAGTATTTCTTCTCAAAATACTTCTTGAATTCCCTCCAAGTAACACTTTTCTCTTTGATTTGTCGTACCTGCACAAGTTGATCCCACCACATGGATGTTTTTCCTTTGAGTTGATAGATGGAAATTCTACCTTCTTCATGAGAAGAATAATTATGCAATTGGAAATACATTCTCATTCCCAACAACCATGTCTCTGCATCTTCATCCTTCTTGTTCTCACCATCAAATGTAGGAGGTTTGATTTTGTTCATTTCTCCTCATAGCTCATCCACCCTAGACCTCTTATTCTTTCTGACAGGGGATGTAATCGAGATGTTGTGTTCTCTCTTATTGGAATTCCTCGGGGAGTGGTGGTGATGTCTGCTAACACTTATGGATTTTCTTTTCTCATCATAAGGTCTGTGACTTCCTGATTTGTTGGAGCCACTCTCCTTGTCCAATTTATTTTCTATTATGTTCAAGATCTGCAATAACTTCATGTTGAAGTCATCCTGCTGCTCCTTGGCTCTCATAAGCCTTTCATTATCATCTTTATGTCTTTGGACATCCTTCTACAAATTTTTAATGGTTTCTGCCATATTCACGTTTTCATTCCTTTCATCTCCATGTCCATTGGAGTTTGTTCCTTCCATGCCCAAATGGACATAAATCCCTCTGATTTCATCTTCCTAGATGTAAGTCCCTTGTGCCTCTTCCATTACTATGGAATCTATGTTGATATTGATATGATCTAGTTTTTTTTAACTTTGCAAAATGTGTAGCCAACAAAACTTTGTCAAGCTAACTATTTCAATAATTTCATGAAAAATATGAGCTATTTTGGTTCAATAATACATATCATAATTCTTTCTTCTGATTTCCTAGAAATTTGAATGCCCAAATCAATTTTCTGGGTGGATATTTATATTCCACTATCCAAGACCTTTCCAACGCCTTCTCCCATGCTCAATTCTAAGTCTTGAGCAGAAAGTTATGGTAATTTGAAATTTTCCCATTAACTTTTCTGTTCATACTTCCACTTGGCGCAATTTTGCGTTGTAATTATGAATTTTTGCACTTACTCCATTGCATATTTCGTATGATCTCAATTGGGTTTCTGCATAAATATATTATGGACATTTTTTCCAAGTTTCACCTCATTCTGGGTTCTAGGATGCTAGTTACAACCTGCTGAAGTTCTAGGCCAATTTGTGTTTTTGGTCTAGAATACTACAGGTACCGTATTTTCCATATTAAACACCTTTAACATGCCCAAAAATTTAATTCATCTCTAGGAATATCTTCTATGGTTCAATATATTTCCATTGACTTCTCCTACGCCTCAATCCGATTTCGAGGCAGAAAGTTATGGCTCTTTGAAGTTAGTGGGGTCTTAAAATTTACCCTTCACTGTTTGTGTTGTAACTTTCTCATAAAATATATGTTTGACGAACAATTTACACCATTAGAAATCTCTCTCTGATCTCTTTCATTTCATCTGCAAAGACAACCCTTGTCTCATGGTTTTTTATTTTCTGAAAATTCTCTTAAGGCCCTCAAAAACGCGCTACAAAAAGATGACGTTCAAATGATATAAAATGTCACAGAAAATCATTGGTTTTCTACTGTTGTTCACCCTTCAAATGACTTCACGTGCACAAATTTAAATCTGTACACCCATATTTACCATGTGCATCACTTCTCTGTCATGCCAATAACTTGCGCGCACTACTTTTATGTCGCGTGCCAATACCTATCGCGCACAGTTTTGGGACCGCACGCTGATATCCACCGTGCACAATTTTTGTACCATGCACAATTATCCACCGCACATAATTTTTGTACCGCGTGCTGATATTCCAAATGCATTTCACTCGACGTGTTGCCCCATGCCAAAATTAAGTACGCCCCACCGCGCACCAATACTTTGCGCACACCATTCACTAAATAGTCATGCGACCACATTTACCCACATTGTGCATGCAACTACCATACTCCACTGCGTTGTGTCAACACTGCCCAAAACACACGCATCATTATTATGTGTGTGCACACCATGCAATGCTAAATTTATCGTGTAGTCCTGTACACGAACATTTTTTCAAGTGATGCCGAAATTTAGCGCGCACGCCCGCACACTAACATTTTTCTATGCGGCACCGAAATTTAGTGCGCACACCTGCACACTAACATTTTTCCGTGCGACACCAAAATTTAGCGCACGTGCCAACATGCCAATATCTTTCCGTGCAGTGCCAAATTTTACCTATCACCAGCTTTTCACTGCACATCATGTATTTTTAGTGCACCCTCCCGTGCACACTCATTTTTATGCGCAACAATTCCTGGTGAATTCCACTACAGAAATTGGGGCTTTTGCTTAACTTTTTCCTTAATCTACCATAAACATTCTGCAACTATGAAATTCTTTCAATTTCACCCGATAACACTAGTTCAACCTATGTAACAACAAATCGTTGTGGGTTGACATTTCTGAAACAAATTTATCCAAAATTCAATTCGCGAATTGAGAATTTTAATTACGAATTCCGCTCCATCTGTCATGGCTTTACTATAACTTCAAATTCGACCAATTCCGAGTCTGAATTTTCTAGAACATGTATTAAATAAATAATATCTTACCACATGGACAAATTTCTCAATTTCCCCATGAATGTACCAACCGAAATTGAGGATTTTTCCCAATTTGTGTACCATATTGTAGTTGGACGCTCTGAAACTCGAAACTTGGCCACTTCGAAATAAATCCTCTATGGAATTTCGCTTCAACTCAACTTTATCGACCCATCCAGTATCAGTGTTGAAAATTGAAGCTTCGATACCAATTTGTAACATCCCCGACCAACCATGCCAAGCCACGCTACGCCAGAGAACTCTTACTATTCTCTCTATTGAACATATTGTAACATACCCAAAACCATAGTACATACTGAACTATGCCACATAACTTTTTCTCACTGCATGGAATTAAATTACATACACACAGAACTCTTGCGGAAGCATTATATATAAAATGTGAACATACAAATACATCTGTAAATACACAAATTCACACTAAAATAACAATAAACATATACATGCAACATATACAGGAAATACCCATAAAAATAAACATGTAAATAAAAATGCAGAATGTAAATTTATCACACAATTGACACTTATCTTGGTAATAATGTTACCAACTGTGTGTAGGCCTTCCACGAACCTCCTAGCCTTAGACCACACTATTCATCATTCTTAACAGTGATTCACCCCCGAGATGGGACTAAACTCCACCCGTGTGAAGGGATTCCTAACCAGGATAAAGGCTCATAGACAATAGGAATGACTCTGTCACAGGTGCCAACTCAAAATTACATCCTACAGTCTCTCATTCCCCACATGCCTGCCCCACCCAAGAAGTGTGCCCCTTCTTTGCTCAACAGTCCTTCGACTGCCCCACTTCCTTTTTGGGCTTCAGCAACAGGCCAGATAGAAAGTCTTAGAGCACTACAGCTACAGTTTAGCACCTTCATGAAGTCAATTCCCAACAATTCTCTCACTCATAGACTTTCTCACGGGCCTGACAACCCGTTTCTTCAATCAAGCTCCCAATCTAACCAGCTATACCCTCACAAAATAGCCATGGATACAGGTTCAGGGACAGTCATAAAGGTACAAAAGATAGCTCAATGGGTGTGTGTATGCTCATGGATGATTTTCTAGATGACCGAATGATGGAAAATATGATAGGAAATGAGCTAATTCCCAACAATATGTATACATGTCCCCAACTTGACACTTGTCATGTTCGGAGTTACTTTGGCCCACTTGTCCCCAACTTTAGAACTTAGGATAAAATAATTATCCATACTTTATATTTAGGAAATATTAATATAATATTCCTTTTTGGCTTAATCTCCCTAGCTTAGCCCCTCCCTTTCCCTAACCAGTGGAGTTTAGTCCCCCATCTCTTTTATCGTGGTCATTCTGTGTGCAACGATGTATTTTATATTAATCATGAGACATATACAAAAACAGGCTCATTGGCCTTTGACATCTAGGCTCTTCAGCCTAATCAAAACATAAGCATCCTAGCTTATAATAACTGGCTCACCAACCTATAAAACATAGCATATACACAAAGGCTCGTTGGCCTCACAATCACGCGCACTTAAGATGTTGCACGCGGTATCCTAGAATGTGCATACTTCATCATTTCACTACGCAATACATGTGTGCACTATTCCATTAAATGTGCATACAAATTGATATTAATCATCTCACCAACTTAAGTACATTTTCATTTACATTACAATTGGGTTTGGCCTAGGGATGTTACATCCTTCTTTTTATTTTTTTTAATTTTTTTTAATTTTTTATATTATTAAAGCCTGGAAAAGAATAAGAGAATGTTATAGTATAGTGGAGGAAATGAGCAAGGAAAATACCTATGCTCAATGCAGGGAAGCATGTGTAGGATAATGACACTCATGGGGTGTTTCCTCCAGGGTTAGGTTTCGAGTCGCAAAGGAATAAATTGCAAGGCTACCAACTGGTAGGAATGTATAAGAAAATGGTTCAACACTAGAAAGTTGAAGCTAATGTTAGGCCTAAAAGTGAGAGTTGTTAATATGTAATGCAATTACAACTCAACAAAATTTTGGAAGCCCCGTTGGTGAATTATCTAGAAATAGATTGATAGAAAGTTATGAGACTTCAATGCAAAGACATGGAGAGACTACAAAGGGCTTCTGATCCTATAGAAATACTAGTGCATAGGTTTCAAAAATGTCAGTGAGGTACTAACTAGGACACCCATGGAGAGGTAAGCTCTACCATTCATAAGCGATACCTTTAAGGCAACTTGAAGGTGTGATGTAAAAAAATAATCGGGTGGATTCTATGGCAGATATATTAATGATGTAAAGAAATTCATCATCCAAGAAGAATGGAACCTACCCTATATGCCAGTAAAGAATGCAATACCTGTTGAAGAGTCTGAAAAAATGTTGACATATGTAGTAGCATATGTTAGAGGGATTCCTATAGGTAATGGCCAAAAAAATATTGTGAAGAATATATGTAGCTTCAATGCAAAGTCATGGCGGGACTAAACAGGATGCCCAAGCCTAATAGAAAACTTACATCATGGGAACCAAAATTCAAAGGGAGTCTAAGTTAGGGCGCCCATGGAAGATAGGCTCTAACACATAAATTACGACACTTATAAACAACAAAGAAGGTTCTATGTTGCAACTCAGTGGGTTTGATCCTAACTAAAAATGAAACATGAAATGGATAATGAAAAAATGCATGGAGGGGAAAATCTAACCCATATGCCAGTTTTGAGATCATTACCTGTTGAAACAGATCGACATGGAAGAAAAGGTAACAAAGAAAAATCTCTTCAAAGTCCTATATATAATACCAAAAATACTTACCCAGAAGTTAATACGTCCAATATAGAAACCTCTAATAAAAAAATGTGATAAGGGATGCGGAACTTGAAAACAAGAAACCCTAAAAATGAAATATGTATAGAGGACCGCACAACCTTGCAACTCATGCATAATATTTCTCTAGGTAGAGACCATTTCTAGGCTTAGGACAAGGGTTTCATTGGTAACCAAATAGTAAATATTCATGTTCAGGAAGAGGTTGAGGATCCATAATCATAGCTTCAAGGATGGCCTCATCTGAAGAAAACTCAATAGCAATGAAACTAGAGCTCAAAGGCTCACAAATAGTAGGGATTAGGATCTTACAAACAATAATATCATACTCAAAAGTTAATTCCATATTACTCGAAATATGAGGAGAAAGAAAATGATTACATTCCCCTTTTGGATAAAAAAATTGATCAATTTCCCAGACCTTGTCTCAAGAAGGTGAACATAATTGTAAAGACCCTTTATTAGAAACAATTGAACACCGAGGATAAGACGCTACATAATCACCCGTGGTAGGGAAGATTCTACTCGAACAATAGGAACACACAAAGGGGAAATCTGATTTTAAATTGAAATATAATGGTGATTATCATATGAAAGCTGATCAATAATGACAATGCTTCCGTTGTGAGGAAAAGTCATCACACGAAAGAGCTTAGACGCTGAAATCTTCATCGCATAAACATAATCATTCCTAATAATAAAATTGAACTCTAAAGTGACCAACAACACTAAAAGATCAATTAGAATAGTATTCACCCCTAACATGATAGAAAAATAAGGAATAATTCGTAGAAATTCACTAGATTTTTTTTCGAAAGACAACTTCTCCCTGGTAGATGAAGCAAGATTGGGAGAACCCAAAACTTGCAAAGTTGAGGAGAATAAAATGCTTGCAGAGGATCCTTAATCTAAAATACAACGAAGAAATCATTTGTACACAGATTCAACCAGAACTATTCTGGAAAGGTGTAGAAGAATGAAGGAGACACTACATAAGGTCATTCCAATCAAAAGAAACCATATGAGGACTTGGAGGGAGCATCCTAAAAGAGAGTGGAATACCCCCTTGTTTAGAAGGTATAAAATTGTAAATGATAAAGAAGTAGTTGAAATATGCATTTGATCTGGATTATTTTTGGCACGAAATGAGAGGAGAGATATAATAAAGGAATGAACATAGATATCAAGTATATCCAATAATTATAATAGAAATATATCAGAAGTGAAACCATAAACAAAGAGATACAGTAATACACGATTTCTATTAATGAAAGAAATGTACAGAGACTGTAAAAATATAGAGTGAAAGACTCGCTAGAATGGTGGCAGCTTATCTCTGAGAAGAGATGTGACGGCTACTCGCATTCGCAAGAAGATGATTACAATGAGGATCTGAAGGACTTTTTACAATAAACAGGAATTCCCAAAACCCTAGACATCCAAAAACCTAACCCTAGGAGATGAAGCTCCAAAAGTCGTGCGGGCCCCGTTTGGGTAAGTTAGTACATCAACTTCTCGGGGTCGTAACTTTTGCATACAATATCTGTTTTAGGCGTATGATAGCTCGTTGGAAAGGTATAGTTGAGGAGATTAATTTTGGGGTATAAGTCATTCCTTTGGATATCATTTGAAACCTCTATTTCAAAAAACCTTCATTTTGGCCCTCAAAATGACCCTGGAAGTTAAAACCTGCTAAAAATAGTAAATTGCCAAAATTGCCAGAAAACTATTTTGAGCCAGTCGAAAAAGGTGGGTGGCCACCGATATCCACCTAGATAAATCCTCCCTCCTTAGGAAGAAATGGTCTCCATTGTGTTGAGTTCCCAGGGGAGAGGGAAAAGCGTTTGTTGGATCTGCATCTTGGTGAGTTGCTTGTATTGCTGGAGACATTGCACTGCTCAGTTTGTGGAAGTATGTCAAGAAACTGTTGAGGTTGAAGTTGTTCAACAAGTAGAGATACATGAGAAGACATTGTGCAGAAGGAATATTTTCACTTTGCTGTAGCCTTGTCAACCTGCTTTTATTGGATAGAAGATGCTTGGGGCGAGGTTGTAGTGGTTGTAGTGTCCTTCTGTTCTCCTTTTGAACAAATTGTGAAGAAGCTAAATTTTTCAGTATGAGATACTACCTTGCGACACTTTTTAGGTGGAAAAATAGTCAGAACTACCTATGGTATTTTGTAGAGATGACCTCCCAATGTAACAATGACACTACGGGGTCGAGACTCATAAACAACATGGCACTTCCACATATATGGCTGGCCCAAGAGAACATCACAGACATCCAGAGGGGCAACATCACATAATACCTCATCCTTGAAGGGTTGGATTCTGTATGACAATCGACATTGTTGGCTGACATGGAGCTCTCGTCCTTGGCGAAGCCACCTGATATTGTATGGCTGCGGGTGTGGTGTTGTCGACAATCCCAACTGTTTGACGACCTCTGCTGAGATGAGGTTCTTTTGGCTTCCGCTATCAACAATAAAATGTAGCAGGGTCCCCTTCACCCACATCTGTGAATGAAAAAGGCACTCCCCCTCTTCGGGATTTGTTGGTTCTTCTAGTTGAATTGTTGTAGTCACAACAATAGCAGTGGGGTCTGCGTGAATGATCTGTCCTTTACCAGTATTTTCAGAATCGGGTTCTGAATCAGGTTTCGGCTCCTTGTCTTTGATCTCGGCCACCAATGATTATTTTTATTGACATTCATCGGTGTTGTGCCAGGGGATATTGTGGAAATCACACCATTTTTCGGTGTCCTTATTTGTCTTCCCGTGACCCTTCTTTTCCTATGTCTTAGACTGGTTTTCGAGAGACTGTTTGTTAGGGTTGTCTTTGTCATACTTTGGTTGTTGCGGATTTACATATTCGAAATCGTGTTTGTTCTGGTGTTGAAATTTCTACTCGATTTTAACAACATATTGATAAACAACACTGAGTAATGAGATGTCCAGAAAATCCATTTCAGTTTGGATGTATCTATGTAGAGCCCCACGGTATTTCAGAACCAAATGTCGCTC
This sequence comes from Picea engelmannii, assembly GCA_009831015.1. NCBI lineage: Eukaryota > Viridiplantae > Streptophyta > Pinopsida > Pinales > Pinaceae > Picea > Picea engelmannii. Next base: position 562,826 of record ML777481.1, read on the forward strand.
AGAGTCTTTGATACCCAGCTTGGTGCGCAAGGTATGGAAGGTATTGGTGAACTCTGGAACTGCTTGGCCCCTCTCTTGCCGCAGTGTGGTCCATCTCATGCACTGGCCCTCATAGTTTCCAACAGGGTAATATTGTTCCTTTACCGCATCCACAAAAAAATCCCAAGTGGGATCGGCCCCATATATTTCAGACTCCTCTATGGAACTCTTCTCCCAATAAGTTTCCCACCAATGTTTGACATGGGGGAGATCTTTAAGGAGTGCGAAGGTGATCTTTTCTTTGTCAGAAAATTTGTGAATAGAGAAATAACCTTCTAGAATATTTAACCATTTGTCTAGGGCTTCTGCATCTATTTGTCCTTCAAAAATAGGAATATCAAAATTAAATTGTACCTTGAAATGTGAGGTGCCTCCAAAGTGGTCGCTTGATGAAGATGCACCTGTTGCTATGGGAAAGCATTGAAGGATGTGGGAAAAATTCTCCATCGTTTCATACCTCTGGCGTGTGAGAGCTTGCTCAAGCAACAGACTGATAGGATCATCTGTTCTATCGTTTTTATTTTCTTCCACCATTGAGGGTTTCTTGGGTGTGCGAGAGAGATTTTCCTCAAGAGAGACAAGCTCGAGACCCAACTTGCTATACTTAGACCTCGTCAGGGACATGCACTGAAAAAAACAGTCAAGAACAGCCTGCTCTAATACCACTGATCCGGATTATTTTCGGCACGAAATGAGAGCGGAGATATAATAAAGAAATGCATAGAGATATAGAGTATATCCAATAATTATAACAGAAATATATCAGATATGAAACCATAAACATAGAGATACAGTAATACACGATTTCTATTAATGAAAGAAATGTATAGAGACTGTAAAAATACAGAGTGAAAGACTCGCTAGAATGGTGGCAGCTTATCTCTGAGAACAGATGTGACGGCTACTCGCATTCGCAAGAAGATTATTAAAATGAGGCTCTGAAGTACCTTTTACAATAAACAGGAATGCCCAAAACCCTAGACATCCAAAAACCTAACCCTAGGAGATGAAGCGCCAAAAGTCATGTGGGCCCCATTTGGGTAAGTTAGTACATCAACTTCTCGAGGTTATAACTTTTGCATACGATCTTCGTCTTAGGCGTATGATAGCTCATTGGAAAGGTATCATCGAGGAGATTCATTTTTGGGGCTAAATAATGCCTTCAAATATCATTGAGAAACTCGATCTCAAAAAACCTTTATTTAGGCCCTCAAAATGGCCCCAGAAGTTAAAACCTGCTAAAAATAGTAAATTGCCAAAATTGCCATAAAATTGTTTTGAGCCAGTTGAAAAAGGTGGGTGGCCATCGATATCCACCTAGATCAGCATTACTCCTCAAAATTGGAGTGGGATCAAATGAATATTTCATCAACTCGACCACTTTGGAATAATGGTCACTCTCCAAGAGAACAATGATATTGGTCGAAGATTTCATCGATGCAACCACTTCCTCAACCACTAGTTGAATAATATGTGAGAAAAAATGGTCAAGAGACACATCACCCCCCAAAACTAAACTATTATTGGTTGAATACAAGATCAACATGATCACTTCATCAACCAACGATTGATTAGATTTTTGGGAAATCGAATATGACACAGAAATAGAAGGACCTTCAGACAAGGACCATGCTCTTCATACCATGGAAATATCAGGGGAAAAATGGGTAAGGTGATCTCCTTTGCAAATATTGCAAGGGAACTTGGGATTATATCTTATACATCTAATATTATCAACCATATCAATGCCCCTAACATGGCTTGTAGCGGTCAGTGGATTACCCCCTATATGACTTGTAGTGGCTAGGTTCTAATCTCCAACATGACTTGTAGATATTGGTGATGTTTTCCTAGAATGAATAGTAGTGACTAGACTTGTTCCCCAACATGAATTGCAATGGATGGCTTCTTGTCTTCAACATGACTCATAGAGGTTGGAGATTTTATGCCAGTATGACTAGTAGTGGCTAAACTTTTTCTCCCAACATGACTCACAGAGGTTGGTTCCTTTTCCTCAAGATGACTTGTAGGGGTTGTTTACCTATCTCCAACATTAATTGCAGAGGTTGGTGAACTAATTCTTGTATGAATTGTAGTGACTGGACTCGTTCTTCCACCATGACTCACAAAAACTAGTTTCTTTCCCCAAGCATGACTCACAGAGTCTGGTGATAGGTCTCCAACGTGACTAGCATAGGTTGGTGACTTCTTCTTATTACTCTCTCTCTTCCTATTCCTTTTATACTTTTGGTTACTAGTAGCAATACTTTCAATAGAAGAGGGAGAAGGAAAAGGGGTAAAATTTGTAGATGTAGAAGGAGAAGGATCATCATCCGTACAATGCCCCTGACATAAGGTGCTTATATGATAAGAATCAAGAGAATTCGGGACATTTGGAGTGGTCCACAACCAAACTGGTATTCCTACATTCAACCCAGGAATGTTGAAAGTGGCCATCAAGGGGGAACCAATGTTTCCAAATAAAGGGAAAAAGAACAATCCCCTTGGTTAGGGTTTCCTTGGTTGGTATCCTCAATAACTTTGGATAGAGATTTTTTATGCACAAGGTTGTCCCTTGTGAGACTGTTCATGTCCATAAAATTCTCACTCACTGACTCTCATGAACTAGTGGTATAAAAACCCATGCCTTATAAGAGGTGGCTCCATGCTTTCAAAATAAATACCAGGGGTCCTTATCGACCTATAGAGAGGTTGGTCAACCACCCTGGATCAATGATCCAAAATCGATGATACTAAAACAACCTAAGGCCAACTATACAAAGTAGAACTTTGATAAAAATTCCTAGGAGAAACATCGAAAAAAAATATTTTTTCCAAATCTTCGGTCCTATAACATCTAGTTCCACTGAGCACACTTATACTTACTTATTCTTTGAGGAAACTTGTGAGAAAGTGATCTAGTTATGATGCATTGTGATTATGATTTGCTTATGAGTTATGTTATGATGTCATTGTAATTACATTTTAATTTCTAAATGTATATATGTATCAACATATATTATTTATGAGTTCCCTGAGTGTGCAGGATACATGATAGATTGATGATGTTGATGGCATCAATGAAATTCCTTGGACTACAGATTGAGTTAGGGAGTCGATTTGTAATTGGTTTGAATATTTGATTTACATGCATGTGATTTGTATGATGATTTCATTATGTATGTTATGTATATGGGTTATTGACAGTGTTGTTGTCAGTGGATGAAGGCTTGGCCACGCTAGCTAATATTACTCACATAAGGAGTAATGGAGTCATGCACAAAAATCATACATTTGAGGGGGAGGTGTGGTAGCATCCGTATTAGAGCCTACTAGCACTCCCTCCATTAATTGAACCATAGGTTAACAATTACCTAGTTCGATAGGTTCACGGTGTTGTGAGGGTAGACTGAGACAGTCGCTCATGAGGAAATCTAAGGGGTACACAATAAGGAAAAATCATTATTCCTTAGAAGCCCTTAGTCTCTGACAAGGTCGACTAAGTGGGGTATTGACTCCAAGGTCTGACACACTTCCAAAACTAGTTAAAGGCGAGTGACACCCTTGGAGCATAGAGGTGCGCCTTGAAGGGAAGGTCGCACAATTAATTGTGAGTAAATAAAAAACTCGAAGGTCTAGAAAACAAAATAAAATACTTAGACTTGTTAGAAATGAGCATGTAAATGAGTATGTAATTATAAACAATAAATTAGCAAGATTTTAAGCCTAACTCTAAGTATAATTCTAAATCTAAATATATAATTAAATAAGTTAAAGGAATTGAGATATAGTCAAACTCTAGGAGAAGACTGAATAAGAATTAAAGGTTGAGTAATTGCACATGTGTGCATGAAAATAATAAAAGGGATTTTTAAATAAAATGAAATTAAAACCTGAGAGAATAGGGTGTCTACATAGAGTACAATATTGAGTCAATCATCCACTAAACCTAACTACAAGAAGACTCCTAATCCAATTCAAAATAAGAACTAGTTAGGGGACACTCATTAAATGAGAAATTGGGGAACTAAGGGACATCTAAGAGAAAAAATAGGAACACATTGGGGAATGTGAGGGAAATTGTATTTTTAAAATAAAATAAAAGAGGAATTACTTGTGCATGATGATTTTCAAAGGTAAAAAATAGGCTACAATCCATATGAATTACTTTGTGTTAATAAAGAGTTAATAAGTTTAGGTACAAAATACAAAGGTAGTTGCTCTATTCAATTATGGCTCATAGGCCAACCTCATACAAACCGATCTTGTCAACAATATTGGGTTGGATGTTCATGATCATCCTATCCCATATCCATTGGGATGGGTAGACAAGGATGTAAAGATAAAGGTCATAAAACAATGTAAGATCAAATTTTCCATAAGTGCATATTTTATTGATGAAGTGGATCTCAAGAGAAGAAGGATATCAAATATGAGAGGGTTATCCTGGATTTAGTGAAGGATCATCTAATTCCTCACTTATATAATAATAATATGGCCAAAGAGATGTTTGATTCCTTTTTAGGTTTATTCTATAGCACTAACATGAATAGGAAGATGGTCTTAAGAAATAAACTCAGATCTGTGCACATGTCTATTTATGAAAATGTTACCAGCTATTTCATGAGGATCACTTAGGTACATGATCATATTGCATCCATATGGGATAAATGGTTGATGTATATCTTGTTAATGTGGAATTGAACAGTTTTCTGAAATATTTGGAATCATTTGTCAAAGGATAATGCGCTTGGGAAAGTCTCCCATACTGACAAAGACTTTGGAATGATTGCATCCAAGAAGAGACTCAGGAGCAGTCTAAGAGAAGAAAGAAGGGAAATAGTGATGAGAACTTGGATATTGTCAATAAGAAAAAGACTTAGGAAAAGGAAAGAGTTCCAACAAGAAGAGTAACAGTGATGGAGGATCATCACAACTAGGGGAAACAAAGGACTTTAGTAAAATCAAGTGCTTTTCATGTCATAAGAATGAACATTATGCATCTTAATGTTCAGAGATGAATAAGGGTAAATGAAACACACATACAACAACATAAACATAGACGTATCTTGATGAGTTTGTAATGAAGTTTGAGAATGATTTCTCACTAGTTTTTTGCCTTTATACAAACACAACTACCATGAGTGCATGGTACTTGGAAAATGGTGCATATCTTCATATGACAAAAGAAGGGGAGATATTTAACAATTTGACAGAGAGGGACTCAGATGTTCATGTGGATCTTGGTGATGATTCTAAGTATGCATTGAAGGGAAAGGGAATAGTTACATTCTAGCTTGATTCAAGAGGTTCGTTGGATGTTGAGGATATGATTTATATACTAGGAATAAAGAAGAATTTAATATGAGCCTCAACTATAGAGGAAATGGATTTTTCCATTACTTTTCAGAGAGAGAAGGTGCTCATACATCTGTAGAAAGATACCCCAAACACAATAGTGGTCATTGGGGTTAGAGAGGAAACTTTATATAGGTTGCAAGGAAATCTTGTCTAGGATTTCATACATGAAAACGAGATAATATTTGGAGTTATTTCCTTAGTTAGAATGGGACTTTGATATTAGAGGAGAAATATTTGGGTAATCCTTCAAGAGTCTCACTCTAGTTATTTCAATCATCTCTATGGATGTTGAAAATTACGGCGAATGACATATTTGGGAATTGGGCCAAGATAATTTATTTGATGGAAGAAGAATTAGTATATATGTGCACGCCTGTGCATTCTCTTCAAATTCAATTTAGTGTATTATCATCTCAGGTTTTAATGGTTCTCCAAGAGTCGTTTCAGTAGAGGTAGATAATCCACCACTTTCGAGACGAGTGCTCGAAACTCAGGATACAATTGGAGGAACTGTGTCTCAGGTCATCACATAATTTGGCATCACATATAGAAACTCGCAACTCTAACAACTATGAAGAAGATTCATCTCCCACCAAAACTAGTATTTATCTCAATTTGAATGCTCTTGCACCATATTCTGGGTAATGGCTTCTAGTGGAGGAATTTCTCCATACTAGTATAAACAATGACTTATTTTTGTATATGTATATTGGGGATATATCGTAGACTATAAAGTGCCAGAATTTATGAAAGTAACTCTCGGTTTAAATTTGTAGCACTACTGTTGGTAAGTTTAATAGATTTCAAACAGAGTAATTTTGAATGCTCACCATTGCAATTTTGGACAAGATGTAATTCTCTCACGTTTTCATATGTTGTTTTATATTAATACATTTTCCCCCTTTTATATTAAAAAAATATTAAATTATGTGGAAAGTTATAATATAAATCATTTAATTCAAAAAAAATTATTATAAGTTATTTTTGATACATTTCAATTGACAAATTCAGTTATTTCAAAGTGATGATTTTGATACTAAACTAATGTTAAATGAAATATTTTGGTGATTATGATGTTAAGATGATAAAATTTACCAAATAAATATTGCAAATCAAACTAAATATTATTCAAATTATTATTTATATATTTGAACATGGTAGAACAAAGTATCAAAATTTTAAGAAACAAGTAAGTTGTGAAATCAAGTTATGTCTTATATTATTTAGGGCATGATATATTAAAAGGAAACTACATTCATCATCAACCTCCATTATATTAAAACTTTTGTAAAACTTGTCTCCAATCTTTTTTATAATATAAACAAAATCCTAAAACAAAACAATTAATTCCCTATCATTTTCCTTAAGGTTCCATAGACCAAAGTTGGTATTATTGAATGGTAACAATCATGATGATGATGATGATAATTATCATCATCGTCATCATCATCCCTATTAAATTTAAACACATCAATATAGAGTGATACGAAGTGCATTGTTGTAGGGTTGAAAAAACCTATAAGGGGTTGGTGCCTCCTTCCAATTGGTGTGGAAGAATTTTGGAAGTTGGTGCTTTTTGTGAATGTAATGTTATGATATATAAGAAATCATTTCACGGTTTTCTCCTATTTGGTTTTCCACATAAAATTCTTGTGTACACTGTATTTGTGGTTATATGTTATGCATTTTTCATGATATATTGAATGAAATCATAAAGTGATAAATTATGGATAAGTTGATGATTACATGTTTAGTTGAAAAGTGGTAAAAAGAAATCAATAATGATTCACCCCCCCTCTCAGTATTGGTGGATATTCCAACAATTCGTGTTAGAGAAGGTCCTTCAGAAACACTCTAATAACTGAAAGGTAGATCATGGAGTGCACCAAGAATGGAACACCACTGTTTGATGGTAAAAAATGTTCCTTTTGGAGTAGAAGGATGAAAATATTTATGCAAGAAGAAGGATATGATGTATGGAAAGTATTATAATATGGATACAAGGAACCTACCACTCCCCCAACAGATAAAGATGGAAAGAAGCTTAGTGAAAAAAAATTGAAAGATAAAAATGTTATTCCCATTGGCATGCTTGATTCAGTATATGTCAAGGTTATGCATTATGATTCTACAAAGGATGTTTGGGATAAACTTGAAAATGTTTATGGAGATGCCAAAGTCAAAAGGGCCAAGCTTCAAACTTACAGAGGTAAATTTGAACAACTGAAAATGAAGGGAGATGAATATATTGCATCTTATTGTTTGTGAGTTGATGAAATAGTGAACACTATTAAAGGATTATGAGAAGAAATTAAAGAACCAATGATTGTTCAAAATGTACGAAGTTCTCTTCTAATGATATTTGATCCAAAGATTTCATCCCTAGAATAAAGAGTATATCTTGCTACATTGATCATGGATGAGCTACATAGAATACTTACAACTTATAAAATGAGAATAGAACATGATAATCCATCCAAGAATGAAGCAACTTGTCGATTTGAATATGTAGTGATGATTCAAATGAAGATGAATAAATAGCCAACTTCATAAGGAAGTTGAAGAGAGGAACTGACAAGTACAAAGGTAAGCTTCCCTTAATGTGCTTTAATTGTGGTAAAATTGGTCATATTTATTCTAAATTTCCTTATGCTAATAATTCAGATAGTGATGAAGAAGAAGTTCCCAAGAAATGAAAGAAATACAAAAAGGGAAAAAAGAAATAAAAGAAAAGAAAATTCTTCAAGAAAATAATATACTCAATAGAAGATGGTTGTTCATATGATGAGCATAGTGATAGTGATAGTGATAGTGAATCAGAAAGAATGCTCTTTATGGCAATGGATACTCAGAAAGGAACCCTTGAAAATGATGAAGAATATTATGAAGACGAAGGTGGAGTATATCTTGAGGTAGAACTGATATGTGCTTTATGTGAGCTAAAAGAAGGTTCTCAAAAATCCAATTAAGGAAGAATTGAACAAGGTAAAAGAAAGTTCTCAAAATCCCAACAAAAAATATGAATATGTCCAACAGATTATTAAAAATATAAAGGTACACCTAGAAGAAGAAAAGAGAATGAAAGAATTAATGAATATGCAGATGATGAAGAAAGAAGAAGATTGTGAGAAGCTTGAAGAAGAAGTCGTCATATTAAGAGTTGAAGTTGACAAGCTCAACAAGAACTTGAGGAGCTCTCAAGTACTAGAATATATCATCAACTATCAAAGTTATGCTTCAAGAAAACATGTATTGGATACATTGTGTAACATCCCTGACCATCAACCCCTGTCGTGTAACGCTACATAAGAAAACTTAACTTTTCCTTTACTGCTCTGATACAATTCATGTGACATTCCTGACCTTAAACAGCAGGCCAAGCCATGCCACCAAGTAATTTGTGGAAATAATCACATATAAAATTAGCCAGAAGATAGAGATAACATATGGTGTTCACACCTAAAAATATATATCTATCTAATGTAATTAAACAAAAGAAACATTTAACACATACATGCAACATATATAGATACAAACATTATTCATTAATTATAATGCAAATACAAATACCCAACATACAACAAACACATAATTGGTACTTATCTTTTAATAGATGACCACTAACTACGTGCAACCTTCCACAAACCTCCCAGCCTTAGACCATGTTTCTCATCATGCTCAGCAGTGGGTCACCTCCGAGCTGAGACTAAACTCCACCAGGAAAGGGAATTCTAGGCTTGGAAAATAAAACAAGGAAGTTGCACATAACAATAGGAAGGATCTTTTATCCCAGGAGGGAACACGTTCACTAATACAATATCATCGACTACTACACCTCCCTTACCTTGGGCTTCAACAATAACCTAGACCAGAAGTCTCAGAGTAATGTAGTTATTACTGGACTCCCTTCCAAGAGAACTCACTTCCCAACAAACTCTCTCACCAGGGAGAGTTTCTCACATCCCTAACAACCTACCTCTTCAATTCAACTCCTAAGAAATACAACAACAACATTCAGCTAACAAACAATGATGAAAACAACATAAAATGGTTATGGACACTAAAACTGTCAACAACCAGACACTAAGACATAACATGGCTCAGGAAAATATAAATGCGTCAGACTTCAGATGAGACACACGATATAACTCAAGTACGACTGCAGGATTCCAAAAGTGTGTACTAGATACAAATTCGATGATGATGAAGAACTTTTTCAATGCATTAATCCCTGGTCAAATGGGAGGGGTAAAAGTCTTCCAGAGAGTCATAAGGGTCGTGAGGAAACTCGAAACTAGTCCCCCGATGCAAGGATGAGAAACAATGCTAGAATGGGAAGTGAACCCCCAACGAGCTGGCTTTCCCAACTATAAACTGCATGCTCCCAGTTTGACACATGTCTTCCTGAAGCTGCATGAGTTCCACTTAGCACTCGTTCCCCCTTTTTCCCAGGAACTTAGGACAACACGAGTTATTTCAACCATAGACTTTGGGAAAGAATAATAAAATATTATTCCCTTATAGGCAAGCCCTCTAGCTTAGCCCCTTTTTCTAGACACTTATCCCCCCTTTCCTTAAACTACCTAGTGGAGCTTAGTCCCCCATAACTCTTCTTTGTGGTCGGTCTACACACAACAGTGTAATTTTATTAATGATGTGGGCATTTACATATACAAAATCAGGCTCATTGGCCTTAGCATCTGGCTCACCAGCCTAATAAAAACATAATTCTCTTATCTTATAACCACTTGGATCACTAGCCTATAAACAAAATTATAATTCAGTAGGGGCTCGGCCTTGGGGTGTTACAATCCCCTCCCCTTATTTTTTCATTGTCCTCAGTGCAACTTATTTACACAACATCAAGAAAATTTTTAAAATCTTCAAAAAGACCATACCAGCATAGCATCCTCATGCTCCCATGTCGCGTCCTCGAAACCCTACCAGGTCCACTAGACCTTTACAAGACCTATGTATTTATTCCAGATCTTTTTGATCTTCCAGTCCAATATGCGCACCAGATGCACTTGCAAGACACCTTCTTTCTCCACCTGAATAACATTCCAATCAATAACATGATTAACATCATGTATATATTTCTTAAGCAATGAAACATGAAACACATTATGTACAATCATGTATGAAGACAATGCAAGCATATATGCAACCGGTCCAATCCTTTCTAGGATTTCAAATGGCCCACAATATCTGGCTGCCAACTTTGAATAGTTTCCCAACTTTAGAGAAATTTTGTTGGATTTCACTTTCAAGAAAACATGATCACCAACTTTAAACTCCCTGTGGGTTCTACCTTTGTCTGCATAGATTTTCTACTTGTCTTGGGCAAGCTTCAAATTTGTAACATACCCAACCACCTACAGGTAGGGGCATGCTACCTTCAATCCCTCCCTTGGAATTCTTTCTCTTACCGATACCTTTCTAAGATTTAAGGATGCATAAAAGAAAATACTTTAATGACATGCACAACAATATCCAGCAAGAACGCACAATCTAATATTTAGTTAGACGATAATTAAAATACATAGCGGAATACATTCATACACATATAGTAATGACACAACAAAGAGCACTTATCTTTATAAAAAGGTGACACTAACTGGTTGCAAACCAAGGACGTTCCAGTCAACCATAGACATCATTGCTAAAAATCTCAATAGCAGTGTCACCCTCGATCTAGGGATATTTATCTAGAAAGATGGTTCCAGAGTGTACTTGGGTTCCCAAACCAAATAGCTCTCAATCTCTCACAGGTTTCCCATAACCCACAACAATCCAAGTATCCACCTTTGTTCTACCCATCCTGTACCACCCAAGAGAATGGACCTCCACCCTTATCTACCATGCATTCCCTTAGGCAGTCTTTCTTCTTTATTTTGGGGCCTCTAACACAACTGGTCCAAAATCTCAATGTTGGAACTTTCAAGACTCACAGTTGTGAGAAAAAAAGGCACATGCCAACGCATATCAGACATGCAGGCTCCAATTCATGGTTGGATTGCACCAACGACCATTACAACCAACTATCCCATGGCTAACTCTCAACGGTTCCTTTCCCTTTACCAAGTCAAGAATAAATAGTATATATTGCTACATTGAGCGTGGATGAGCTACATAAAATACTTGTAACTTATAAAATGAGAATAGAACATGATAATCCATCCAAGAATGAAGCAACTTTCAAAGCATCCAATTAGACAAGAAAGAATAACAAAAGTCAAATTCGATTTGAATATGCAGTGATGATTCAAATGAAGATGAATAAATAGCCAACTTCATAAGGAAGTTGAAGAGAGTAATTGGAAAGTACAAAGGTAATCTTCCCTTAATGTGCTTTAATTGTGGTAAAATTGGTCATTTTTATTCTAAATTTCCCTATGCTAATAATTCAGATAGGGATGAAGAAGAAGTTCCCAAGAAATAAAAGAAATACCAAAAGGTAAACACGAAATAAAATAAAAGAAAAGTCTTCAAGAAAATAATATACTCAATAGAAGATGGTTATTCATATGATGAGGATAGTGATAGTGATAGTGAATAATAAAGAATGCTCTTCATGGAAATCGATACTTAGAAAGGAACCCTTGAAAATGATGAAGAATATTATGAAGACAAAGGTGGAGTATATCTTGAGGTAGAACTAATATGTTCTTTATGTGAGCTAAAAGAAGGTTCTCAAAAATCCCCTTAAGGAAGAAATGAACAAGGTAAAATAAGGTTCTCAAAATCCCAACAAAAACTATGAATAAGTCCAATAGATTATTAAAAATATAAAGGTACACCTAGAAGAAGAAAAGAGAATGAAAGAGTTAATGAATTTGCAGATGATGAAAAAAGAAGAAGATTGTGAGAATCTTGAAGAAGAAGTCATCATATGAAGAGTTGAAGTTGACAAGCTCAACAAGAACTTGAGGAGCTCTCAAGTACTAGAATATATCATCAACTATCAAAGTTCTACTTGAAGAAAACATGTCTTGGATACATTGTGTAACATCCCCGACCATCAACCCCTGTCAGGTAACACTATATAAGAAAACTTAACTTTTCCTTTACTGCTCCGATACCATTCCTGTGACATTCCCGACCTTAAACAACAGACCAAGCCATGCCACTGAGTAATTTGTGGAAATAATCACATATAAAAATTAGCCAGAAGATAGAGATAACATCTAGTGTTCACACTTATAAATATATATCTATCTAATGTAATTAAACAAAAGAAACATTTAACACATACATGCAACATATATAGATACAAACATTATTCATTAATTATAATGCAAATGCAAATACACAACATACAACAAACACATAATTGGTACATATCTTTTAATAGACGACCACTGACTGTGTGCAAACCTTCCACGAACCTCCCATCCTTAGACCATGTTTCTCATCACAATCAACAGTGGGTCACCCTTGAGCTGAGACTAAACTCCACCAGGCAAGGGAATTCTAGGCTTGGAAAATACAACAAGGAAGTTGCACATAACCATAGGAAGGATCTTTTATCCCAGGAGCCACATACACCCACAACCCACAGACCCTCATTCTCCACATGCCTACTCCATCTCAAGAGGGTACACCTTCACTAATACAAGATCATCAACTACTACACCTCCCTTACCTTGGGTTTCAACAATGGGCTGGACCAGAAGTCTCAGAGTACTGTAGTTATTACGAGACACCGTTCCAGGAGAAATCACTTCCCAACAAACTCTCTCACCAGGGAGAGTTGCTCACATGCCTGACAACCTGCTTCATCAATTCAGCTCTTAAGAAATACGACAACATTCAGCTAACAAACGATGACGACAACAACATAAAATGGTTATGGACACCGAAAGTGTCAACAACCAAACGCTAAGACACAACATGGCTCGGGTGAATATAAATGCATCAGAATTCACATGAGACACACGATATAACTCAAGTACGACTGCAGGATTCCAAAAGTGTGTACTAGATACATAGTAAATGATGATGAAGAATGGTTTCAATGTGTTAATCCCTGGTTAAACAGGAGGGGTGACAGTCTTCCAGAGAGTCGTAAGGGTCATGAGGAAACTCGAAACTGGTCCCCCGATGCAAGGATGATACACAATGCTAGAATGGGAAGTGAACCCCCAATGAGATGGATTTCCCAACTATAAACTACATGCTCCCAAGTTGACACATGTCTTCCTGAAGCCGCATGAGTTCCACTTAGCACTCGTTCCCCTTTTTTCCCAGGAACTTAGGACAACACGACTTATTTCAACCATAGACTTTGGGAAAGAATAATAAAATATTATTCCCTTAGAGGTAAGCCCTCTAGATTAGCCCATATTTCTAGACACTTAGCCCCACTTTCCTTACCCTACCTAGTGGAGCTTAGTCCCCCATAACTCTTCTTCGTGGTCGATCTACACGCAATAGTGTAATTTTATTAATAATGCAGGTGTTTACATATACAAAATCATGCTCATTGGCCTTAACATATAGCTCACCATCCTAATAAACACATAAGTCTCTCAGCTTATAACCACTTGTCTCACTAGCCTATAAACAAAATTATAATTCAGTAGGGGCTCAGCCTTAGGGTGTTACAATCCCCTCCCCATATTTTTGCATTGTCCTCAGTGAAACTTATTTACACACCATCAACAAGATTTTCAAAATCTTCAAAAACACCGTACCAACATAGCATCCTCATGCTCCCATGTCGCATCCTCAGAACCCTACCAGGTCCACTGGAACTTTACAAGACCTATGGATTTATTCCAGATCTTTTTTTTCTTCCGGTCCAATTTGCGCACCGACTGCACTTGCAAGACACCTTCTTGCTCCACCTGAATAACATTCCAATCAATAACATGATTAGCATCAAGTATATATTTCTTAAGAAATGAAACATGATGCAGGAGCATCACTCACTCATCAAGCGAGCCAGCGCGTGGGGCAAAAAAAGACAGCTGGACAGCGCCTATACCAATTTTGAAATGCTTTGGAAGTGTTACGCCGCTCTTTAATGAAGTCATATTTAAAGAAGAGAACTTGTATGTAAAGGGGACCTTGAGACTTTAAGCTCTCGTCCTTAGTAGATAGGAAGGCATTTAATAGATTTAATGTTGATAGATAGGAATTTAATGGTAGATTTGATAGTTTCAGTTTTCAAGAGGGAAAACGGATATAGACACCCTCCCTTTGTACATTGTAACATTCATTCAGATGATCATTCATTCAGGAGCAGAAGAGAAGAGCAAGCAAAGAACTGGTGAAGAACACCCATGTACAGATGTTTTTGAATTAATAGAAGAGTCTCTGATTCAATTTCATGCTTGGTGGTGTCTCTCTGTGTAAGATGCTCATATGTGCTTGAATGTATGTTTTCTTGTATGCATTTGCTTTCGAATATGTTGTGCATGTGATTTCAGAGATTTAGTTGAAGTCTGAGAGAGAATAGAATGAGTTTCAATTGTTTCTCTGTTTGAGCCGGGAGATTCCTGCATAGAGTGCAGTTGAATTCATCTGCATAGAGTGCGTTGATGAGGCTCAACAGTTGAACTCTTATTCTCACTCACCCTGAAATTGATTGGGTTTAATAGAGTCGTGCAGGAGAAGTGCGGGCTGAATCTAAAGTCTCAGTAGTTAGTCTGAGTACAGGAAGGCAGAGATTACTGTGGCTGTAAGTGCCCAGGATTCAAAAAAACTCACCACTTTGAGAACTGTTGGAGGTCGAGGACAAGAAGTGTATGAAAAGTCTCTGAAGGAATCGAAGTTGACAAGCTCTGGAGGAATAGTTCCTTCATGAGTCCTGGGAGAAGGACCCAGGAGAAGGTCCGAACCGGGAGGAGCTTTGAAGTGGAAGAAATCCTTGGAAGGAGGAATAAACGGTCAGAATTCGCAGAAGAGAATCGTGAAATCCCGCCAGCCGTCAGATCTGGGAGAAGGTGCAAGGGATTTAACCCTAGGCACAGGAAGGGACCCAGAGCCATCGGGATTCGGCTATCGGGTTTCATGGAGGTCAGAGTTTTGCACCCGCTGAAATCGTGATTGGCGATTTCCCGAAGTCATTGGAGTCGTCAATTGTCGTGAGGACACGTGGCACAGGATCCGGAAGAGTCAGGATTCGGCATATCGCGAGTAGAAGAAACAAGTAGCGGGAACAAAAGTTACGACATTGTGATCCGCGATACCCTGAGTTGATCATAACCGTTGATCGTGGGGACGCGTGTTGAGGAATCCCATCATATCGGGGTTCGGAGAATCGGGATTCTCGACAAGCAAGAACTCTTGTAGGACGGATTCGTGATCCGCAAAATCCCAAAGGCGACGTAGGAGCGTGGGACCCCGGAGGCAAGTGGAGTACAGGTGGCGTTGTATCAGGCAATCGGTACATCGGCATTCGGGGTTTTCAAAGGTAAATAAATTGTGAACGGTGAAATCACGATCCCATGATCCCCGATAGAGAGGAGAGAGGAGGTGACGTGGCGAGAGATAGCACACGTTCCATCAGAGTTCGGGGTTCGGGAATTCGTGGTACATGTGAACCGCGACATCGGATGTTCCGATTTCCCGATAGGGAAATCCCCGACGAACAAGGAAGCATTGACCTTTGACCCATTGGGGTTCGGGGTTTTGGTTAGCAAGTGAACCATGCCCACAAGTTTCACGGCATCGCGAAACCCGATTTCCCAAGAATACTGTCGGGAGATCAATAGAGGATCTTGTGGGTAACAAAAGGTCCCGATACGGGATCTGAAGGGCATTGTAATCTCTTCGGGCCTAAGTGAAAGAAGGTCCTGGTGGAAGTGGGTTGCCTAAGAGGGGTGACTTGCGTCAGAGTGGTATCAGAGCAGGAAGACATCTTTGTTTTCTATAGCAGAGAAGAGAGGACATCATGCCACCGAGGACAGAAAGGCAGTCGCATGATCGAGAAGACAGGGATGCGCGAAGAAGAGGTAGACCAGCAGGGAATCCAGAGATGGAGCGACAGATACGAGATCTTAGGGTGAGACTCGATGAGATGGAAACAACTCAGAGACGTGGAGTTGATGCTGGAGAGTTCAGTGATTCCGAGGTTGAAGAGGAAGCAGGACATGAAGGAGAGGTCATAGCAGAGGACGCATCCACGGAGCGATTGATAAAATCCATCGCCCGGATGCGTTCTAAGACCAAAATGGACATTCCAATCTATGAAGGAATCCTGGATGCAGAAGATTTGTTGGATTGGATCAGGGCTCTTGATACCTACTTCGATTATGAAGATATCGAAGAGGACAAGAAGATAAGGCATGTTGTTACCAAGTTAAAGGGACATGCATCATTATGGTGGGACGAGTTGCAAGCGGACAGACGTTCCAAAGGCAAACAGAAAATTAAGAGCTGGGATAGGATGATCGCCAAGATGAAAGTGAAATTCATCCCCAGAGATTACCAGATCACTCTGTTCAGGAAAATGCAGAATCTGAGACAGAAGATGATGATGGTGAAAGAGTACATCGAAGAGTTTTACAGACTCAACATTAGAGCAGGTCATCGGGAGAGCGATGATGAGAAGGTGGCGAGATATCTGAATGGTCTGAGATATGACATTCAGGATGAGTTAATCATGCTAACCATCAGGACGGTGGAATATGCTTACCAATTGGCTCTGAAAGCCGAAGAGAAGCTGAGCCGTAAACAGGGTCAGCGAGGGCGAGGCAGAAGCCAACCAAGAGGCAAAGCAGTTGCCTAAGAAAGAACCCAAAAACCCAATGAGGAATGGAAGATACCTCAGGGTAAGGTTGAGAGAGGTGGAACCTCACAACAAAGGCAGCAATATGCTGAGCCGAGGAGGCAGCATACAGAGCAAGGTGGCGGTTATGCTGATGCCAATACTTTTCCTTGTACCAGAGGTGGGGGAAGAGGTAGAGGAGGAATCATCACATGTTTTACATGTGGAAAGGACGGACACAAAGTTGTTGATTGTCCAGACAGGAAAAAGGACATTGGAGAAGCTCACATCATTGAAGCACAGAGGCATCATGTTGAGGATGAAGACACCGGGAGTGGGAAGTCACTAACGGTGCATAAAGTTCTCTTAACACCTGAGAAAGAGGTGGAGGACACAACTCAAAGAACCAGACTGTTCAGGACCACGTGCAAGACTAAGGGCTGGAAATGCAAGGTCATAGTGGACAGTGGAAGAAACGATAATCTCGTTTCGACCGAGATGGTGGAGAAATTGGAGCTGGAAACGACCAACCACCCGAGCCCATACAAGGTATCATGGCTGCAGAAAGGACACCAAGTAAGTGTTACCAAACAATGCTTGGTTGAATTTAAAATGGGTGAATATAGAGATAAAATTTTGTGTGATGTCATTCCCATGGATGTCTGTCATGTATTATTGGGTAGACCATGGAAGTACGACCGAAATGTGGTTCATGATGGGAGAATGAACACATATACCCTGGAGAAGGATGGGAGGTCACATACGTTGCTTCCGATAAAGGATAAAGAAGTGAAGCCGGAAGTAAACAGCACCATACTTCTTATGAGTGGGAAGGAGCTTCTCACAAATATGGAGAAGAATGAAGATCCACAATTCTTTGTTGTCAGAAAGCCGAGAATTGTCCTGACAAGCACAAGAGTGGATGACTTACCAGACGAGATTTAGGAACTGCTGGGAGAGTTTGCTGACATCATCGTGGATGAACTACCTCATTCGTTACCACCGATGCGGAGTGTGAGTCATCACATCGACCTCATACCTGGAGCAAGCTTGCCGAATAAGGCCGCGTACAGGTTGACGCCTCAGGAGAATGAGGAGGTCAAAAGACAGGTACAGGATCTGCTGGACAAAGGACTGGTCAGGGAGAGTCTCAGTCCGTGTGTTGTTCTGACAGTACTAAGTATGAAGAAGGATGGAGGCTGGAGAATGTGTATAGACTCCAGGGTGATAAACAAGATTACCATCAGGTACAGATTTCCACTTCCAAGAATGGATGATCCGATGGATTGCGTGAGTGGGGAAAATTATTTTTCGAAGATTGATCTCAAGAGCGGATATCACCAAAAAAGCATTCAAGACAAATGAAGGTTTGTACGAATGGCTGGTCATGCTGTTTGGTTTGACAAATGAGCCAATCACATTCATGAGACTGATGAATGAAGTCCTGAGGGAATTCATTGGAAAATTTATAGTCGTATATCTGGACGACATATTGATCTTCAGTAAGACAAAGGCTGAACACTTGAGACACTTGGCCATTGTAATGAGAAGATTGCAGCAGGAGAAGATGTTGATCAACATGAAGAAGTGTTCCTTCATGAAGACAGAGCTCATCTATCTGGGCTTTGTTATTTCATCGAATGAGTTGAAAATGGATCCTGAAAAGGTGGAAGTGATCAAGAATTGGCCATCACCGATAAATGTTTTAGAGGTGAGAAGTTTCCATGGATTGGCTAGTTTCTACAGGAAATTCATTCGAAATTTTAGTGGAATTAGCGTCGTAATGATGGACATGGTGAAGAAGTGGCATAAACTTTTTCATTGGACAGCAGAGGCTGAGAAAATCTTCAATCATTTGAAGCGAAAGATCACAAAGAAACCAATTTTGGTATTGCCTGATTTTCAGAAGACATTTCAGGTGAAATGTGACGCCAGTGGATATGCTGTAGGAGGAGTCTTGAGTCAGGATGACAGGCCAGTTGCATATTTCAGTGAGAAGCTGGATGAAGCAAAAATGAAATACTCCACATATGATAAGGAGTTTTATGCCATTATACAGGCATTGAAAAAGTGGAGGCATTACTTGATACCCAAAGAATTTGTATTGTACAGTGATAATCATGCATTGCAGTTTGTGAGTCAACAGGATAAGTTCAACCAAAAACATGCAAAATGGGTAGAGTACATGCAAAATTTCACGTTTGTGATTAAACACATTTCAGGAACTGCTAACAAAGTGGTTGATGCCTTGAGCAGGAAATGTTTGTTGCTGCAGGAATTCAGAGTCAAAACGTTGGGTTTTGAGAATCTGAAAGATATGTATGCTGGAGATGCAAATTTCGGAGAGGCATACGAGGAAGCTGAGAACCCAGTTCTCAGAGATCGGAGCCCGTGGATAGACTACATGATCCAGGAGGGATTGTTGTTCAGAGGCAATCAACTGTGCATTCCAAATTGCTCCATGAGGGAGAATTTGGTGAAGGAAAAGCATAGTGGAGTCTTAGCAGGTCACTTTGGGCACGACAAAACATTCGCGAAGCTGAGCGAATCGTATTATTGGCCGGGCATGCGAGTAGTGTTAAACGATTTGTTGACAGATGCAGGATTTGTCAACATTCAAAGGGCCGAAAGCATAACGCAGGGTTTTATCAGCCATTGCCCATACCTGAGAGGCCATGGGAGGCAATCAGCATGGATTTTGTTCTAGGGTTGCCGAGAATGCAAAGAGGGGTTTATTCCATCTTCGTGGTGGTAGAAAGGTTTTCAAAGATGGCACATTTTATTCTGTGTCAGAAGACCAGCAATGCGACACACATCGCGAACTTGTTTTTTAAATAAATCGTCAGACTGCATGGATTGCCGAGAAGCATAGTCTCAGACAGGGATACTAAATTCATAGGTAATTTTTGGAGGACGCTATGGAAAAATATCGGAACTAATTTGGATTTTAGTTTATATTACCATCCGCAGATGGATGGGCAAACAGAGGTGGTGAACAGGAGTCTGGGGGATTTATTGAGAAGCTTGGTGACAGAGCACCACAGCAGTTGGGACCAGATATTACCACAGGAAGAGTTTGCGTACAACGATTCGGTGAATCGGAGTACAGGAAAAGGCCCATTCCAAATTTTGTATGGAACATAGCCGAGGGGAGTTTCTGAGCTCAGGGAGTCAGAACAGGATGCAACTAGCAGTGCTAGTGCTGAAGAGTTCGCTGAGGCAATGAGAGAACTTCACAGTCAAGTGAAGCAGCGACTGATGAAATCAAATCAAGAGTATAAGCGCAGAGCCGATCAGCGAAAGAGATAGCTTCAGTTCGAAGTTGGTGATTTGGTTCTGGTGCACTTGAGGAAAGAAAGGTTCCCAAGGGGAACATATAACAAACTCAAGATGAAGAAAATTGGGCCGTGCAGAGTCCTAAAGAAATTCGAGGAGAATGCATATGAGATTGAGTTGTCGGATGGCATCGGGATATCTCCGATTTTTAATGTTTCGGATTTGTACCCATACAGGGTTGGAGAAGAAGAAACTGGGACTGAGGAACCATTGATCCAGTGGCAGAAGAAATTGCCAGTAGCATAAAAACCACAGATGGAGTGCATACTGGACAAGCGATTGGGCAAGAAGACCAGGCGAAAGAAGTATTTTGAGTACCTGGTGAAGTGGAAAAATCACCCAGTGGAGGATGCCAACTGGGAGACAGAAGAAGTCATACAGAAGTGTGGGCAGACTGTGCAGGGGCTCATGGAAAGGAGCCCATGAAAATTTTCAAGCCAAGGAGTATGATGCAGGAGCATCACTCACTCATCAAGCGAGCCAGTGCGTGGAGCAAAAAAAGATAGCTGGACAGCGCCTATACCAATTTTGAAATGCTTTGGAAGTGTTGCGCCACTCTTTAATGAAGTCATATTTAAAGAAGCGCACTTGTATGTAAAGGGGACCTTGAGCCTTTAAGCTCTCGTCCTTAGCAGATAAGAAGGCATTTAATAGATTTAATGTTGATAGATAGGAATTTAATGGTAGATTTGATAGTTTTAGTTTTCGAGAGGGAAAACGGATATAGACACCCTCCCTTTGTACATTGTAACATTCATTCAGATGATCATTCATTCAGGAGAAGAAGAGAAGAGAAAGCAGAGAACTGGTGAAGAACACCCATGTACAGAAGTTTTTGAATTAATAGAAGAGTCTGTGATTCAATTTCATGCTTGGTGGTGTCTCTCTGTGTATGATGCTCATATGTTCTTGAATGTATGTTTTCTTGTATGCATTTTCTTTCGAATATGATGTGCATGTGATTTTAGAGATTTAGTTGAAGTCTGAGAGAGAACAGAATGAGTTTCAATTGTTTCTTTGTTTGAGCCGTGATATTCCTACATAGAGTGCAGTCGACTTCATCTGCATAGAGTGCGTTGATGAGGCTCAGCAGTTGAACTCTTATTCTCACTCACCCATAAATTGATTGGGTTTAATAGAGTCATGCAGGAGAAGTGCAGGCTGAATCTAAAGTCTCAGTAGTTAGTCTGAGTACAGGAAGGCAGAGATTACTATGGCTGTAAGTGCCCAGGATTCAAAAAAACTTAACACTTTGAGAATTGTTGGAGGTCGAGGACAAGAAGTGTATGCAAATTCTCTGAAGGAGTCAGAGTTGACAAGCTCAGGAGGAATAGTTCCTTCGTGAGTCCTGGGAGAAGGACCCAGGAGAAGGTCCGAACCGGGAGGAGCTTTGAAGCGGAAGAAATCCTTGGAAGGAGGAATAGACGGTCAGAATTCGCAGAAGAGAATCGCGAAATCCCGCCAGCCGTCAGATCTGGGAGAAGGTGCGAGGGATTTATCCCTAGGCGCAGGAAGGGACCCAGAGCCATCGAGATTCGGCTATCGGGTTTCACGGAGGTCAGAGTTTCGCACCTGCTAAAATCGTGATTGGCGATTTCCCGAAGTCATTGGAGTCGTCGATCGCTGTGAGGACACGTGGCACAGGATCTGGAAGAGTCGGGATTCGACATATTGCGAGTGGAAGCAACAAGTAGCGGGAATGAAAGTTACGACATTGCGATCCACAATACCCCGAGTTGATCATAACCGTTGATCATGGGGACGCGTGTCGAGGAATCCTTTCATATCAGGGTTCGGAGAATCGGGATTCTCGACAAGCAAGAACTCTTGTAGGACGGATTCGCGATCCGCAAAATCCCGAAGGCAATGTAGGAGCGTGGGACCTCGGAGGCAAGTGGAGTACAGGTGGCGTTGTATCAGGGAATCAGTACATCGGCATTCGAGGTTTTCAAAGGAAAAGAAATTGTGAATGGTGAAATCGTGATCCCGCGATCCCCGATAGAGAGGAGAGAGGAGGTGATGTGGCGAGAGATAGCGCACGTGCCATCTTATAGCGAACCGCGACATCAGATGTTCCGATTTCCCGATAGGGAAATCCCCGACGAACAAGGAAGCGTTGACCTTTGACCCATCGGGGTTCGGGGTTTTGGTTAGCAAGTGAACCGCGCCCACAAGTTTCAGGACATCGCTAAACCCGATTTCCCGAGAATACTGTCGGGAGATCAACAGAGGATCCTATGGGTAATAAAAGGTCCCGATACGGGATCTGAAGGGCATTGTAATCTCTTCGGGCCTAAGTGAAAGAAGGTCCTGGTGGAAGCGGGTTGCCTAAGAGGGGTGACTTGCGTCAAAACATGAAACACATTATGTACAGTCATGTAGGAAGACAATGCAAGCATATATGCAACCGGTCCAATCCTTTTTAGGATTTCAAATGGCCCACAATATCTGACTACCAACTTGGAACAGTTTCCTAGTTTCAGGGAACTTATGTTGGATTTCACTTTCAAGAAAACATGATCACCAACTTTAAACTCTTTGTGGGTTCTACCTTTGTCTGCATAGATTTTCTTCCTGTCTTGGGCAAGCCTCAAATTTGTAACATACTCAACCACCCATAGGCGGGGGCATGCTACCTTCAAGCCCGCCCTTGGAATTCTTTCTCTTACCAATACCTTTCTAATATTTAAGGATGCATAAAAGAAAACACTTTAACGACATGCACACCAATATCCAACAAGCACGCATAATCTAATATTTAGTTAGATGATAATTAAAATACACAACATAATACATTCATACATAGATAGTAATAACACAAAAAAGAGCACTTACCTTTATAAAAAGGTGACACCAACTGGTTGTATACCAAGGACATTGCAGCCAACCGTAGACAGCACTGCTACAAATCTCAACAGCAGTGTCAAACCCGATCCAGGGCTATTTATCTAGAAAGACGGTTCTAGAGTGTACTTGGGTTCCCAAACCAGTTAGCTCTCAAGCTCTCATAGGTTTCCCAGCACCCACAACAATCCAAGTATCCATCTCTCTTCTACCCATCCTATACCTCCCAAGAGAATGGACCTTGACCCTTCTCTTCCACGCATTCCCTCAGGCAGTCCTTCTCCTTTATTTTGGGGCCTCCAGCACAGCTGGTCCAAAATCTCAATGTTGGAACTCTTAGGACTCACAGTTGTGAGAAAAACAGGGCACATTCCAATGCATCTTAGACATGCAAGCCCCAAGTCACGGATGGATTGCACCAACGACCATTACAACCAACTATCCTATGGCTAACTCTCAACAGATCCTTTCCCTTTACCAAGTCAAGACGTAGGTGAGGATGGATCAATGGATGGGTAAGTGAATGCATGGAAGTGTGTGAGGGAAATGAATGAATGTACAGGAAATCAGCGAACAAACCATCAGTTGAATCCCCCCATCAGACTAGAGGCAGGTTTAAGTAACTACGTGGGGAATCAAGAACCTCCTGGCCTTCCCCAAGAAGCTCACGTAACTGATCCCCCTCCCTTATGATAAAAAGGTAATTAGATTAGGAATAAACACTTAGCCCCTCAAGCCCCCTCTCTTGTGGAATCATAGCCCCCTATAACTCTAGTCCTTGTCCGTCTAGTAGCCAGTGATGTGTCTATTATTAATAATGATAAAAAACATTACATGCCTTGGGCACATTGGCCTTTTAATAATTGT
The DNA here is from genome assembly GCA_009831015.1 of Picea engelmannii. NCBI lineage: Eukaryota > Viridiplantae > Streptophyta > Pinopsida > Pinales > Pinaceae > Picea > Picea engelmannii. The sequence goes on from ML777481.1 coordinate 586,989, forward strand.
TTGGGAACTCTGGCCTCTCATCATTGTAACAATACATTATTTAAAATGGGGGTTCGAAACCCGTGGTGTTACATCCCCTCCCCCTTATTTTGGCACTGTCCTCGGGGCATATACAAAATAGAGATCAAAATCTCAAATTTATTCAAAAATTTGTGGGTACTCTGCCCACATGGAATCTTCATGCTCCTAGGTAACATCTTCAAGACCGTAGCAGGTCCACTGAACTTTGACCAGTTCTATAACTCGATTTCAGAGAATTTTGACTTTACTGTCCAATACATGCATGGGTTAAACCTGAAAATATCCTTATGTCTCTACTTGAATCAGATGCCAATCAATAACATGGTTAGGATCATGTACATATTTCTTTAGTAAATATACATGAAATACATTATGCACATTCATGGAAGGAGGTAATGCAATCATGTATGCAACTAGCCCTATTCTGTCCAATATTTCAAATGGACCACAGAATCTAGCTGCCATCTTTGTACAAATACCCAATTTCAATGAGATTTTCTTGGACTTCACTTTCAAAAGTACATGCTCCCCTACTTTAAATTCTCTAGTTGTCCTATTCTTGTCTGCATAAACTTCCTGTCTATTCTAAGATGCCTTTAAATTTTGCATGATATTGACCACCTAGTCTTCCATGTCCTTGAGAAACTATGGCGCAAGTACCACTCTATCTGTTGGGTTGTCCCAGCTTACTGGAGTATCGCATTTCGTAACATACAAGGCTTCAAATGGGCTCATTCTCAATGAATCTTGATACCCATTATTATATGCAAACTCAACCAAGTGTAAGTAATCTTCCCACTTAGATGGATTATCCATCACATACATTCTCAACATGTATTCAATTATTCGATTGACCCTCTCTATTTTCCCATCTGTCTGGGGATGATATGTTGTGATAAAGTTTAGATTTATTCCAAATCCTTTAACCATTCCCCTATAGAAATTGGAGGTAAACTTTGTATCTCTGTCTAAGACAATTGTCCTAGGTATCCCATGCAACCTAGAAATTTCCTTCATGAAAATTTATGCAATATTAGTCATTGTATGTGTTGTATTTATAGGCACAAAATGAGCAGCCTTTGTTAATTTGTCAACCACCACCATGATTGAATCATGTTTCTTATTCATTTTGGGTAATCCTATGATGAAATCCATGGTGATCACTTCCCATTTCTTCTCTGGGATTGGAAATGGCTGCAACAAACCTGTTGGGTGCCTATGATCAACCTTCACCTTATGGCATTCCATACATTGAGCGATGTAATCAGAAACATCCTTCTTCATCCTCGGCCAAAAGAACTGGCTTCTTACTGCTATAATTTTTTTCTAGTGACCAGGATGTCCGGCATAAGGAACATCATGCATTTCTTTCAGTACCAAATTCCTCAGCTCTCCAAAACTAGGAACATAGATTCTATTTTTTTGCATGGCTAATCCATCTTCCTTTATCTCATACTCTATTTTCTGATGTACATCTCCTTGCTATAAGTTTTCCTTTACCTGTAGGTAATGCTGGTATGTAACAAGACCATCTAAAATTCTTCTCTTCAAGTCTGTCTGATGCATACTGACAACAGTAGCAAGCATGATATGCACTCTTCTACTAAGTGCATTGGAAAATTTATTCTCCTTTCCTCTGATATGCTTGATATCGAAGTCATATTCACTTAAAAATTCCAGTCATCTTGTTTTCCTGGAATTTAAGGTTGGATGTTCAAAAAGATACTTCAAGCCGATGTGGTCTGTCCTTAATTATAATTTCTTCCCCATGAGATAATGCCTCCACATCCTCAAGGCATGAACAATGGAAACAAGTTCCAAGTCATGCATGGCATAGTTCCTCTCATGTTCCTTAAGCTTTTTGGACTCATATCCAATGACATTTCAATTTTTCATGAGGAATACCCCAAGTCCTTCTTTACATGCATTTGTACATACCACAAAAATTTCATTTGGGTCAACAATCTTTAACATAGGTGCACTAGTAAGTAATTCTTTCAATAGATTAAAATTATTTTCACACTTGAGTGTCCATTCAAATTTAGTTCCCTTCTTTTGCAAAGAAGTCATGGGATGAGAAATCTTAGAGAACCATACTATGAACCTTCTGTAGTATCCATCTAATGCCATAAAATATCTGACGTCTGACACATTTTTGGGTGTTGGCCATCCTTTAATGTCTTCGATATTCTCTAGATCTACTGTTATGCCCTACTCTGAAATAATGTGTCCCAAGTAATGGATTTTCTTTTGATAAAAATAACACTTGCTCAACTTGGCATATAACTGATGTTATGTTAGTACTTGCAATACTAGTCTTAAGTGATGTTCATGCTCCTCTTCAAATGTAGAATAGATAAGTATGTCATCCAGGAATACTATGACAAACTTATCCAAATAATTTCTGAATCTTCCATTCATTAAGCACATGAAGACAGCTGGTGCATTGGTCAATCCAAATGGCACCACTACAAATTCATAATTCCCATACCTGGTCCTAAAGGATGTGTTATGAATGTCTTTTTCTTTGATTCTTACCTCATGGTATCCCGCTCTCAGGTCAGTTTTTGAAAATATCTTTGCTCCTCTTAGCTGATCAAAGAGGTCATCAATTCGGGCTAGAGGATACTTGTTCTTTATAGTGCACTTGTTCAGTTGTCGAAAGTCAATACACAGCCTCAAGGTTGCATCTTTCCTTTTGACGAAAAGTATTGGCGCTCCCCAAGGTGAAACACTTAGACATATGTACCCTTTCTTCAACAATTCCTCCAACTGCATTTGTAATTCTTTTAACTCTGGTGTGCTCATTATGTAATGTATTTTTGACACCGGGGAAGCTCCTGGCACTAAATCAATTGAGAAATATATCTCCCTTCTTGGTGGCAATCCGGGTATTTCTTGGAATACATCTTCAAATTCCTATAGTACCGAGAAATATTTGAGGCTTGTATCCTTTGTATTATCTGTCTCTTCCACATGAGCTACATACAATTGACATCCTTTCCTAAAACATCATTTTAGCTGTAAGGATGAAATCTCCCTTATAGAGATGGGTCTTGGAACTCCTTTCATAGTGCTTTGTTTTCCATTTCCATCAAGACATGTAAATGTCTTGTTATGACAATATAGAACAACATGATGCTTGTCCAACCAATCCATTCTAATCAGAATATCATAAGACCCTAATGGTATGATATTTAGATCAATAATAGTATTCACACCATTAAGACTTATGGAACAACGTCTGACCATGTCGTGGATTCTTCTTTTGGTTCCAGTGGCTAACTGAACCAAACTTTCTTTTCCAAGCTTACTTTTCTCCAAATGTAATCTATCCACTATCTTAGGATCAATGTAACAATGACTTGCTCCTGAATCAATCAAAATAGAAAGAGGCTTATTTATGATTTTACCTTCCACCTCGATCATATTGGAATAGTACTCTTCTTGTCGATCATTTAAAGATGCATAGATTCTTCCCATATCTTCGATTGTTGTAGCCTCTTGGATGTTGTGAATAGTCTTCACTCTGTCTTTTATGTGTGGGAAATCCTTGTACAAGTGATCTTCCTTGCATCCCCAACAATGGATTGGTGTTCTTCCCCTTTTCCCCAAGGAATATTCTTTCTTGAAATCTCCCTTAGCATATTGATCTTTATGATCTCTATTAGGATCATTCCTATTGAACAGAGGTTTGAATCCTTTCCTCCTCTGATCGGACTTCACATTTTTCTTGTCCTTCCAAGATTTCTGCAGGGATTCTCTTCCCTGAACTGGCTCATACATATATTTATCCTTCCTGATGGCCTTATTCAATATATTGGGTTAATCATACTTGATCTTTTCCTTATAAAAGGTTGGCAGTCCACTTAGAAATCTCTGTATTTTCACTTTCTCATCACTAGTGAACCTAATATACTTTAACAATCCCAAGAACTTATTCTCATATTCTGCCATAGTCATGCTTCCCAATCAGAGTTCAAATAACTCCTACATTTTCTTTTCATAGTATCCCATGCAACCTATCAATTTCCTTCATGAAAATTTATGCAATATTAGCCATTGTATGCATTGTCTTCACAGACACAAAATGAGAAGCCTTTGTTAATTTTCCAATCACCACCATGATTGAATCATGTTGCTTATTCATTCTGGGTAATCTTGTGATGAAATCCATGGTGATCACTTCCCATTTCTTCTCTAGGATTGGCAATGGCTGCAGCAAACCCGCTGGGTGCCTATGCTCAACCTTCACATTATGACATTCCATACATCAAGCGATGTAATCGGAAACATCCTTCTTCATTCTCGGTCAAAATAATTGGCTTCTTATTGCTTTAATTGTTTTATGGTGACCAGGATGTCCATCATAAGGATCATCATGCATTTCCTTCAATACCAAATTCCTCAGTTCTCCAGAACTAGGAACATATATTCTATTTTTATGCATGAGTAATCTATCTTCCTTTATCTCATACTCCTTTATTTTATGTTGTACATATCCTTGATATAAGTTTTCCTTTACCTATAGGTAATGATGGCCTGTAACAAGACCATCTGAAATTATGCTCTTCAAGTCTGACTGATGCATACTGACAGTAGTAGCATGAATGATATGCACTCTTCTACTAAGTGCATCAAAAACTTTATTCTCCATTCCTTTGATATGCTTGATATCGAAGTCATATTCACTTAAAAATTCCAGCCATCTTGTTTGCCTGGCATTCAAGTTTGGATGTTCAAAAAGATACTTTAGGCCAATGTGGTCTATCCTTAATTCAAATTTCTTCCCCATGAGATAATGCCTCCACGTTTTCAAGGTGTGAACAATGGCAACAAATTCCAAGTCACGCGTGGCATAATTCCTCTCATGTTCCTTAAGATTTCTGGACTCGTATCCAATGACATATCCATTTTGCGTGAGGACTCCCCCAATTACTTCCTTACATGTGTCTGACTCTTGCTTGAAGTTGTTGAATGTCTTTGGCGAGCTTCCCCAGTTGTATCTCAGTTGAATCCTGATCTTCCTCCTATGCCAAGCCCAACACAGATCAAAGTTCTTTAGTCACTGCTTCTTTAACCACAGTCTTCTCTACAAGAAAATGGTATTTTTATTTCTGCGTCCTCACTTTATCCTCCTCGAACATCGCCCGAATTTCATCTTTCTCCTTCTGTGTAGCTCGAAGTTGCTCTAAGACCTCCTCCTTTTCTTGCTTCAATACTTCTGTAGCTTGCTCCTTTTCTTCTTGGGATTGACGAAGTGGAGCCTCTGTTGCATCTACTAACCTTCATAATTGGGCAGGCTCATCCCCCAATTCTACAATCTTGGATGAGGGAGGCGCAGTAGGTACTGCGTGGCTTGAATAGATGTATTGTTGTATCTCCTTCAACTCCTTCTCGATTATGTCATACATCATCTACTTCTTTTCTCCATGTCTCTCCAAGATATCCTCTAAAGCATCTTTCATGGTTGCGATGATGAGATCGACAACATCCACTATGAGCACATTCTTCAATTGGGGTTTATTGGCTAGGGTCTTATTTCTTCCTGAGGGTTTTTGCAGAGAACCCTTCCTTTTCTTTGATGCTTCAACCTTTGTAAGGGGATCCTTCAACGGTGTAACTTTGCATTTTTCTTTCTTATATTCTTCTTCCCTTCCTTATTGTTGGTTCACTTTGTCTCCTCATCCTCCTCCCATGGGTGAATCAGGCCTACTTTCCTCTGATGCGTTGTCCTCCTCATCAGTTTCTACATTCTCCACTTCCTCCTTTTTCTTCTTTTTCTTCATGATAGCCTATCCATCATGCTCGATCCGGGTGAGCAATGGACTACCTATGATGTTGGGGTCAGAGAGTTCTACATATTCCATTAGTAAAAGCAACTATGTTGGCCATTATTTGGTGATCTCCTCCATGTCTTCGTCGTTCATCTTGTAGTAGGACTGCAGTTCCTCCTTACTTTCATCCCTACGTGCAGTGATATAGATAAAGTGTCTATCTACGTGAAACTTCGCTAGTGGCCTGTACTAATGCAAAGTGTTAGGTGTAATTCATGGGAATGATTCAATAGCATGTGTCAGTTGTAGGTAGTAATCATGGAACGCCACGTTCGATTGCCACTGCTTCGCCATATCATTTCTATACCATAAGGTGTAGAACCTTACGGCCAATGACTCTGATGGCTCAACTTCTGGGAAGGCTTCTCCTTCTGGTATTTTCCAAGAGACAAATGCGATCAATACCAGTAGCCAACTAAAATGAAACTCATATCCCTGATCTTGCACTTTGCAATAGTCCTTCTTCAACTAGTTGAGGACGTAACTTACCCAGTTCATTTGCATGCCTTCTACAGACTTCCCTGCGAGGTCTACTACAAATCCAGTGACCTACGTCGGACGGTTCTTTCTGATGAGCTTACCAGCTATAAGATGACAAGCTAGGCACACTGCACCATCCTAGATGGAGGCTACCTTCTAGCCTCGCTTTCCATTTTCTACATCGTCATAGTCTTCCTTTATGCGTTGTGCCAGGGAACGATATGCAACCTTCCCTCGGTAGAACTATTGAGGGTACGGTCCCTGCATGCCCAATCCTGTGATGAGGTGGATCAATATTGGATCCACAGTGACGTGCCTGTCAAGCCATAGATACCCTCCATGGTAGCACGACAGGAGGATTTTAATGCAAGAGTTAACCTCCTGATGTCGTTCGAAGTGGGGGATATTCATTACATTCAGGATCATGGATTTCACAAGATCCTTTATCCATGGCCAGGAGACTATGCGCAACTTATTCCTATTCATCTTCATAAAATACATATGTGGCACAAGAATCACTTAGTTCATCCTATCTCCGAGGTTTAAGTCATTGTTCTTCAGTGTTGGGATATGCCCTAACTAGGGTCCAAATACCCATATCCCCTTTGGATGTATGCGGTGATTAGTGTGTACTCAAAATCTCGCAAGATCCTTTCACAATTCACCACACCAGCCAAAGGCAGTATATGATCCGACAAGACCGACAAGATATGCTTCACATTAGCTAGATCGTCGTGGTGTTTTCTTCGCTTATCCGTCACAGTTAGGCTAGAACAATGTGCAGTCGAAGGGGATTCTTTCAATCCTCCAGTCGAAGACGCCTATAATCCTACGTACATGACTCTCTCAACAATGATATCTACGAGAATATCCTCCATTGACTTTTCTAACGTGCTATGTTCACCGGACATTCACACTCGTAATAAAATAAATCGGGTAGGTGAGCAGACAAGCAAGGTAATCAAATAGATGGTGAGGTCTAGAAAGCATAGCGCGATACACAATTGATTCTCTATTAGCTTAGATAATCATGGTTGGAAAAAAGTGGTCCCGGTGCAGCGTTCGATGGGTTAAATAAGAAACATCGTAATGAATTCCTCCAATGGGAAATAATGTATCCATCAATGCGCACTCATCCATTATGGCACGGTCTCAACAGTCCAATGGTGGTATTTCCATCAATAACTACGTTTATATCCGTCCAGGAGCGTTATTCTAACAGTTGGGGTGCCTCCAACAGTCATATAGCTTTGTCATGGTGAAGTATCATTCTATGTGGTTCTTCTATTCCTACGAGCTTTAAGTTCTACAGATCTTTCTCCTGCGAAGTCTTCTCTAGGACTTCTTGTAGTTTTGTTGACTTGGATTTCTTCTTATTGATATTTCTTGCCTTCTTTGCTGTGATCTAAGTCTTTGGATTCCTCTTTTCATTCTTATTCTTATATGTTCTTAGCGTGGTGACTTCACGCTATTGATGTTCTTTCAAAGGGTTCAGAGATAATACCTCTTTGATTACTAGGTCTTGGGTGGACATACTTTCGTCTTGCATGGATAGGCCCTTCAAACCTTCTTGTGCTCTTTCAACTTTGATAGCTAATTCTCTTTCCTTTTGTTGCTTTGACTCAACTTCTGATTCTTGTATCAGTCGACCTATTCTTGTAGCTATGAGATCCCTTAGTTCTTTCTTTTTCTTTTCTGTTGCTTCCTCTTATGTTTTCCTTATGATATGATCTTACTCAATCCAAGTCTTTCATAATAAAAGGGGGAAAGGGGAAATGTTCTTAACAAACCTAATAACTTAAAATTCTTCTTCATTCGATGTTTCATGAACAATCATAGGTATATGAGTAACTCTTCCACATAGGGGTATCATCTTTCCTTTAAACAAGCCTATCCTTCCCAATGAAGGTACCATAGCAGGATTTCCCAAAATTTCCCAAGTGCTTTCTGTAATAATGTTCACATGTGTTTCCTCATCCAATACACATTATTTTTCGAAGTCTTATATTCTTGTAACTATGCGTTGTTTTTCTTTCAGGATATCTAGTAAACTGATGTCTTTGTGAACATACATTACTTCGTTTAACTGTATTAACATAGTCTTTGATTCTTTTTCTTTATGATTCTTTAAGATATTCTTTTTTTGACTCATGTTCATCTTTTAAACTTTAGAAATCATTCTTGGGAAATCCTCAACCTCATGACCAATATCTTTACAACAAATACAAATAGGGCATATACCAGGGAATTCCTAAGCAAGATGTCCCGACCTTCTACAATTATAACATAGTTTTAATACTCTCTTTATTTTAAACGAGCCCCAACCTCTCTTGTTATGTGAACTGGGATCACAGTGTTGGACCTGCAATCTGCAAAAATTCTTTGTAGGTTCCTGCATCCATTTATTAGTCCAAAAATTCTTTCAATGCATAGGAATAACATATCTTTATCTATTTCTATCAAAACTATTTAGATCAATTCTTTCTTCTAACTGTGCCCTATCTTTTAGACTAGGACAAGATCTATCAAACATACCTAGATTCATACTTTCGAAGAAAAAATTTACACTTATCTTACCTTTTACCAAAGAAACAATATTTAAGATCTTACCTCTTTTCCTCAGATCTAGTTCCTTTATTAGCATAGAGCTTCACAAGTCAAGTAGAATAATGCGCACTACAACGAAAAATCTACGCACAAAGATTTCTCTTTTCTTTAGTTCCCAACAATCACAATTTTAGGTCCTGACAACGAAACCATTTGTTGGCACAGGGGTAGACCCAGGGTTCAACACTTCACAGCACACCAACAAAACCCTAACTACCAGCCCTTTTGGCAACACCTGAGAAGTAGATGAAGTCTCACCCGAGGTAGAGGAAGGGGGGGTTGCAGGACTCAGGTGTCTACAACCAAGCTAGGACACAGATCTATGATTACAACACTTAACATAGCACTTAGCCAACAATATTCATTAGTTCTTGAACCTTATTCCCATCACAAGTTAAACCCTTATTACAGAACAACGAAGTAAAAATACAGATCGAGTACTTTCCATCACTTAGAACATAGCATTAGCTCAGATCTAGCATTAATTTACGTCATTAAGAGCTAAGCTACAACATCAGATTCATTCATTATACATAACATCAACAACACTTAAGAAAATAATCACATAAACAACATCGCACAAAGAATATCAAGACACAAGATATACGTGGTTCACCCCAGTGTGGGGCTACGTCCACCAACTTCTTCTTCTTCTTCTTTATTAGGATCCAATATTCTTTCATTCATCTTCTCCTATGCACAAATCCACATATCCTAGTTCCATAGAGGACACGAGACTTGTGATCTACGCACCAGATCCCCCTTCCCAAAACTAGGTCAAGGCATAGAGCCAACATGTTAAGAACCAAACATCAATATAGCATAGAAAAACCTCAGGAAAAGTACTCAATGCCTTGAAAAAGAGATAATTTCAGATAATAAGCCTCTTCGAGGGGGAAACCTCCTTTTACCCCACTTAAATGTTCAAGTACAAGAT
>ML777481.1:600561-634456 GCA_009831015.1 Picea engelmannii
TAGGATTTTTTGGAGGCTTATTTGGTGTAGAAGGTCCCTTTTTTGGTGGCATGTTGGCCAAGTATCACTTTTGAATCTTGATTTTGAGGTGGTTCTGCTAGACAATATTTATTCTATTCTATCTCCCAAGTTTTGGCCCTTCTAGGTATGAAACTTTCTTTTAGGTAGTTCTCTGATATTTCTTCTCTTTAATGCCACAGGTCTGATCAAAATAGGATGTGCCAAGTGGAATTTACGGTAACTTCCTCACAACTTGCCAATTTTTACCCTTTCCAGGAGAACTCACTTGTATAGCATGCCCCGCACAAAATAATTGATATAAAATTATGAAACTCACACCCAAAATACCATAGACTGTCCACGATCCAATGAAATTAGTCCCACTCAATTTGGATACTCTAGCAAGAAGTTATGATTGTTTTACCTGGAACACCTTCTTGAGACTAGTCAATAGGACTAGTCAGATACCCTATCTTAAAAAAGGTGTATCTACAAATTTAAGATGACCCAGAAGCTGAACCTTTTACCACATATACCTTACTAATTTATTTAAATGGCCTCTAGATTTCAGGGTATGAAACATTACATAAAAAAAATTATAGCAAAAATTCCGCAATGACTCATTTCAGGATGATTCCAGAACCCTATCTTGTATAGGTTGTATCTCCGAAAGTATAATGCCTCAGGAGATGAATTTTGAACCCAACTTAAGCCTCTTCGAGGGGGAAACCTCCTTTTACCCCACTTAAATGTTCAAGTACAAGATGATTCAAAATGAAAATGTCTCCTTGGTATATATATAGGAGACTAGGAGGTATAATTACAACTAATGGCCTAAAGCCAACATAAATAAAATAAAATTACTAATATAATATGCCCCAATCAAGGGGTAATGAGACAATATTATGGCTTAACACAACACCTACACAATCTGTTCGCACAAATCCTTACTTTACACAACCAGATTGCACAAAGCAACTTACAATCTCTTGCACTAAGACAAACATACTCTTTTCACATATCCAACCCTACTAGTAATCATGCACTAAGCCAATCGCCCTTACAACATATGGTGCAAGTAGCCCATCATATCTACTTCTTACATCACTTAGCTACTTATTTATAAATTTACAAAGAAGCCTAATCATTGGTAAACCCATGGGCCGACATCTAAAAACACTAATACAAAAACCCTAATGAACCCCTTATCGGTTCCACAAAACAAGTGAGATCCTGCGATCTTCGCTTCACCTGGGTGCTCCATATTCGTCCAGCCTGTCGAAGTCCCAAAAGTGGTCAAACACAACCAATGTTTACTCAAAACTTGGTCAAGGGAAAACATCACGTTAGATTAAATATGAAAATGAATCAATCAATCAATCAATCTGATGAATGGTAGAATATCATGCATGGTTAATAAGAAGTAAGAAAGAATATCCCCCAATCCCTTCCATGATTGAAAACATCTTCTTCCTACAGTCCTCAATAAACCATCTTGGTCGATACTATGTTTTGTATCCTTCTGGTTTACCAAAAGGGATGATGGTGATAAGGGTTTTCTTGGAGAACTAAGGTAGAACCCGGGTCATCCCATAAGTCCAACAACAATCCTCTCGTTTTCACCTCTTTGATGGAAATATCTAAACATATGGTTTCCATCGCAACCCCAACATGTCATTGGCTGCTACCTTGAACTTGTTTACATTTCCTCAGTCGTTCTGGGATCCTTGGAAGTTGGTTGTCCTTGCGCAATATTTATGAAAAACGGTGACTTAGTCTGTTTCTTCATTTATTCCACCTTGCTTTTCATCTTGTCTTCCCAAGCCTTTTGGAAAGTTGTTCTTCCTCTATGCTAACCATACATACATTTATCTCTCCTTATAGTTTCCTCCAGTTTCTTGGGATCATCATATCGTATCTTATCATTAATAAATGATGGCATCCTAGTCAGGTACCTTTGAATATTAGCAGGTTTGTCCTTGATAAAAGGAACATATTTCAGCAACTCTAAAAATTTCCTTTCCTACTTGTCTATGGTCATGCTCCCAATATTGAGTTCAAAGAACTCCTTCATTTTCATATCATATTAGTGCTATGTTAAATATTTATTTTCAAAACATTTCTTAAATTCCCTCCAAGTAACCTTGTTCTCATCAATGTGTTTCACTTTCACATATTCATCCCACCACATTGATGCTTTCCACTTGAGTTGATAAAAGGAAATTCTCCCTTCTACCTCTGAGGAGTAATTATGCAGCTGGAAGTATTTCCTCATACCCAATAGCCATGTATATTCATACTCATCCTTCATATGTTCACCATCAAAAGTAGGAGGATTAATCTTATTCATTCCCCCCTATAGCTCTTCCACCCCAATCCTTCTCTTATTCTTTTTGATGGGAAATGGACCCAAACTATTATGTGCTCTCCTAGTTGAATATCTTAGAGAGTGATGGATATTCTTGTGATCACTTTTTGTTTTTATTCCTTCATCATGAAGCATGTGTCTTCCTGACCTGCTTCTCTTTGTCTCCTTATCCATGTTTTACCCAGTTTTGTCTACACTTTGTAGCAACCTGATGTTGAATCCATATTTCTCCTCCTTAGATTTCATCAATCTATCATTATCAACTTTATAACTTTGGACATCCTTTTGAAAAAAATTATAGTCTCTACCAAGCTCATGCTCTCTTATAAGCCTTCCCAATGTCCATTGGATTTTGTACCTTCAATACCCATGCCAACATACACCCTTCCTATTTATTCATCTTAATTGTAGGTTCTCTGCACACCTGCCATGATTTTAATCTTTCCATTGATCATGTCCTAAACTAATTTTCGTTAATTGTTAAGCCTTAAATAGTGGCACATTACCCCTTAACTGAGGCCAATTACATTAGTAATGTTATTTTATTTATGTCAGCTTGGGTCCATTAGTTGTAATTGTGCCTCCTATTCTCCTATATATACCAAGGAGACATTTTCATTTGGAATCATCTTGTATTTGGATATTTATGTGGTGTATAAGGAAGTTTTCCCCTCAAAAAGGCTTATTATCTGAATTTATCCATTTTTTGAGGCATTGAGTACTTATTCTGAGGTTTTTCTAGGCTATATTGATATTTGTTTCTTAACATATGGTACTAGAGCTCAAGGTCTTGAGGTTTCACTGCTACATGTGAGACACCTTGGAATTTTTGCTATAATTTGTTTTATACGATGTTTCAGAAGGAACCCCTTGGAGGATATTTAGTAGACGGATCAAGGTACGTTGGGTTCCAATTTCATATCCAGAAGCCTTATACTTTCAGAGATATAGACTATGTAAGATAAGGTTCTAGAATCATCCTGAATTGAGTCATCATGGAATGTTTACTATAAAAAAAATTATGTAACATTTCAGACTCTGAAATCCACAGGATATTCACATAAATTATTAACCTATCTTTAATAAAAAAAATTATCTTCTGCGTCATCTTACATTTGTAGATACACCCTGTGGAAGATAAGGTATATGACTAGTCCTATTGACTAGTCTCAAGCAGGTGTTTCGGGTAAAACAATCTTAAATTATTCCTAGAATATTCAAATTGAGTGAGATCAGTTGAATTGGATATTGGACAGTCTTTAGTATTTCTGGTACAATTTTCAAAATTGTATATCAATTATTTTGTGTGAGGCACACTATACAAGTGAGATCTCCTGGAAAGGCCAAAAATCAGAAAGTTGTGGGGAATTTACCATAAATTCCACTTGGCACATCCAATTCTTATCATATATGTGGAATTGCAAAGAAGAAATATCAGAGAACTACAAAAAGTAAATTTCCATACCCAGAAGGGCTGAAATTTTGGAGATACAATAGAAGAAAGATTGTTTAGAAGAACCATGATCTAGGTGGATATCGGTGGTCACCCACCTTTTCCGACTGGCTCAAAACAGTTTTCTGGCAATTTTGGCAATTTACTATTTTTAGCAGGTTTTAACTTCCGGGGCCATTTTGGGGGCCTAAATGAAGGTTTTTTGAGATATAGGTTCTCAATGATAGCCGAAGGCATGATTGAGGCCCCAAAATGAATCTCCTCGACGATACCTTTCCAACGAGCTATCACATGCCTAAAACGGAGATCGTATGCAAAAGTTACGACCCTGGGAAGTTGATGTACTAACTTGCCCAAACGGGGCCCACATGACTTTTGGCGCTTCATCTCCTAGGGTTAGGTTTTTGGATGTATATGACTTTTGGCATTCTCGTCTATTGTAAAAAGGCCTCTAGAGCCTCATTGTGATCATCTTCTCACGGATGCGAGTAGCAGCCACATCTCTTCTCAGAGATAAGCTACCAGCGCCTTAGCTAGTTTATTTACATTCTGTTTGTAAGCATATTTCAATCATTTGTTATTAATGAAATGAAGTCTTATTTCCGCTGCATCTCTGCATTTATGTGTATTTCTGTATTTCATTGTGTTCCTACATAAATCCGGATCAAACCACCTCGAAATCAAGGTTTAAAAGTGATATTTGGCCAACATTCCACCAAAAAAGGGAACTTCTACACCAAATAAGCCTCCAAAAAGTCCTTCTTGGGATCTTGATGAAGGTGAAGAAATGCCTAGGGACATAAATGATTTACAAAAAAAGACAATGACAAAAGATGAACTACAAGGGATGATGGATGGTTTAAAAAGTGATATCATGGAAGGATTGAAAAAATTCCTAATAGAGAGGACATCTGAAAGTGAAAATGTATCCCATGAAATTCATGATGAGGATACAAGGAAGATGAATCAAGAATGAATAAACTCCAACTTTGGGTTGAAGACCAACCACGTTCCTAAGATTGATATGAGGAAGTTTGATGGCAAGGACCCAATCACATGGACACCTCAGATGGATCAATTCTTTGATCTACATGATGTGACACATACACAAAAGGTACAAATTGCTTCATTATATATAGAACCTAATCAATTTGTGTGGTATCAATGGCTTTGTTCTCGTAAATCACTCGTCACTTGGACAATTTTCACAGAATAAATGATAGCACACTATGAGGATACAAGGAGCAATACCTACTTTAGCCAATTGATAAATCTCAAGCAAAAGGGTTCAATTACATAGAACATTGAGAAATTCCAAAGATTGAATATAAAGGTAACAAATATTCCAGATGATCACTTGATTGATGTATTCATCGAAACTTTAAGGGATAACATTCAATATGAGGTTCTCCTTTGGGAACCCAAATCATTGGAGAATACATTTAGGGTGGAAAGAAATGTTGAAATTAAAAATATGGCTATGGCTACTAGAAGGACCACTCCCAACATCTATTGAGAGAATAATGTTCCTTCCTCTAAAACACCTCAACCTACAAGGTTGACACCTCAACAATTGGAGGAAAGAAAAGAAAATGGTTTATGCTTTAATTGTGACAACAAGTACAGTAAGGGAAATAAGTGTGGTGAGAAGAAATTATTATACATAGATTGTGAAGAGGAAGAAGAACAAGAACAAGAGCCATCTCAAGATGAAAACGTAGAAAAGATTTCTTCTGAAGAGTTTACTCCCACAATATCATGTAATAAATTGGCTAGAATTAGCACTTCTCAAACCCCGAAGATCGAAGGACATATAAAAAAGAAAAAGTTAATAGTCCTAATTGATTCTAGTAGTACTCATAATTTCATTCACTATAAATTAGCCAAAGCTCTCAATTGCTTTGCATATCTAGCGTCATAGTTTCAAGTAATGATTGTAGATGGAGGAACTATCAATTGCTCTAGAAAATGCAATAAGATCAATCTTACTATGGGGTAATATGTAATGAATAATCCAATGATTGTTATACCCATGGGTTGTGTTGATGTTGTACTAGAAATCCAATGGTTACAATCATTAGGAACAATGGATTTTAATTTTCAAAAACTTTTCATGAAATTTTCATTGGAAGGAAAATAAATTGAGTTAAGAGGTATCACAGGGAAACCCAGTAAGGTGATAATCTCTAATGGCATGAAAAAATTGTTGAAAAAGGGACATCAAGGTGTAGTTGCACAACTATGCTCACTATATATTCAAACATCTAAGCCATATGTTACCCTATATCTCCAAGGTATCATTGATAAGCATTCCAAAGTATTTGAAGATATTACCAAAGGTTTTCTACCCACTCAAAATCATTATCATGATATTCACCTAATTCCTGGTAGTTTTCCTCCTAACAATAGGTCG
Source organism: Picea engelmannii (assembly GCA_009831015.1). NCBI lineage: Eukaryota > Viridiplantae > Streptophyta > Pinopsida > Pinales > Pinaceae > Picea > Picea engelmannii. The sequence goes on from ML777481.1 coordinate 606,796, forward strand.
TACATATACCATTATGCCCAGAAGAGTGAAATTGAGCGTATGGTTGACAAAATGTTAGAGGCTGGCATTATTAGACCTAGCCAAAGTTTTTACTCTGCACCTATGGTAACGGTACTTAAGAAACATTGATCATGGTGTATGTGTCAAGATTATAGAGAGATCAACAAGACATATATCAAAGATAAGTTTCCCATTCCCATCATTGATGAATTGTTAGATGAACTACATGGAGCAATCTATTTCACAAAGTTGGATCTCTGTTGGTGCGTCAATATGTTCAATGTATATCTCACACTCATTTAAATGTCAATTTAGGATTTGTAATCGAAAGAGTCATTACACCATATGTGCCGAGAACAAGTAACCTACCTAAGTCTGTTGCATATAGGAAATAATTAATAACATAAAAATCCTATTTCTAAGATTTCTAAATGCTCCAAAGTATTCTCTGAACCTAGAAGAGAAAAATGATAATGAAACTTAAACAAACAGTCAATCAAAGTGATGTTGTCCTAGAGAAACAAGTCTGTTCATTTCAAGCGCTTGAATTGAAAAGATGAACTTTAAGAAGCTTGTCTCCTGTAGCAATTAAAACAATCAATTCCAACCATTCTCAAAACAAAATCCAACTTCAACCTCATGTAATTCAATCAAACCATCACAAGGGAAGTTCAGTATAACTGAAAGACTTTATTACAGCACATGAAGGTGAAATATAAAGTCTCATGGTCCCTTGCGATACTAGGTCTACTATAGTCATAAACTCAAAATATCAGTCCCACACTTCAAATTATGAAATAGATACCTTCAAAATTTGAGAATGAAATGTATATTCGATCTAACACTTGCTTATTCACACCAATCCAAAATGATTAACTCAATGCTCAATCCTGAAAATGAAATAAAAACCAATCACACACACACTGTTGTAAACTATCCACACAAACACACAGAACGTATACAAGGAGGCTTACCTTAGTTGGGATGTTGGGCCCTTGCCAAACCAACAAGGAACCTCTTAAGGGAGTAACATACTAAAACATTTCACTCACATCCAAGAATTGACATAAAAGATTTCCTGTATTAATTCAGCTGGTAAATTGGATCAACAGTCTTTTACTTCATACATGACAATGATAAGTATTGTCTGGTTCTTACCGTATATTGCTTACATTCTCTATTATATATATTTTTTATCATCTATACAACATTCCTTATATAAGGTAAGCTGATACTATCAATATCTATCGATAAACATTAAACAGTTTGAGAAATTTCACATTTAAGATTTACATCGAATTTTTAGGAATCGACTCCATCCTCATGACACGAAGTGCATAAGCAATGGAGTCTCTTTCAACTGGAAAACTGACTCGGGCGCTTCTATCTAACTGCCTTCTCGAAATCTTCACCATTATTCAGGTCCAACTGGCACATTCTAGAAATAGAGGTTCTAGTACCGGATTGCACACAGTCGTGAGTCTAGTACCAGAAAAGAACAGAGCAGGCAGTACCAGAATAACACACGTCTTGGTACCAGAATGGAGTTGGTACTGGATTAAAGCTATCTTGGGTACCAGATTACATAGTTTCTTGTAGTGATGGATAGACTGCTCATAAATCAAATCATTAGGACTATACAAAATAAAACACTTTCAATCGAATTAATTTAAGAAATTTAAACAAACATGCTTTAAATCACCAATTACCTCTTGTAGACATGACATAGCTATTAGGCATGTGTTTTGGGAGGGAGTAGTCTAGTATAGGTTTATAACAAAGGCAAAAAGCCTTAGATACAGGGTAATATAGGGCATTATCTTATGTCAAAATAGAGACTCAACATTTCTCCCATGTTGAAGATGTTGCATGTCCTCATGCAACGTTATCAAAAATGGATACCCAAAAACTTTTTGCACAATTGGACCCCCCTCTGTCATTCCTCATATTGCAATATGTTAACACCAAAAGATTCACTCTTCAATTCCTTCTTAATCACCCTAGTGTAATGGATCAATTGCAAACCTTGTTAAGTTTGGTAGAGACCTCTGCATGCTTCTCTTTCAATTCCACATTCTCTGCCTTGATATGCCTGTCCAGTATTTTGTATTCTTCAGCTTCTTGCTTCAATCTCTCAATTTCAGTTAATAATGTTTGTTCATTCAGGGACTTTTCTGGGCTTGGTGTGAGTACTTTCTTGACCACCATCTATCGAGCCTCTTTTTCTTTCCTCAGACTCCTCAGAGACTTCATTATCATCTTTCATCTGCTCAGGGACTTGCCTAGACTCGGTGTGAGTGCCTCCTAAGTTACCACCTCTCGAGCTTCTTTTCCTTTCCTCAAATCCATCAAAGTCTCTATTACCATCCCTTCTGTCTCACTTATTGTTACCAGTCCTTCTATTTCTCTTGTGGCAGCTCGCCAGCCACTCTCTTTTTCTAGAGAACTTGGAATATCCATAGATTCTCTTTGAGGAGAAGGTACATTTGGAGTTGTCGCCTATTTGGCCATACTTCTGGTAGTTCTGCGTATGGGCGGCAAGGATTTCTTAGACTTGCTGACAGGGGTAGGATTTTCTTCAAACAATTTCCTTTTCTTATATTTATTGATAGGGGTAGGCCTAGACACCTATTCCTCCTATGTTGAATTGACTTTTATCTTGTGGGCTTGAATTGTAAATTCAATGGTTTTCTTCTGCCGACAAACTCGTATTCATATCCTGGAAGATTGAGGTGTGGGCTCTAGAGCTTGTTCCTCCTTTCCTTATAGTTTCTTTGTATTTTTACTCATCACCTTAGCGGTCTCCTTCAGTTCACCAACTGATTTTTGGGAAGGCCAAGTAACTTCAGAAAATACTTTTCAATTCTTTAGAGGATTTCGGAGGAGGTTTTACAGTTGGCTGTAGTAAAATCTCTTGTTGATCCATATCCTCCTTATTTTGTTTCTTATTCTGTGATCATTGGTCTTTAGGGCACAGGACCGAACTAGATTCTTTAGCTGGTGCATATTTTTTCTTGCTTTGTAAATGGAAGTCAGGGGTCTTCTCTATTTGACTAGTTGGTTCTGATGACATTTCCACAATTTATTCAGGAAAGCTATCCAATTGACCACCTGGTTCTGAGCCCTCTTTTCTTCTTTTACCCCTTTGAACCATAGTAGGACTTACTCTCTGGAATTGAGTGGTTGTCTTCTTTATCGATATAACAGGTTCCCCTACGACATAATTTTCTATCACTAATTTCTTAATGGGATGAAATGAGTTTGGCACAGCAGTGTCTTCTTTACCTCTTGATGTCATTTTTTTGTCTTTCTTTGATTTTCTACTTGAGCCTTCATTGTGTGTCCCTACCTCCTATTTCTTGACCGACTTGTATTTTTCTTGAGAGAAACTCTGTTGGAGTAACTGCTTCCAACTACCCCCTTGTGTTGTTAAAGCATGAACAACCAGAAGTTTAATTAAACCATTATGATGAAGGCTAGTCTCGGGTTTCTTGGAAGCTGACCTCACCCCTCTTGCCATTTTCTTTAAACTCATCCATAAAAAGTGGGGAAAATTAATCAGTGGTCCTCCCTTGAAATGTGATAAAATATTTAAATGATAAATGAAGGTCACAACATACCTTCCCTCACAAGTGAGGAATTTCTGCAGACTTCTAAGCATCGTCCAATATTCTTCTTTGATGTAGCTTTGAGGGATGCCCTTGGTCCAATAGGGGTTGTGATGTTATGGCTTGAGGAATTGTTGATAGAGATTTTTGTCAACGATCACACTCTTGAAGTATTTTTCTCCAGCCATCGAGAGACCCGTAGCTTCTGTTATAGTGGCATCTGTAATTTTTAACTTCATATCCCCAAGATTCACATTTTCTCCATCATATGTCTGCGCAAAGACGAGAGAAATTCCCTCATGATGACCTTTAAATTTTTCCAAGAATGGCACCCAACCTAAATGTTCATATTTTTTCTTACAAGTCTAATATTCTATTGTTTCTCTGTATATTTGAAATATGGGCTCATGCCTGTCGAGCCCCATGCTAGTTTAAACAATTCTCTCAGGTGGATAAAGCACGAACAGAGGGTTGAGGATTGAGTAGCGGATGATAGAGTATCGGTTGGGAGAAACATACAAGGGATATGAAGGCATAGGGTGTCTGTAGACGGTGTGACAACAACGGTAAATAATTCTCATCTGGATGGTAGAGCCATCCAGAAGAGCGTTTATGAATGGAAGTGTAGATTTCAACGGTCACGTCGATACTCATAATGATATGGCGAGGTAGGTCGGATCTACTAACAGTTTCCATATTCGTGGGAAGATTGGTGTCGGATGATATTCATGGAAAGATGTGGTCATTATGATCGGGACTCATGTATATGAAATCGGCTAGGATCATTACTCGATATGATGTGATTCATGGTTCATGTCATCTGATATAGTATGGAAATGAATCATGGGGTTTATTTATGATATAGACAAAGGGAGTATGAGTTTGATCTGATAAAATACATCATAACTTTGCACTCTTGATATTTCGTAGGACACTTCCTCCTCACAGAGGTGATGTCTAAGATTTCTACAGAAATTCATGAAAAAACAGGGGTACGTCATGATCCAAGAGAAATCAAATGTTCTAAATGCATATTTAGTCTAATTCCTTTAAATAATACGAAAAAAAAAGTGTCGAATCTATATGTCCTAGCACTAATAATTGGACAGCGACTTGGAAACATGATGAAAGTTACCTGTCATATTCTTACCAGCACTGGATCATATAAGTACCGGATCGCCTACACGTTGAGTTGAAATTGGTATGGGATCATCTAAGTACCGGATCACCTGTGTGTAGAATTTTTAGTTTGTACGGGATCACCTGAGTACAAAATTACCTGAGTGTCGAATGACCTATGTGTAAAATTGGTAATTAGTATTGGTATAGCGCAGGGTCCCTTCTTTTATACTGGATAGGATCTGGTACTGGATAGGCACAACGAGATGATTTGGTACAGGGGTGGCCCTTCATATATAGAGGCGATCATCGATGCGAGATAAGCACAAAAATGAACATTTTTTTGGAGCTTAAAAATCTTGACATTGATTCTGGTGATAGTGATTTATAGGAATAGTTGGTGTTTTGTGGTCAAATTTGTCTGGAAAACCTTGTAGTTGCCAAAGTTTATAGATAATGCAGGAAAGATTTGTAACAAGAGGGTACTCTGTAATGGCCAATGACTGATATGACATAACTCCTTTTCTTCTGGAACCAAGGTGACCACGCTTTTGCTGGCATTTCCTCTTTTATTATAATACAATAATAATCCTAACTACTACTTTTCTATGGATTTTTATCGAGCCCAGATTAGTTAATTCTCGCTGGTATTTTCAATTTTATAGATTCTGAAAAAGTTAAAGGAAACTCTCTATACTGTCACGTCGATTTTTATCGAGCCCGAGCCAATTCCTGCTTGCCGGTATTTTCAATTTTAAAGAGTCTGAAAAACTTAAAGAAGACTCTTTATACTATCCCATGGATTTTTATTGAGACTGGGCCAGTTCCTTCTCATTGGTATTTTCAATTTTAAAGAGTATGAAAAACTTAAAGAAGACTCTCTTTGGTAGCTTTCCTCTTTATTTGTTTATCTACATGGGAACACCACCAATTTTTCTTTTGCCTTTGTTAGTTAAAAATAAAGAAAAACTTCACCTCATGGCACACCTATGTACAGAAAATGAATTTATACAATTTGAACTTACTATGGTAGGTCAGCAAGAGGGGAAACCCTCTTGCTTACCAGTTGCATTTCGGAAGTCTGAAGAATTTTTTTGACAAAATCCTCCTTTGACAGAGGTTTGTAATAAAACTTCAATCGATGTCCATTTACAACAAGGGAAGTTTGATTTTCATCAATATTCTTTATCCTTACTGCACCATTGTCATAGACTGTATCAACCTCATAGGGCCCCATCCATCTGGTAGACAGCTTGCGGGCCAAATCACCTGACTGGAAGGACTTATTTTTAATGTACTTGTCGTGCCATTTGATCATTTGCTCTTGTATCAGGGTGGTTCTTTGTAGAGCATCCTATCTTATCTCATCAAGCTCGTTCAATTGTATTAGCCTCTGTTTTTTACCTTCATTCAGTTCCATTCCTAATTTCATGGCAGTTCTGAAGGTCTTTACCTAAAACGCTATGGGCAGTGGTACCTTCTTCCCATACACCAAATCATAAGGTGTATGGCCTGTTCTATTTCTCCAGGCTGTTCTATAGGCCCACAAGTCCTCAGGAAACCTATCAGCCAAGTGTTTGTGATGCAGCTAAACAGTCTTAGTGAGGATGTCCTCTATCACTTTGTTGGTCGATTCCACTTGGCCATTGGCTTGATGGTGATAGGGCGAAGACTTTCTGTGTTTGATCTTGTATTGTTTGGTAAGAGACTTGACCAAATTTTAGGTGAATTGTGTCCCTTATTCAGTGACTATTTCTTGAGGTACCTTGAAACGAGTGAAAATTTCCTCAAAGAGAAAGTCTACAACATATATTTTATTAGCTAAATACAGGGCCTTGGCTTCTACCCATTTTGTTACATAGTCTGTCCAAACTAATATGTATTTTTTTCTACGGGACATGGGATTGATAGGTCCTACAAAATCTAATGCCCATTTTTCAAAGGGTTCACTTACTACTTGCGCTTGGAGTGGAATGTCATTGATTGATGTAGGTTTTCCCATTTTTTGGCAATCTTCGCAGCTGGCCACGTATTTCTTTGCATCTTTAAAAATGGTCGGCCAATAATAGCCATATTGTAGGATTTTGTAAGCTATCCTTTTGTCAGCAAAGTGGCCTCCACATGGGACATCATGGTAGGCTCTGAAGATATCCTGCATTTCATATTCCCAGACACATCTTCTAATTACCAAATCAGGTCCCGTTAGGTATAGGGTATCCTCATGCCACATATAATTGGCACTTAGCTGAATGATTCTCTATTTTTCTCTGGATGTCATACCTTGAGGAAGATTTTCAGTTACCAAATAGTTGGCTACGTCTGCATACCAAGGGCTGAAAGTAGAAATGGAAAATAAATTCTCATCAGGAAAATCATCATCTATTGGAGTATTGTCACCTGTATGGATAAGCCTAGACAGGAAATCGGCAACCAAGTTGTTTCTTCCAGGCCTATCTATGCTAGTGATATTAAATTCTTGTATTAAAAACAACCATCCAGTTACTCTAGCATTGGTAACAGGTTTATTCATTAGAAATCTAATAGTTGAGTGGTCAGTGTGCACAAAAACTTCGTATCTTGTTATATAGTGTCTAAACTTGTTGATGGCATGTACTACTGATAAAAATTCTTTCTCCGTGACAGTATAGTTTGCTTCAGGAGGTGAGAGGCTCTTACTAAAAAAGTATATAACATAAGGAATCTGCCCTTCCCTTTGTCCTAATACAGCTCCCAAAGAGGTATCTGAGGCATTTGTACAGATATGGAAAGGAAGAGACCAGTTTGGACCTCTCAAAGCAAGAGCACTTGAATGTTTTTTTTTTTAATATTTCAAAGGAGATTTGGCATTTCTCATCCCAACAGAATTCAACATCTTTCGATAGTATTTTCAAAAGGGGGGCAACTAGATTTGTAAAATTTTGAATAAACCTCCTATAGTCGCCAGCATGCCCTAAGAAACTTCTGATTTCCTTTTGTGAACTAGGGATCTTAATTTGGGAAATAATGTCGATTTTGGCAGGGTCCACTCTTATTCTTGTACCGAAGATGTGGTGACCTAGAAAAATTCCTTCAGTAAGTAGCATTCTCGATTTTTCATGACTGAGTGAGAGGTTGGTCTCTTTACATCTAACCAATACCTTCTATACAGTGAAGTCATCCATGTAGACTTCCACAAAATCATTGGTCAGATCAGAGAAAATAGCCAAGACAACCCTCTGAAAGGTAACAGGGGCATTACATAACCCAAAGGGGAGAACCCTATAGGCATAGGTTCCCCAAGGACAGGTGAATGTGGTCTTATCCTAGTCTTCTGGTGAAATTTGTATTTGGTTGTAACCACTAAACCCATCGAGGAAAGAAAAGTACCTCTTCCCAGATAAAGTATCCAAGACCTTATCTATGAAAGGTAAAGGGAAGTGGTCCCTATAGGTTGCCTTGTTTAGTTCTCAAAAGTCCACACAAATCCTCCATTTCTCGTTTTTATTTGGTACAATAACTAATGAGTAGACCCATTTTCTATCTGATATAGGGTAAATGAAATTGGCTTGTAGGAGGTTTTGGAGTTCTTCCTTTACTATATCTTTCAAGGTTGGGTTCATTCTTCTCTGTGGCTGTCGGACAGGTTTGATATGATCGTTAGTGTAAATATGATGCATACATGTATCTGGGTGGATCCCTTTCATGTCAGAGTAATCCCATGCAAACGCATCAGATTTCCCTTGAATCATTTGTACCATATTTTGTTGATGATCTGTTTCTAGGCTGGCATTGATATATAAGGACTTCCCAGGACTGATTTCAATAGCTTGGACAGTAGATTCCTTCACTTCATGTACTTGTGAAACTTATGATTGATATTCAATGCATGCCGAAGCAACCAAGAATAGACTTAGGATTTGTTCTTCAGAGTTTTCATGTACTCCTTTTATTTGTTCAAGTGTCAACAAGGGTTGAGTACAGTCCTCCTCTCCATAAGGATTATCCAACCAGAGAGGAACTTCAGTGGCTGGTTGGGCGGGGGGAAAGAGGATAAGTTTCTGACTTTGGGTGCCATTGGAAATTGTCATTTCTCCAGATCGACAACTAATGAATGCATCAGCAGTGGCCAACCAAGGTCGACTGAGTACCACTGGGTGTCCTGGTTTGGGTGATTTGGGATGGATTACCAAGAAATCCACAAGGTATTTCCAAGAGGCCAATGTGATTGTTATATCATATAAACTTCCTCCTGGGGTGATGAATGATTTATCTGCAAGCTCTAGAAAAGTTTGTGTAGGTCTTAAGTGATCTAGTTGTAGTGTTTTCATAGTGTTTACTGACATCACATTTATTGTTGCCCCTAGATCTATCAATGTGTTAGGTAAGTCAACACCATTGATTTCTATGGTTACCACTGGGTTCCCTGGATCACTATACCTAGAAGGCATTTATGTTATAAATTCAGATAACTTCCCTACAAACCATATGACAGGAGGTTCCTTCCTCTTTCTCCCTCAATTTTTAATGCAAAGGTCCCTTACAATTTTAGCATAGATAGGTATGTATTTAATGGCCTGTAGTAGTGGGATCTTTACGGATATATTCTGGAGTTCATTCTCTAGATTATTTTTTATAGGTTCCTCATTTTTCTTTACGAGCAACCTTTTTGGGTAAGGGGGAGTCATTTCATGGGGTCTTTATGCCGCACGAGAGTTGGGAGAAGGGATTTCTTGTGGTACTATAGTGTTTATTTTTTTGTTCAATGGATCAGTCATCTGTTCTTCTCTTTGAACCGTTTGGACATCTATTTGTTCTTCTTAGTTTGTGTGACTATGCACTTGTTCCTCTTGAATGACCATAGTGGGATTTGTTTTGTTTACAATCCTTCCTGATCTTCATTCAATTCCATTAAATGAAGCTGGCATTATTACATATGTAGGAAAGGTTTGTCCTTCAACATTTTGTATAGGTTGTGTCAATCTGTCATTTGGGTTAGGGATAGGTTGTGCAGGAATAGGGGTAGGACGAGGAGGGTTTTGGATGGGTGTAGCTTGCATTGGTTGTTTCATATTCAGATTCATGGGTAGTGAAAGTGGTTTTTGTGGTTGTGGGGGTGGAAGAAGAGCAAGGGGGTTATATCCTGGGAGCAACTGTGAAATATTCGAAGGATATTATGGATAGGTGGGAAAATTTGTTGGTTGAAAGGGGACATTTCCATATACAAGTCCTCTCCACCCATGTTGCCAAGGTTGGGCTTGTGTTGACCACTGGGGATAAGACATGGGGGGTACCCATTGCTGTTGGGGGTATTGTGTAATTGGGTCGACAAACATGTTGGGGTTTTGTTGTCTCCATGGTATCCTAGGGGGGTAGGATGTCTCAGGTTCTCCTCCTCCCTTGAACATGGCCTTGAGTCTGGGAAGAGAAGGGAATTCGTTAGTCTGATGGTCCTCTGTGAAAATACCACAAATTTCAATATCATTGAGGGGGCATTCCTTTTCAGGGTGTTTCCTCCTACACTGATGACAGAAAATTGCCAACGCAACATTTTCTTCCTCTTGTTTTCTTTTAATTTTCATGGTATCTAGTTGGGAACTGATGGTGTGTAGGATATATGTTTTAAATTTTTCCAATAGATTTCCTAGTTCAATCCTCATGACACCTCTGAATGTGGGTTTAGCAATTATGTCCCTTATATTTTTCCCCATTTTAGCTTGACTGTGAGAGTTTCTTTTACAATACTCTGCTATGTCTGCAAATGGATTTTGGTATATGTCCCAGAACTCATGAGGTTTAATACTTCAATGCAAACATCCCTCACACCCTTTAGAAAGATAGTTCTAACTGTAGTTGTATCTAAGGAAAACTTCTTAGTCTTTTTTTAATTGTATAAGAACCTCTCTAGGTAGTCTTCTAAGCTTTCTTCTTCTGATTGCTGCATTTTGAATATATCATTCTTAGCGTCCCTAGGTCTGCAATAATCTTGGTATTTATGGAGGAAGGTCTCCTTCATACCTTCCCAAGACAAAATTGTGTGTTCCCCTAAGCTCATGAACCACCGTAGTGCCGAATCTTTTAGTGTGGCTGGGAAAAGTTTTAATTTTTTAGCATTATCTGTGTAGTTATAGCTCCTACACAATATGTCAAATTCAAATAAAAATGATTCAGGATCTTCTATTGGCATACCTCAGAAATGAGGAAGTGAAGATAAGGGAATGTTCTTCATAGCAACATCTTTAGCAATATCCAGTATGGGGAATCCAAATGTCTTTGTTTCATTGGCTATGTTTCCCTCTTCTTCGGCCATGTTTCCAAGCAATTTGTAGGGAGGTGGTGAATTTTCTCCACTAAGTGATGGTTCCACCATCGGGTTACCTGGTATCTCTGGCTGTTCCAAGGTTTTGTGTGGCCTTCCAACAATAGATGCAGCCTCTTCTATTACCACCTCTGCTTCTTTTCCAATTTCTCCTCTGGATGGGGTCACCAGTGCTTCCTCCCTTTCTTGTTGCCTTATGTCTTTAATCTGAATAGTGTCTTCAGATCTAGTACCTTTTGTTGTTTTTGCAATTGCTTCCTTTGAGCTTTCTCCTATGAGAATTTTTCCTGCACGAGTTTTCGATGAATTAGTATAAGGAGGGGCTTTCTTTCCTAGTTTTTCTAAGATTTTAGGAGCAATAAATCTACCTTTATTATCCCTGTACCTACTCATAAAAAAATGAAATCAATGAAAATGAATATTCCTAATTAGAGGTAGGATGAAAACCTGACTTTGGAGAAACCCCGCCAAAGTGGATGCACAGGTTCTTACCTTTCGTCTTACCATCTTCTCCCCACCCTCAGATTATCCTCAAATCCAACCCAATACTTCATCAAACCAATAAAAAATTTGCTACCTGCTACCGTTTACAACTCCCCGACACCGACACCAAAATGTTGGTGCATCAATATGTTCAATGTATATCTCACACTCATTTAAATGTCAATCCGGGATTCGTAATCAAAAGATTCGTTACACCATATGTGTCGAGAACAAGTAACCTACCTAAGTTTGTTGCATATAGGAAATAATTAATAACATAAAAATCCTATTTCTAAGATTTCTAAATACTCCAAAGTATTCTCTGAACCTAGAAGAGAAAACTAATAATGAAACTTAAACAAATAGTCAATCAAAGATATGTTGTCCTAGAGAAACAAGTCTATTCATTTCAGGCGCTTGAATTGAAAAGATGAACTCTAAGAAGCTTGTCTCTTGTAGCAATTAAAACAATCAATTCCAACCATTCTCGAAACAAAAGCCAACTTCAACCTCATATAATTCAATCAAACCAGCACAAGGGAAGTTCAGTATAACTAAAATACTTTATTAGAACACATGAAGATGAAATATAAAGTCTCCTAGTCCCTTGCGACACTAGGTCTAGTACAGTCACAAACTCAAAATATCAGTCCCACACTTCAAATTATGAAATAACTACCTTCAACATCTGAGAATGAAATGTTTATTCAATCTAACACTTTCTTATTCACACCAATCAAAAATGATTAACTCAATGGTCAATCCCGAAAATGAAATAAAGACCAATCACACACATACCTTCCCTCACAGGTGAGGAATTTTTGTAGACTTATAAACATCATCCAATATTCTTCTTTGATGTAGCTTCGAGGGATGCCCTTGGTCCAATCGGGGTTGTGATGTTCTGGCTTGAGGAATTTTTGACAGATATTTTTGTCAACGATCACTCTCTTGAAGTATTTTTCTCCAGCCATTGGGAGACCCATAGCTTCTGCTATAGTGGCATCTGTAATTGTTAACTTCATATCCCCAAGCTGCACATTTTCTCCATCATATGTCTGCGCAAAGACGAGAGAAATTCCCTCATGATGACCTTTAAATTTTTCCAAGAATTGCACCCACCTTGCATGTTCATATTTGTTCCTAAAAGCTTGATATTCTATTGTTTCTTTGTATATTTGAAATATGGGCTCATGCCTGTCGACACCCATGTTAGCTTAAACAATTCTCTAGGGTGGATAAAGCATAATCATAGGGTTGAGGATTGAGTACTCGATGATAGAGTATCGGTTGGGAGAAACATACAAGGGATACAAAGGCATAGGGTGTCTATAGACGGTGTGACAACAATGGTAAATAAAATTCATCCGGATGGTAGAGCCATCCAAAAGAGTGTTTATGAATGGAAGTGTAGATTACAATGGTCACGTCGATACTCATGATGATATGGCGAGGTAGTTTGGATCTACTAACAGTTTCTAGATTCGTGGGAAGCTTGGTGTCGGACAATATTCACAGAAGGATGTGGTCATTATCATTAGGACTCGTGTATATGAAATCGGCTAGGATCATTACTCGATATGTTGTAATTCGTGGTTCATGCCATCTCATATAGTACGACAATGAATCATGGGGTTTATTTACATGATAGACAGAGGGAGTATGAGTTTGATCCAATAAAAGACATCGTGATTTTGCACTCTTGATATTTTGTAGGACACTTCATCCTCACGGAGGTGAGGTATAAGATTTCTACAGAGATTCGTAACAAAATAGGGGTACGTCATGATCCAAGAGCAATCAGATGTTCTAAATGCATATTTATTCTAATTCCTTTAAATAATACAAAAAACAAAGTGTCAAATCTGTATGTCCTAGCACTAATAATTGGACAGGGACTTGGAAACATGATGAAAGTTACCCATAATATTATTACTAGTACTGGATCATCTAAGTACCGGATTGCTTGCACGTCGAGTTGAAATTGGTATGGGCTCATCTGAGTACCGGATCACCTATGTGTAGAATATTTAGTTGGTACAGGATCACCTAAGTACCAGATTACCTGAGTGTCGAATCACCTGTGTGTAAAATTGGTATTTAGTATCGGAATAGCACAGGGTCCCTTCTTTTATACTGGATAGGATCTGGTACCGGATAGGCATAACGAGATGATTTGGTACAGGGGTGGCCCTTCGTACATAGAGGTGATCATCGATGTGAGATAAGCACAAAAATGAACATTTTCCTGGAGGTTAAAAATCTTGACACTGATTCTGGTGACAGTGATTTATAGGAATAGTTGGTGTTCTGTGGTGAAATTCATCTGGAAAACCATGTAGTTGCCAAAGTTTATAGATAATGCAGGAAATATTTGTAATAGGAGGGTGCTCTGTAATGGCCAGTGACTAAGATGACATAACTCCTTTTCTTCTGGAACTAAGGTGACAACGTTTTTGCTGGCATTTCCTCTTTTATTACAATACAATAATAATCCTAACTACTACTTTTCCATGTATTTTTATCGAGCCTGGATTAGTTAATGCTCACCATTATTTTCAATTTTATAGATTCTGAAAAACTTTAAGGAAACTCTCTATACATTCATGTGGATTTTTATCGAGCCTAGGCTAGTTCCTGCTCACTAGTATTTTAAATTTTAAAGAGTCTGAAAAACTTAAAGAAGACTCTCTATACTGTCCCATGGATTTTTATCGAGCCCGGCCTAGTTCCTTCTTACTGGTATTTTCAATTTTAAAGAGTCTAAAAAACTTAAAGAAGACTCTCTCTGGTAGTTGTCCTCCTTATTTGTTTATCTACATGCGAACACCACCAATTTTTCTTTTGCCTTTGTTAGTTAAAAATAAAGAAAAACTTCACCTCATGACACACCTATGTACAAAAAATGAATTTATACAATTTGAACTTACTATGGTAGGTCAGCAAGAGGGGAAACCCTCTTGCTTACCAGTTTCATTTCAGAAGTCTGAAGAACATTTTTTACAAAATCCTCCTTTGACGGAGGTTTGTGATAAACCTTCAGTCGATGTCCATTTACAACAAGGGAAGTTTGATTTTCATCAATAGTCTTTATCCTTACTGCACCATTTTCATAGACTGTATCAACCTCATAGGGCCCCATCCATCTGGTAGACATTTTTCCTTTAAAAATTTTGAATCTACTATCATATAGGAGGGCCCAATCACCTGGCTGGAAGGACTTCTTTTTAATGTACTTGTCATGCCATTTGATCCTTTTCTCTTGTATTAGGGCGGTTCTTTGTAGAGCATCCTGTCTTATCTCATCAAGCTCATTCAATTGTAATAGCCTCTATTTTTTAGCTTCATTCAGTTCCATTCCTAATTGCATGGTAGTTCTGAAGGTCTTTACCTGAAACTCTATGGGCAATAGTACCTGTTTCCCATACACCAACTCATAAGGTGTATGGCTTGTTGTATTTCTCCAGGCTGTCCTATAGGCCCACAAGTCCTCAGGCAACCTATCAGCCCATTCTTTGTGATGCAGCTGAACAGTCTTAGTGATGATGGCCTCTATCACTTTGTTGGTCGATTCCACTTGGCCATTGGCTTGGTGGTGATAGGGAAAAGACTTTCTGTGTCTGATCTTGTATTGTTTGGTAAGATCCTTGACCAAATTTGAGGTGAATTGTGTCCCTTGTTCAGTGACTATTTCCCGAGGTACCCCGAAACGTGTGAAACTTTCCTGAAAGAGAAAGTCTACAACATATTGTTCATTAGTTGAATACAGGGCCTTGGCTTCTACCCATTTTGTTACACAGACTATGCAAACTAATATGTATTTTTTTCAGCGAGACGTGGGATTGATAGGTCCTACAAAATCTAAGGCCCATTTTTCAAAGGGTTCGATTACTACTTGGGCTTGGAGTGGAATTTCATTGACTGAAGTAGGTTGTCCCATTCTTTGGAAATCATCGTAGTTGGCCATGTATTTATTTGCATCTTTAAAAATGGTCGGCCAATAATAGCCAGATTGTAGGATTTTGTAAGTTGTCCTTTTGTTAGAAAAGTGGCCTCCACATGGGCCATCATGATAGGCTCTGAAGATATCCTGCATTTCATCTTCCCGGACACATCTTCTGATTACCAAATCAGGTCCCGTTCGATATAGGGTATCCTCATGCCACATATAATTGGCACTTAGTTGAATGATTCTCTGTTTTTCTCTGGATGTCATACCTTGAGGAAGTTTGTCAGTTACCAAATAGTTGGCTACGTCTGCATACCAAGGGGTGAAAGTAGAAATGAAAAATAAATTCTCATCAAGAAAATCATCATCTACCGGAGTATTGTCACCTGTATGGATAATCCTAAAGATGAAATCAACAACCAAGTTGTCTCTTCCAGGCCTATCTATGATAGTGATATTAAATTCTTGTAGTAACAACAACCATATAGTTACTCTAGCATTTGTAATAGGTTTATTCATTAGAAATCTGATAGTTGAGTGGTCAGTTTGCACAAAAACTTTGTATCATGTTATATAGTGTCTAAACTTGTTGATGGCATGTACTACTAATAAAAATTGTTTCTCTGTGAGAGTATAGTTTGCTTCAGCAGGTGAGAGGTTCTTACTAAAAAAGTATATAGAATAAGGAATCTACCCTTCCCTTTGTCCTAATACATCTCCCAAAGCGGTATATGAGGCATCTTTACAAATATGGAAAGGAAGAGACCAGTTTGGACCTCTCAAAGTAGGAGAAATTGAAAGTTTTGTTTTTAAGATTTGAAAGGAGATTTGGCATTCCTCATCCCAATAGAATTCAACATCTTTCGTTAATAGTTTGAAAAGGGGGGCAGCTAGGTTTGTAAAAATTTTAATAAACCTCCTATAGTAGCCATCATGTCCTAAGAAACTTATGATTTCCTTTTGTGAACTAGGGATCTTAATTTGGCAAATAATGTCGATTTTGGCAGGGTCCACTCTTATTCTGGTACCGGAGATGTAGTGACCTAGAAAAATTCCTTCAGTAAGCAACATTCTCGATTTTTCATGACTGAGTGAGAGGTTGGTCTCTTTACATATAACCAGTACCTTCTTCAAATTATCCAATGCCTGTTGGAAATCATCCCCATATACCGTGAAGTCATCCATGTAGACTTCCACAAAATCATTGGTCAGATTAGAGAAAATAGCCAAGACAACCCTCTGAAAGGTAGTAGGGGCATTACATAACCCAAAGGGGAGAACCCTATAGGCATAGGTTCCCCAAGGACAGGTGAATGTGGTCTTATCCTAGTCTTCTGGTGAAATTTGTATTTGGTTGTAACCACTAAACCCATCCAAGAAAGAAAAGTACCTCTTCCCAGATAAAGTATCCAAGACCTGATCTATGAAAGGTAAAGGGAATTAGTCCCTATAGGTGGCCTTGTTTATTTCTCGAAAGTCCACACAAATCCTCCATTTCTCGTTTTTCTTTGGTACAATAACTAATGGGGAGACCCATTTTCTATCTAATATAGGGTAAATGAAATTGGCTTGTAAGAGTTTTTGGAGTTCTTCCTTTACTATATCTTTCAATGCTGGTTTCACTATTCTCTGGGGTTGTCGAACAAGTCTGATCTGATCGTTAGTGTAAATATGATGCATACATATATCTGGGTGGATCCCCTTCATGTCAAAGTAATCCCTTGTAAATGCATCAGATTGCCCTTGAATCATTTGTACCAGCTTTTGTTGATGATCTGGCATTGACATCTAAGGACTTCCCGGGACTGATTTCAACATCTTGGACAACAGATTCCTTCCCTTCTTCTACTTGTGAAAGAGTGGTTATTGTAGAAGTGGAAGGGTGCCAATTTTCTTGAAATTCAGGGCTAAATATGTGTGTGTAGTTAGGCAAAGATTGGGGATAGTCAATGCATGCCAAAGCAACCAAGAATAGACTTAGGATTTGTTCTTCAGAGTTTTCTTGTACTCCTTTTACTTGTTAAAGTGTCAACAAGGGTTGAGTAAAGTCCTCCTCCCCATAAGGATTCTCTAACCAGAGAGAAACTTCAGTGGCTGGTTGGGTGGGGGGGAAAAGGATAAGTTTCTAACTTTGGGTGCCATTGGAAATTGTCATTTCTCCAGGTCAACAACTGATGAATGCATCAGCAGTGGCCAACCAAGGTTGACTAAGTACCACTGGGTGTCCTGGTTTGGGGGATTTGAGATGGATTACCAAGAAATCCATAGGGTATTACCAAGAGGCCAATGTGACTGTTATATCATCTAAACTTCCTGCTGGGGTGATGACTGATTTATCTGCAAGCTCTAGCAAAGTTTGTGTAGGTCTCAAGTGATATAGTTGCAGTGTTTTCATAGTGTTTACTGACATCACATTTATTGTTTCCCCTAGATCTATGAATGTGTTAGGTAAGTCAACACCATTGATTTCTATTGTTACCACTAGGTTCCTTGGATCACTATACTTAGAAGGCATTTCTATTATAAATTCGGATAACTGCCCTACCACCTGTATGACAGGAGGCTCCTTCCTCTTTCTCCCTGGATTTTTAATGCAAAGGTCCCTTACAATTTTAGCATAGATAGGTATGTCTTTAATGGCTTGTAGTAGTGGGATCTTTACACATATATTCTGGAGTTCAATCTCTATATTATGTTCTAGAGGTTCCTCAGTTTTCTTTACGAGCAATCTTTTTGGGTAAGGGGGATTCATTTCATGGGGTGTTTATGCTGCAAGGGAGTTGGGAGAAGGGATTTCTTCTGGTACTGGAGTGTTTCTTTTTTCGTTCAATGGATCAGTCATCTGTTTTTCTCTTTGAACCATTTGGACATCTATTTGTTCTTCTTGGTTTTTGTGATTATGCACTTGTTCCTCTTGAATGACCATAGTGAGATTTGTTTTGTTTACATTCCTTCCGGATATTAGTTCAATTCCATTATATGGAGCTGGCATTATTACGTATGTAGGAAAGGTTTTTACTTCAAGTTTTTGTATAGGTTGTGTCGGTCTGTTATTTCAGTTAGGGATAGGTTGCGCAGGAATAGGGGTAGGCCGAGAAGAGTTTTTGATGGGTGTAGCTTGCATTGGTTTGTACATATTTCGATTAATGGGTAGTGCAAGTGGTCGTTGTGGTTGTGGAGGTGGAATAAGAGCAGGGGGGTTAAATCCTGGGAGAAACTGTGAAATATTCGAAGGATATTGTGGATAGGTGGTAAAATTTGTTGGTTGAAAGGGGACATTTCCATATACAAGTCATCTCCACCCATGTTGCCAAGGTTGGGTTTTTGTTGACCACTGGGGATAAGACATGGGGTGTACCCATTGTTGTTGAGGGTATTGTATAGTTAGGTTGGCAAACATGTTGGGGTTTTGTTGTCTCCATGATATCCTAGGGGGGTAGGATGTCTTAGGTTCTCCTTCTCTCTTGAACATGGCCCTGAGTCCGGGAAGAGAAGGGAATTCGTTAGTATGATGGTCCTCTGTGAAAATACCATAGATTTCAATAAAATTGAGGGGGAATTCCTTTTCAGGGTGTTTCCTCCTACACTGATGACAGAAAATTGCCAACGCAACATTTTCTTCCTCTTGTTTTCTTTTAATTTTCATGGTATCTAGTTGGGAACTGATGGTGTGTAGGATATTTGTTTTAAATTTTTCCAATAGATTTCCTAGTTCAATCCTCATGACGCCTCCGAATGTGGTTTAGAAATTATGTTGGTAGGGTCCCTTATACTTTTCCCCATTTTATCTTGACTACAAGAGTATCTTTTACAATACTCTACTATGTCTGCAAATGGATTTTGGTATACATCCCCAGAACTCACAAGGTTTAATACTTCAATGCAATCATCCCTCACACCCTTTAGAAAGATAGTCCTAATTGTAAATGTATCTAATGAAAACTGCTTAGTCTTTTGGTAATTGTATAAGAACCTCTATAGGTACTCTTCTAAGATTTCTTCTTCTGATTGCTGCATTTTGAATATAGCATCCCTAGGTCTACAGTAATTTTGGTATTTCTGGAGGAAGGTCTCTTTCATACCTTCCCAAGTCAAAATTATGTGTTCCCCTAAGTTCATGAACCACCATAGTGCCGAATCTTTTAGTGTGGCTGGAAAAAGTTTTAATTTTTGAGAATTATTTGTGTAGTTATAGCTCCTACACAATATGTCAAATTCAAATCAAAATGATTCAGGGTCTTCTGTCGACATACCTCAGAAATGAGGAAGTGAAGATAATGGATTTCATAGAAACATCTTTAGCAATATCCAGTATGGGGAATCCAAATGTCTTTGTTTCATTAGCTATGTTTCCCTCTTCTTCTACCATGTTTCCAAGCAATCTGTAGGGAGGTGGTGAATTTTCTCCACTGAGTGATGGTTCCACCACTGGGTTACCTGGTATCTCTGGTTGTTCCAAGGTTTTGTGTGGCCTTCCAACAATAGATTCAGCCTCTTCTATTACCACCTCTGCTTCTTTTCCAGTTTCTCCTTTGGATGGGGTCACCAATGCTTCCTCCCTTTCTTGATGCCTTATGTCTTTAATCTAAATAGTGGCTTTAGATTTAGTACCTTTTGTTGTTGTTGCAATTGTTGCCTTTGACCTCTCTCCTCTGAGAATTTTTCCTGCACGATTTTTCTATGAATTAGTATAAGGGGGGGGTTTCTTTGTTGTTTTCTTTTCTAGTTTTTCTAAGATTTTAGGAGAATTAAATCTACTTTTATTATCTCTGTACCTACTCATAAAAAAATGAAATCAATGAAAATGAAGATTCCTAATTAGAGGTAGGATGACAACCTAACTTTGGAGCAACCCCACCAAAGTGGATGCGTAGGTTCTTACCTTTCGTCTTACCGTCTTCTCCCCGCCCTCAGATTATCCTCAAATCCAATCCAGTCCTTCATCAAACCAATAAAAAACTATGCTACCTGTTACCGTTTACAACTCCCCGGCAACGACGCCAAAATGTTGGTGCGTCAATATGTTCAGTGTATATCTCACACTCATTTAAATGTCAATATTGGATTCGTAATCGAAAGAGTCGTTACACCATATGTGCTGAGAACAATTAACCTACCTAAGTCTATTCCATATAGGAAATAATTAATAACATAAAAATGTTATTTCTAAGATTTCTAAATACTCCAAAGTATTCTCTGAACCTAGAAGAGAAAATTGATAATGAAACTTAAGCAAACATTCAATCAAAGATATGTTTTCCTAGAGAAACAAGTATGTTCATTTCAGGCACTTGAATTGAAAAGATGAACTTTAAGAAGCTCGTGTCATGTAGCAATTAAAACAATCAATTCCAACCATTATCGAAACAAAATCCAACTTCAACCTCATGTAATTCAATCAAACCAGCACAAGGGAAGTTCAGTATAACTGAAAGACTTTATTACAACACATGAAGATGAAATATAAAGTCTCTTGGTCCCTTGCGATACTAGGTCTACTACAGTCATAAACTCAAAATATCAGTCCTACACTTCAAATTATGAAATAGCTACCTTCAAAATCTAAGAATGAAATGTCTATTCGATCTAACACTTGCTTATTCACACCAATCCAAAATGATTAACTCAATGCTCAATCCTGAAAATGAAATAAAGACCAATCACACACACATTATTGTAAACTATCCACACAAACACACAGAACATATACAAGGAGGTTTACCTTAGTTGGGGCGGTGGGCCCTTTCCGAACCAACAAGGAACCTCTTAAGGGATTAACAGACTAAAAATTTTCACTCACATCCAAGAATTGACATAAAAGATTTTCTGTACTAATTCAGTTGGTAAATTGGATCAACAGTCTTTTACTTCATACATGACAATGATAAGTATTGTCTGGTTCTTACCGTATATTTCTTACATTCACTATTATATATCTTTTCTATCATCTATACAACATTCCTTATATAAGGTAAGCTAATACTATCAATATTTGTGGATAAACATTAAATAGTTTGAGAAATTTCACATTTAAGATTTACATCAAATTTTTAGGAATTGACTCCATCCTCATGACACGAAGTGCATGAGCGATGGAGTCTCTTGCAGATGGAAAACTGACTCAGGCGCTTCTATCCAACTATCTTCTCGAAATCTTCACCATTATTCAGTTCCAACTGGTGCATTATAGAAACAGAGGTTATGGTACCAGATTGCACACAATTGTGAGTCTAGTACCGGAATAGCACACATCTTGGTACCAGAATGGAGTTGGCACCAGATTAAAACTATCTTGGGTACCATAATGGATTTGGTACCGGATTGCACGGTGTCTGGTAGTGCTGGATAGACTGCTCATAAATCAAATCATTAGGACTACACAAAATAAAACACTTTCAATCGAATTAATTTAAGAAAGTTAAACAAACATGATTTAAATCACCAATTACCTCTTGTAGACATGACATAGCTATTAGGCATATGCTTTGGGAGGGAGTAGTCCAATATAGTTTTATAACAGAGGCAAAAAGGCTTAGATATAGGGTAATATAGGGCATTATCTTATGTCAAAATAGAGACTCAACAATCTTCATTCAGGGTATCATTAGATTAGAATGAAGGAAGAAGATATCCCAAAAATGGCATTCTGAACTCATGAAGGACATTATGAATTTTTGGTCATGCCTTTTGTCCTTACAAATACACCTTCCACATTCCAAGGTTTGATGAATTCCATTTTCAATCCCTTCCTTAGAAATTTTTTGTTAGTATTTTTCAATGATATACTAATCTATAGCAAGTCCTGAGAGGTTCATGTGCGACATGTTGACAAGGTGCTACAACTACTAAAGGAGCAACAACTATATGCCAAACCATCCAAATGTTTCTTTGGGGTGAAGGAGGTAGATTATTTTAGTCATATTGTATCTCATGAAGGTGTCAAGGTAGACCCTAACAAGATTAAGGCCATGATGGACCAGTCGATTCCCAAAACATTGAAGAATCTTAGAGGATTTTTGGGGTTGACAGGTTACTACCGCAAGTTTTTTCGGCACTATGGAAGAATAGAAACACCTTTAATGAAACTAACTAAGAAGGATGCATTTTCATGGACTCCAGAGGAAACTAAATATTTGAAAAACTTTAATAGGTGATGTGAAAATCTCATGTCTTGACCACTCTAGACTTCAAAAAAACCTTTATCGTGTAATGCGATGTCTCAGGAAATGACATTGGTGTTGTCCTAATGCAAGAAGGAAGTCCCTTGCCTTTTGAAAGTCGTCCACTCAAGGGAAAGGAATTACAGAAACCCATTTATGAGAAGAAAATGATGGAAATACTACATGCATTGAAGAAATGGTGCCCTTACCTAATAGGTAGGCACTTCAAGTTCAAAACATATCATGATATTCTTAAATACTTCTTGGAACAAAGACTATCTTTAGAAGAACAACAAAAATGGGTCACCAAGATATTTGGTTATGATTTTGAAATCATCTATAAAAAAGGGAAGCAAAATGTTGTGGCAGATGCACTATCAAGAAAGGATGAAGATGTTATGGCCTTTCTCTGTTCTATCTCGATCATCCAACCCGATTGGATAATAGAAGAAAGGGATGAATGGAATAATGATGAAAATGTGTGGACTCCCATTCAAAGGTTGCAGCAGGATTCCAATGCATCAGATACATTTACATGGAAAAATGATTCACTATGGTACAAAGATCACTTATATTTATGTAAGAACTCCCAACTCATAAAAAAGGTACTATTGGAATTGCACACCTCTATGGTAGGAGGACAATCATAATTTTTGAAAACCTACCATAGGGTCAAGAAGGTATTTTTTTGGGATGGCCTTAAAACTAATGTTCAAAGTTTTGTGGAAGAATGTTTGGTTTGCCAACAAAATAAGGTGGAAACAATTAATACCCCAGGTCTTTTACAACCATTATCCATCCCAAGTTAGTGTTGGGAGGATTTTTCCAAGGATTTCATCACAGGGTTACGAAAGTATGAAGGAAAGAGTGTCATCATGGTGATTGTTGATAGAATAACCAAGTACACACATTGTTTTTCACTCTCTCATCCATTCAAAGCCAGTATAGTTACCATTGCATTCATGGAGACAACTGAAAATCTACATGGAAGACCAAAGATTATTTTAAGTGATAGAGATCCCATCTTCACTAGACATTTTTGGACATAATTGTTTTCTTGTTTGGGTACTCAATTGGCTCATAGATAATCTGATCATCCTCAATTTGATGGACAAACCAATATAGTGAACAAATTTCTAGAAGGCTACCTTCACTGATTTGTCTCTGGTAAACAAACACAATGGTTCAAATGGTTACCCTTGGAAGAATGGTGGTATAACATTTCCTTTCATACTGCAACAAAAATGACACCATTTATGGCACTCTATGGATACCACCCTCCTTCCATCACTTCTTCTCTAAAATAAAAATATAAGGTTCAAGGAGTGGAAGATCACATCGAGCATCAACAACAAGTTCTCCAAATCTTAAAGGACAACTTCACCATGGCACAGAATTGCATGAAACAACAAGTAGATCAACATTGTAGTGAAAGAAGTTTTGAAGTAGGGGATTGGGTGTTTTTAAGACTACAACCATACAAAAATATGTACCTCAAGCAAGCCAAGAAGTATAATAAATTATCACCAAAGTAATATGGCCCTTATAAGGTGTTGCAAAATATTGGTACTATGGCATACAAATTGGAGTTTCTTGCATCTTCACGAGTACACCCAGTTTTTCATGTTCCATGCTTAAAGAAGGTTACAAGTGACAAGATCCTAGTTCAAACTATATTTCCAAAACTTGAAGAGGAAGGAAAAATCATATTGGAGCATGAAGCCATCACTGACACAAGAATTCTCCAGCTGAGGAATAGATCCATTTCAGAGTATCTGATTAAATGTAGGAAACTACCGGCTGAAGATTCCACTTGGGAAGACGAGTCTTTTATAAATAATCATCCATAGTTACTCAAGTGTTTCGGAAAACACTTGTCTCAAGGGGAGGTTCATGTTAAGCCCTAAATAGTGGTGCATTACCCCTTAATTGGGGCATATTACATTAGTAATGTGATTTTATTTATGTCGGCTTGGGTCCATTAGTTGTAATTGTACCTCCTACTCTCCTATATATACCAAGGAGACATTTTCATTTGGAATAATCTTGTATTTGGATATTTATGTGGTGTATAAGGAGGTTTCCCCTTAGAAGAGGCTTATTATCTTAATTTCTCTCTTTTTCGAGGCGTTGAGTACTTATTATGAGGTTTTTCTAGGCTATATTGATATTTGGTTCTTAAAATTAACTCTTTAAAAAGTGTAGTCAACAAGATTGGTTAGACTAATTAGTGCGACAATTTCATGAGAGTTATGCATAATTTTCAGAATCCATTCTTTTATTTTCCCTTGGATGATTTTAACATCCAAATTCTTGTGTGCACACCCGCACATCAATATTCTTTCATGCGTCACAGCTCTATATCATGCACTAAAGGTTTTATGTGCACAATAAACTTTGGATGACACCAATACCTAGTGCACACAACTATTTCATGTTGATCTCTAGCCCATATAGGTCCAATGTTGAACAAATTTCTCTAGAGACGGAATGTAATGTCCCAAGCCACCCAGGATGGGCCACATCACAGAATCTCAACTTATGTCACTAGGATATTCTTTGTAGCAACCCAAGCTAAATATTGGATAGTGCTACATCAAAATTTCCTAGTGCACGGATACTACTTATAACGTTCTATCTTACAAGTAAACCCAAAATAAATATGCACAACCTCAAGGTACTGCACCCAGACCCAAGTTGAGTCTCGCTCTAAGAGTATACTTTTTCTTAATACAATTATAACAGCGTAATAAATATCACAAATCTACTATGCATTTAGCGCTTTAGAACACATATATAATGTTGTGCGTGCAAATGTTCTTCACACATAATACTACTCACATGCAAGAAATTCAATGTTGCATGCATATTCTACCACATTTGTGTGCATGGACTAATTCACTACGAGCTCGTTGATTAATACCTTGCATTGATATCTTATAACCACACCACAAAGTTTAACTTAACATGAATACTTAACAACTATCATACTTCTCATGTGCAACAATATTATACATATTAACCATACATTTAGCTAACAAGAAACACTTATAATTGTCATGCCCACATATGTCGTAGCATACAGAAAAAGAAACACACACACACACATATATAGTAACATCACACATAATTAAACACACCATTCAGATGCAATTTCATATAGGAAGATAAACCCATTTTAAAATATGAACATTAGAGCACATAGTAATTAAAAAACACTGTGAAGGACACTTATCTTTTATGAAATTTACCTATTGGATGTAGGACTCAGACATTCCTCCCAACCATAAATTCTATTTCTCATAATATTTTAGTGATAGGCCACCCCCGATGTGGGGATTAAAATCCATGGAAAAAAGGCTCATATTATTAGGATATGGTATGATATTCAACAAAAGACTTGGTCCAAGGTGCCAATTTTTTAAAATAGCCTACAGTTTGTCATTCCCCACATGCCTATCCCACCCTAGGAAGTGTTCCCATTCTCTACTCAATAGTCCCTTAACTACCCCACTTCCCTTTTGGGGCTTCAACAACAGGCCAAATAGGAAATAATAGAGCCTTGTATCTAATGCCCAACACACCAGGGAACAATCCTGAGAAAACCCTCACCTTGAGAGAATGATCACGGGCCTGACAACCCAACTCTTCGATAGTAACTAGTCTTCCCAAACACAGGTTTAAGAAATTAAAGTAAGTTTCAACAAAAATATGTATTCCTTCACAGAGGAAGTTTATTTGAATGATCCTAGAGTGATAATCCCCCTAAATTACACTAAGGCAAACAATGTATATTGCATGGTTATAACTAGACACTTGTCACCTTCAGGGCTAGATTCTATCCAGTTGGTGAATCATTCCCATCCTTCCGAAACTTAGGATAAATACATGTCCATAAATTAAAATTTCATAAATATTAATAAAATATTCCCTTGACTTAAGATCCCATTTTTCCCTTTCCGTGGAGTTTAACCCCCCCGTCTCTTTTCATGTGAGTTAAGTCTGCATGCAATGATGTGATTACATTAACAATATAGAGGGAGACTACATTTACAATATAGGCGCACCAGCCTTTTTCATCTAGGCTCACCATCTTCAAAACACAAGCATACATACAAACGTTCTTTGGACTCAAAACTATGTGCTTAATCTGTTTTGTGAAAAACTCTGTGCAAGATACCAGATATATAAAATATGCAGAACAGAAATGAAATGCTAGAAATGACAGAATAATAGTAAAATATCCAGCATAATCTTCACAATACACAGAAATGATATACGAAATAGCAACAGAAAGAACACTTTGATTCAGATAGCAATGTTCATAGGCCTCTTTGAGGGGGCAACCTCCAGTCGAACAACGCTCTGTTACAATAATATCCAAGCTAGGGTTTTTATACCCTCGACCCTTATTTATACTAAATATGTCTATTAAGAGAAGCATCTAGAGGAAGATCCTTCTAGAAGCGAAATCTTCTATTAGGTCTTCTTACATCCGCCTTATTCTATTTTATTGAAAGGTCTTATTAATATTGACCTTTATTACATCTGAATACATTGATCTACCTATGTTCGGGTTAGGACCTTAACATGTCCGCCCCCTTAAAAACAACCTTCTCCTCAAGGCTTGAGATGTGGAAACTGCTGCAGAATGGTAGTTGGTTCCCAAGTGGCATCTGCTGGAGTCATATATTTCCACTGTACTAGCACTTCCCTGATGGTTCTCTGACGCAGGCGATGCTCCCGCTGGTCCAAAACTGCTTCTGGTTGTAGCCAAATGGACCCTTCTTCAGCTAACTCTGGAAGGTTGGTTTGAATTTGGCACCTGGTTCCAACCACTTTCTTCAAGCATGAAACATGAAAAACAGGATGTAGCTTCGACTGACTGGGCAGAGCTAACTGAAATGCGACTTGTCCCACACACTTGAGAACTATGTAAGGGCCATAAAATTTGGGTGCTAGCTTCTGACACTGCTCGGCCTTGAGGGAAGTTTGCTTATATGGTTGCAGTCGCAGAAACACCTGATCCCCTTCTACAAATTGACGT
>ML777481.1:639316-673649 GCA_009831015.1 Picea engelmannii
CAGGCCTCTTCGAGGGGGCAACCTCCAGTCGAGCAGTGCTCTGTTACAATAATCTCCAAGCTAGGGTTTTCATACCCTCGACCCTTATTTATACTAAATATGTCTATTAAGAGAAGCATCTAGAGGAAGATCCTTCTAGAAGCCGAATCTTCTATTAGGTCTTCTTACATCCGCCTTATTCTATTTTATTGAAAGGTGTTATTAATATTGACCTTTATTACATCCGAATACATTGATCTACCTATGTGCGGGTTAGGACCTTAACACTCTGGCATGTGTGCACTCTTTCTTTGGTGTGTCATCCTCACAAACTTACACAAGTGCGCGCTACAGTATTAAATGTGTGTGTTATTTCTTTGATGCACAATCCTTGATAAATCACCAAACTATGGGATGCGTGCGCAAAAATGAATCCAATACTTGAAACCAACAACTCGCTAGCTTATATAATTATATATATACATTTACAATTGGAGTTCATGCTAGGGGTATTACAAATGCGCTTTTTGTTTCAAATTTTTTTCCCTCAACTTCTTTATTTTTCTTAAGGAACACATGAGTTCTTATTCAAGATCCACTTCTCCATATGTTTCAGTTTTTTCCTCTTCTTCTGAATCCATCATTTATTTGTCTTAATCAATATTTTTTTTTATTTCCATAAAAATATTTTCTTCTCTATCACTATTAGAACTACTTTGACGCCACACGGCCCCTCCTCAACCCACAGGTCAGAAGGTCTGCGCGCACAAGATCTTTCCTTTACCACTGGCCTAAAGAGCTCTCGGAAATGGCTCCTCTATTTCCCTTTCGGGAAATCTGCACCCACAATCAACTTCGAGAATTCCCCCTTTGTGCTTCAGGAGATTGGACTCTGCATTTTTGTGATTCCGGTGGTCAAGTGTCTTGTCTTTCTATCTCTGAAACCCGAAAAACAGTCAACGCTGACCCTTTCCTTCTCTGTTCAGATTTCTCCTTATCGCGTTTTCAGCAGTCGCGATTTCAAGAAACTCGTTCCCTTGATTCCCGAAACCCGATTTGATGAAACTCCGATGCACTCGCAAGCTTTGAATTTTCAACAGCCCCTCTTTCCTTTGGGACTTCGGACTTCGTGATATCGTGAATCCTAATGCAAATAATTCGGGTCTTTACCCCATGAAAGCCCGAAATGGTCAATGGAGTTTGACTCCGTGTCGATAGTGCGCCACCTGTCCACCTGGATGCCTTCTGTGGCCCACACAATCCTCCCATTCCTTCGAGACTTTGCGATTCATGATTTCGTGATTCCCATTGCAACGATTACGGGACTTCCACTCATGAAAACCCAAAATAGAAGTTCACAAGTAAATCCAACGACTCTTGTGGCTTTGATCTATAGCTCTACCCCTCCTGAGCTTAGAACCTTTAGGAATACTCGCGGTAACTCCCCTACTCTTCCGTGAGATCTAACGGTTCACGAGACTTCGCAATTTCTCCTCAGAGAATTCCGACCGTCCGTCCTTCCTCTGAGAACCACTGCACAAACTAAACGAGGTGTCTCTCTCCATGGAACTCATCCTCCTGCAGTCCTTGTCACTATGCCTTCCTTCAAACTTTAAAGGTTCTTGGCCTCTTGTCTTCCTTCGACTCCTTCGAAGGTCCAAATCCTTCTGGACTTTCTCATGACTTCGAGTCTTTCAGAAAACCCTTGCACGCACTCCTTGCGGCAGAATTTCAAGCACTTCAAAGTGTTGAAATCCTTCGAATCTGCGCACACCTGTAGCAGCAGTCTCTAAATGCTTTACTCAGATTCGCAACTATGAGACTTCACTCAGTCTGCGCACTCCTTCCACGACTCCTGTGCCTAACTGCACTTCTGTGTGAATGAGAACAAAATCTACCCTATCTGATCTCTCAGAGACAAAACTTTGAACCCTCTGTCAATGCACTCCTTGCAAAAAATTCAACTGCACTCCTTGCAGGAACTATTGCTCAGATAGAGAAACAATTGAAACTCATTTCTCTTACTCTCTCTCTCTCTCTCTCTCTCTCAGATTTCAAACATTAAACAAGAAATCATTCATACATAGCATAAAAGAAAATGTACAATAGAAAGAGTAAAATAACCATGAGCATAACATTCAAAGATGCATACATAAAGAATATTTGAAGACCATGAGTCTGAATCAAAACCTTTTTATATTAATTCAGAACTTCTATACATGGAATTCGGCTATACGGCTATCTCCTTCTCTTCTATGCTCTCCTCTTCATGCTTATGTTACAATACACAATGAGGGTGTCTATATCCCGTTTCCCTCTCTCATTCTAAACTATCTAATCTAGAATTAAATTCTATCTACTTTCATTAACTACCATAAATGCCTTCTACATACTAAGGACGAGAGAGAATCGCTCAAGGTCCATTTACATTATACAAGTGTGCTCCACTTGATGGCTTCATTAATATTTTAAGACATTTTCAAAATTTGTGTTGGGTGCTTGTCCAGCTGTCTTTTGCCTCCGCGCTAGCTCGCTTGAGATGTTCCTGCACCATACTCCCTCACTTGAAATTTTTCATGGGCTCCTATCCATGAGCTCACGTACAGTCTGTCCATGCCTCTAGATATTTGCTTCGTTCTCCCAACTGGCATCTTCAACTGGATGGCCCTTCCACTTGACCAAATATTCAAAGTATTGTTTCTACCTAGTATTCTTACTCACTCTCTTGTCCAGTATGTGCTCCATCTGTAGTTTTTCTGCAACTGGCATCTTCTTTGTCCACTGGACCTCTGGCTGTTCATTTTACATCCCTGCTTCTTCATCTTTATACGGGTACAAATATGAGATATTGAATATCGGAGAAATTCCGATCCCATCGGGTAATTCAATCTCATAAGCATTTGCCCCAAATTTCCTCAAGACCTTACATGGTCCAATTTTCTTCATTTTATGTTTATTATATGTTCCTCTCAGGAACCTTTCCTTTCTCAAGTGTGCCAGAATCAAGTCGCCAACCTCAAATTGAAGTTGTCTCTTGTGTTGATCTTCTCTGTGCTTATACTCCTGGATCGAACTCTACAATCGTTCCTTCACCCGACTGTGAATTTCCTTCATTACCTCTATGAAATCTTTTGCACTAGCGCTTCTAGTTGCAGTCTGTTCTGAATCTCTCAATTCAGAAATTCCTCTTGGTTGCATGCCATAGACAATCTAAAATGGACTCTGCCCTATGCTTATGTTAACTGAGTCGTTATAAGAAAATTCCGCCTGTGGTAATATGTTGTCCCACTAGCTGTGGTGTTCTGTCACTAGGCTTCTCAGCAAGTCTCCCAGACTTCTGTTTACCACTTTCATCTGTCCATCCGTCTGAGGATGATAAGCTGAACTAAATGACAAGTTAGTTCCCAAATTCTTTCATAAGGTCCTCTAAAAGTGTCCTATGAACTTACTGTCTCGATCCGAAACTATGCTCGTTGGCAAGCTGTGAAGTCGAATGACTTCTTTGAAAAACAGATTCGCAATGTGAGTTGTGTCACTGGTCTTCTGACATGGAATGAAGTGTGCCATATTGGAAAATCTATCCACCACCACAAATATTGAGTCAAATCCTCTTTGTGTTCTTGGCAACCCCAATATGAAATCCATGCTAATTTCATCCCACGATTTCTCAGGTATGGGCAATGGTTCATAAAATCCGACATTCTGTCTCCTTCCTTTCGAATGTTGGCAAATTTTGCATCTGTCCATGAACCTTTTGATGTCTTCTCGCATTCCCGGGCAAAAATATGACTCATTCAAATTTGCAAACGTCTTGTCCTGACCAAAGTGCCCTGCCAATCCTCCACTGTGTTTCTCTTTCAACAAGTTCTCCCTCATGGAACATTTCGGAATACACAGCTGATTACCTTTAAACAGTAATCCTTCCTGGATCATGTATTCTGCCCATTGGATTTTATTTCTAAGAATTTGATTCTCAGCTACTTCATACACCTCCTTAAAGTCTGGATCATTTCTGTACATGTCCCTGAGATCATCAAAACCCAACGTTTTGACTTTGAACTTCTGCAATAGCAAACACTTCCTGCTCAAAGCATCAAAACCTTTGTTAGCAGTACCAGAAATATGTTTAATCACAAAAGTGAAATTTTGCATATATTCCACCCATTTGACATGTCTCTGATTCAACTTTTCCTATTGAGTCACAAACTACAGTGCATGATTGTCACTGTATAAGACAAACTCCTTCGGGATTAAGTAATGTCTCCATTTTTTCAATGCATGTACGATAGCATAGAACGCCTTATCATAAGTGGAGTACTTCAATTTCGCTTCATTCATCTTCTCGCTGAAGTATGATATTTGTCTGTCATCCTTACTTAAGACTGCCCCTATTGCAAACCCACTTGCATCGCATTTCACTTGAAATGTCTTTTGAAAATCCGGCAACACCAGAATTGGTTGTTCCGTGATTTTCCTCTTCAACAGATTAAAACTCTTTTCAGCTTCATATTTCCAGTGAAAAGATTTATGTTTCTTCTTCACTGTGTCCATCATCGGTACACTAATTCCACTGAAATTCCTAATGAATCTTCGGTAGAAACCGGCCAATCCATGAAAACTTCTCACCTCAAAGGTATTCTTCGGTGATGGCCAATTCTTGATTACCTCCACCTTATCTAGATCCATCCTCAATTTATCTACAGAAATAACAAACCCCAGATAAATGAGTTATGTGTTCATGAATGAGGATTTCTTCATGTTTATCAACAACTTCTCCTATTGTAACCTCTCCATCACTGTAGCCAAATATTTCATATGCTCTGCCATTGTTTTACTGAAAATCAGTATATCATCCAAATACACAATGAAAATTTTTCCAATGAACTCCCTTAGGACTTCGTTCATCAACCTCATGAAGGTACTTGGTGCATTTTTTAATCCAAATGGCATAACAAGCCATTCATACAACCCTTCATTGGTTTTGAATGTTGTATTCCATTCATCACCTTCTCTCATGCAGATTTGATGATAACCGCTTTTCAAATCAATCTTTGAAAAGAATTTTGCTCCACTCAAGCAATCCATCAGATCATCCATCCTTGGCAATGGAAATCTATACCTGATGGTTATCTTGTTTATTTCCTTAGAGTTAGTACACATCCTCTAGCCTCCTTCTTTCTTTGGACTGAGTACTGTTGGAATAACACACGGACTCAAGTTTTCTCTGACCAAACCTTTGTCCAATAAATCCTGGACTTGTCTTTTGACCTCTTCATTCTCCTGTGGCATCAATCTGTACGTGGCTTTGTTTGGCAAACTGGCTCCTGGTATGAGATCAATATGATGACTCACACTTATGATCGGTGGCAACGAACGAGGTAGTTCGTCCACTACTATGTCAGTGAACTCTTCCAATAGTTCCTGAATTTCTTCTGGTAAATCATCCATTCTTGTGCTGGTCAAAACAATCTTCGGTTTCCTAACCACAATAAATTGCAATTCTTCTTTCTTCTTGACCTCTGTAAGAAGTTCCTTCCCACTCATGAGAAGTATAGTGTTTCTTACTTCAGGTTTCACCTCCTTATCCTTGATTGGAAGCAACATGTGAGTTATCCCATTCTTCTCTAGGGTGTATGTGTTCATTCTCCCATCATGAATCACATTCCTCTCATATTGCCACGGTCTACCCAGCAATAGATGACAAACATCCATAGGAATAGAATCACATAATATCTTATCATTATATCCTCCTATCTTGAATTCAACTAAACATTGTTTAGTGACCGTTACCTGATGTCCTTTTTGTAGCCATGAAACTTTGTATGGGCTTGGATGATCAATCGTCTCCATCTTCATTTTTTCCACCATCTCCATAGAAACGAGATTATCCGTGCTACCACTATCCACAATGACCTTGCATACCCTATCCTTGGT
This sequence comes from Picea engelmannii, assembly GCA_009831015.1. Taxonomy (NCBI): domain Eukaryota; kingdom Viridiplantae; phylum Streptophyta; class Pinopsida; order Pinales; family Pinaceae; genus Picea; species Picea engelmannii. Next base: position 645,230 of record ML777481.1, read on the forward strand.
CTTGCAAGAAGTTTGGAAAAGTTTGTTTCTTTCGACCGAACTCTCCACCTCCTTCTCTAGTGTCAAAAGAGTTTTTCGCATCATCAACGATATTCCGCCTTCAACATCTTCTACCTCAACATCCCGCCTCTGTGCTTTGGAAATGTGAGTCTCTCCTCCTTCTTTCTTTTTATCTGGACACTCATAAGACTTGTGCCCATTTTTTCCACTTGTGAAGCATGTTATTACTCCACCTCTTCCTCTTCCTCTACCTCTAGTATGAGGAAAAATATTATTATCAACATAATATCCTCTCTATTCAGTATGGTGTCCTCTCTGTTCAACATATTTCCCTCGCTGTGAGGTTCCACCTCTCTCAGTTCAAGTCTGAGGTTTCTTCCAGTCCTCCTTGGGCTTCTGATTTTTATCCTGGGCGACTAATTTGCCTCTGGGCTAACTTTTGTCTTGGCCTCTCTAACCCTACTTTTGGCTCAGCTTCTCTTCAGCTTTTAGAGCCATATGATAAGAATATTCCATTGTTCAGATGGTTACCATGCTCATCTCATCCTGAATGTCGTATCTCAGGACATTCATATATCTGGCAACCTTTTCATCATCGCTCTCCTGATGACCTGCCCTGATGTTCAGCTTGTAGAATTCTTCAGTGTATTCTTTCACTATCATCAGCTTCTATATCAAGTTTTGCATTCTCCTTAACCAAGTAATTTGATAATATTTGGGGATGAATTTCGCCTTCATCTTTGTGATCATTCTATCCCAACTCTTGATCTTTTTCTTGCCCTTGCAATGTCTGTCAGCTTGTAGCTCATCCCACCACAATGATGCATGTCCTTTTAATCTTGTGACAGCATGCTTGACTTTCTTGTCCTCTTCGACATCTTCATTGTCAAAGTATGTGTCCAAAGCTCTAATCCAGTCTAGAATCTCTTCTACATCCAGATTTACCTCATAAACTGGAATGTCCAGTTTTTCTCTTGCACCCAATCTTGCAATAGATCTAATCAAGCGTTCATTTGCTGCATCTTCGGCTGCAACTTCCTCTTCATGTTCTACTTCAATTTCACTTTCGGAATCACTAAGATCCCCAGTACTGGTTGTACGCCTCTGTGATGTATCAATGTCTTCGAGTTTGGCTCGTAGATCACGCATCTCTCTCTCCATGGCTGGATCACTCATCTTCCTACCTCTTCTTCTCGGCAATTCCCTCTCATCTCGTGGGTTGGGTGTTTTCTTGTCCCTTCTTCTCAGCGGCATGGTAAACTCTCATTTTCCTTGCTACAGAAAGAAAACAATCCTTTATGTGCTCTGATACCACAATTGACGCCACACAACCCCTCCTCAACCCGTAGGTCGGAAGGTCCACGCGCACAAGATATTTCCTTTACCATTGGCCTGAAGAGCTCTCGGAAATGGCTCCTCTATTTCCCTTTTGGGAAATCTGCACCCACAATCAACTTTGATAATTCCCCCTTTGTGCTTCGGAAGATCGGATTTCACACTTTCACAATTCTGGTGGTTAAGTGTCTTATCTTTCTATCTCCGAAACCCGAAAACCAGTCAACGCTGACCCTTTCCTTCTGTGTTCAGATTTCTCCTTATCACGTTTTTTACAGTCGCGATGTCAAGCAACTCATTCCCTTGATTCCTGAAACCCGATTTTCCGAAACTTCGATGCGCTCACAAGCTTTAACTTTTCAACATCCCCTCTTTCCATCAGGACTTCAGACTTCACGATATTGTGAATCCTAATGCAAAGAATTTAGGTCTTTACCCCATGAAACCCTGAAATGGTCAATGGATTTTGACTTCGTGTCGATAGCACGCCACCTGTCCACCCGACTGCCTTCTTTGGCCCACACAATCCTCTCGTTCCTTCAGGACTTCGCGGTTTGTGATTTCGCGATTCCCGTTGCAAATATTATGGGACTTCCACTCACGAAAACTTGAAATAGAAGTTCACGGGTAAATCCAATGACTCCTGTGGATTGGATCTATGTCTCTACCCCTCCTGAGATTAGAACCTTTAGGAATACTCATGGTAACTCCCCTACTCTTCCATGAGATCTAACGGTTCACGAGACTTCGCGATTTCTCCTCAGAGAATTTTGACCGTCCGTCCTTCCTCTGAGAACCTCTGCACAAACTAAACGAGGTGTCTCTCTCCGTGGAACTCGTCCTCCTGCGGTCCTTGTCACTATGCCTTCCTTCAAACTTTCAAGGTGCTTGGACTCTTGCCTTCCTTCGACTCCTTCGAAGGTCCAAATCCTTTTGGACTTTCTCACGACTTCGAGTCTTTCAGAAAAACCTTGCATGCACTCCTTGCGGTAGACTTTCAAGCACTTCCAAGTGTTGAAATCCTTCGACTCTGCGCACACTTACAACAACAGTCTCTAAATGCTTTACTCAGATTTGCAACTCTGAGACTTCACTCGGCCTGCGCACTCCTTGCACGGCTCCTGTGCCTAACTGCACTTCTGTGTGAATGAGAACAAAAGCTACCCTATCTGAGCTCTCAGAGACAAACCTCTGAACCCTCTGTCAACGCACTCCTTGCGAACAATTAAACTGCACTCCTTGCAGGAACTCTTGCTCAGATAGAGAAACAATTGAAACTCATTTCTCTTACTCTCTCTCTCTCTCAAATTTCATACATTAAACAATAAATAATTCATACATAGCATAAAAGAAAATGTACAACAGAAAGAGTAAAATAACCATGATCATAACATTCAAAGATGCATACATAGAGAATATTTGAACACCATGAGTCTGAATCAAAACCTTCTTATATTAATTCAGAACTTATGTACGTGGAATTCGGCTATATAGCTCTCTACTTCTCTTCTATGCTCTCTTCTTCACCCCTATGTTACAATACACAATGAGGGTGTCTATATCTCGTTTCCCTCTCTCATTCTAAACTGTCTAATCTAGAATTAAATTCTATCTACTTTCATTAACTACCATAAATTCCTTCTACCTACTAAGGATGAGAGCGAATCACTCAAGGTCCATTTACATTATACAAGTGCGCTCCACTTGATGGCTTCATTAATATTTTAAGACATTTTCAAAATTTGTGCTAGGTGCTTGTCCAGTTGTCTTTTTCCTCTGCGCTGGCTCGCTTGAGATGCTCCTGCATCATACTTTCACTACTTTCTTTAGATGATTCATTAGCCCCTTTTGAGTAGAATATCTTCTTCTTCTTATATGATTTCTTATTATTTTCATGCTTGTCCTATTTGTGGCTTTTTTTGTGTTACTGATGTTTTCTCTTTACTTTATAGTCTTCTTCATTATCACTACTTTTATTTTTCTCATGTGGACACCTAGCAGCAAAATGTCCTACCTTTCCACAATTAAAGAATTTAAAGGGAAACTTACCTTTGTACTTTCCAGATCCCTTTTTGATTTTTCTCACAAAATTTCCTTCCTTTTCATCTAATTCATAGCTACAACAATCACTTGATTTTTTCTCCTTGTTCTTCATCTTCTTTGAGGATTTGAAAGGTGCTTCCCTTTTTAACGTTTTCTCCTTTTTAGTCCTCATTTTATATGCAGTGAGGATCCCATGGAATTCATCCATTGCTAATTTATCAAGATCATGTATTTCCTCAATGGAGGAAACTTTCGCATAAAATATTAAAGGGAGTGACCTCAACACCTTTTACACAATAATTGGTTATGCAACTATTTCACCAAGTCCTCAGATGGTGTTGAAAATTTCATGCACACAGAGGAGATAGGATGCAATATTTTCTTTTTCTTTCATCTTCAGACTCTCAAATTATCTTCTATGAGTTTGAAGATTAACCTTCTTGACCTTATCATTTCCTTCATGGATGTTTTTAAGTTTGTCCCAAATTTCTTTTGTTTATTTTCAATGCATTACTTTGACAAACTCTGGTTTAACATTCTGCACAATATGGTGCTCATGGTTTTTGCATCATTTTCACTAGCATTTTCCCTATCATATCTACTGGTTGAGTTGTTCGAGATGTATAACCAGTCATGGAGAATTGTTAAATATCAAAACCAAGGGCCATTAGATATTTCTGCATCCTTATACTCCAAAAGGCATTTTTTTTATGTCAAACAACAAATCCATGTTTGTAGAGAAACCTTCTTGATCGGTCATGTGTGCTCCTGAGATCTACCTTCCAGTGGTTAGATGGTGTCTAAAGGAACCCGCTCTGATACCAATTGTTAAGAACACACTTACACTAAGAGGGGTTGTTGAATCAATATGAATCTATATTTTTCTTGTTAACATCCATAAACCATAATGAATCAATCATGTAGATGTAACAACTAAAAGACACAATATTTAACACCTTTCTAGAGAAAACCACAAAAACTCCTTTTTATAAATTTGTAGGAACCAACCTATAGTTACAATGTTTTTAGAAATGAACCTACTAGAGACATCAATCCCCTCTTCTATTTGTAGGAACTGGCATACAGGAGACACCAATACCGTTTTTTCATTTGTAGGCACAAACCTACTGGAGACACCAATCCCCTCTACTATTTGTAGGAACCAACCTACTAGAGACACCAATCCACACAACTACTTGCATTGTAGGCACAAACCTACTTACAAATTTACAAGTTCTTCATATGCATTTCCTTCATTGGTCTACTTTTTTCTTTTGTCTTCACCAAATCTACTATGTGCTCATTACTCAGATCTTCTATGCACTTGTTACTTCTTATTTCACCATATTTACTATACACTCTCTAATTATTTGGTAACATCCCTATCTCTCTGCTAGGAAACGCCACATCAAAATTATGACATATGATACCATTTTTATTCATTGATATGATCTGCATATAAATAGAGTTATGAAGAATAATAACTACATACAATAATAATTCATAAACACAATTATAACCAAGATTTCATAATAGTAACTCATAATTACACACATAGTAACTAAAATGATCACATGAAATACACTTATCTTATGAATAATAACACCAAATGCATGTAGGCCTTCCATGTTCCTCCCAACCATAGACTGAACTGCTCATAACTCTCAATAGTGGGTCACCCCCGAGATGGGGTTAAAATTCCACCCGGGTAAAGGATTTCTAACTAGGAAAACATCTCTCGGAAAATAGAAAATATTAGACTCAAGTGCCAACTATAGAAAACATCCTACAGTCCCTCATCCCCCACATGCATTTCCCACCACGAGAAGTGTTCCCCTTCTCTACTCAAAATTCTTTTGGTTGCTCCACTTCCCTTTTGGGGCTTCAACAATGGGAAAGGAATGGAGTCTCAAATCCATATAGCTACAACTTGGCACCTTGGGAATCAAATCCCAACAATTATCTCACCTTGAGAGAATTATCATGGGCCTGACAACCCGCTTCTTCAAAAAGGTTGTAGTCCAAACCTTAGTTATAAGTAGGAAGTTTCCTTGGATACTTGTGTGTCACTAAATCCTTTCCATATCTATCCATGTCATGGTCGCATACATGACTATATTTATTGGAATTCATTCTTATAATAGGGTCATACCATTTTATTGATTTTTTTATTAGCGCATAACCAATATAACATGACATGCCCATTTATATGCATTCAAAATAAATAGTGTTTTTTAATTATGATAGGCCTTCATCCATTACCATAATGAGTGGTGTATCATTTCCATTAATGCATTCATATTGCACATTAATGTCATTTAATAAAATAACTTTGGCTAGGGAAATTCTTACCTAATTCCCTCTGACAATTATGTAGCATAAATACATAAAATTCATACCTGCATAGTTGTCATTAAATGAATCTAATGCTACCTCACAAGCTAGTTTCAATAACAAATTTATTCATATGGATGTCTTCCATATTCAGCACATCATCGACAACACTTGCAGCCATACAATAAATCCCTCTTTCCTGGAACAACAACCATCACTAGCAACTTCCATATTCATATATATAACAATACACAACTCCTAGTCTTTAACATGTCATATATACATTTTAAACAATATTCATTCAATAATACATATCTATATACACTAAGAATGCTTCTTTAACATGTTTATAATTTCATATGTAATTTAACTTTCGTTGTTATGTATGGTTGTCCAACATTCCATATCATATTTATTGCTACAACAATTTCATCAACTTCTACCATCATTGAAATTATCTTTGCTGTTCCTGGCTATCCTCAATTTTCCTAAATTATTGCCCATGATTGAGTCCATCCTAATAATTTTTCCAGCCCAACCAATCCTGGTCACTTTACAATTTCAGCCAGACAGTATGTTGATATTAATTTCCAGCATTCATCATTTTCTGGACCCCTCTAACCCAACTCATACTTGACCAAATCACATTTCCATCCATTCTCTCTTATTGACTTTAGATCTTCAACCTCCATTTATGTTTCTGGACAAAACTAATTCAACCTTTACTTGAATGAACACATCATCCCTTGAAGTTTCTTGAACCATTATTTTGTCCTTTCCAGACCCATTTGGTTTGAACTTGACTTGCATAGTCAATTTCTACCATATTGCAATGCTATAAAATGTATTTTTTTATAGCTTCATAGAAATTACCTAGAAGTAGTTGACACTACTTTTACTTGCCATCATAAATTATAGTGATAATTCCAATCTCCTAAAATATAACCAATAATTATTTTCCACTTGAGATGGGTTCTTTCAAGTACCCTCTCTTCTGCATACCAAGTCAACATAGAACCATTTCTTTCCTTATGGTTCCTTATTGATTTCCCTTTAGAAAATCATCTCATTAATTTAATTATTTTGACTTTATATCCCAATCCACTTGGTTGTGTACTCAGCACCTTGGGAGTGCACCCAACATTCTCTTGTTGTATTATCCATTTCCTATTTATGTTCCTCTTGACTGGATATCTCCATGCAATTTGGGAAATACCTTTAGTAATTTTGGAATGCATCCATAATCATGTTCTACTATTTTCATCCCTCATGGAGTGTTTTCATGCACCCATAATAATTTGTTAGGTACCATATTCTATTATAATAGAATAAAATAGAAATATTGTGTAGAATAAAAACAAAACAACAAAATATAAGGAACCACAACACCAAAATAATACCTTTATTGATAAGAAACAATGTTAAATTTACTCTTCGAGTGGGAAACCTCCTATAGAGTAGCTCTATTACAATAATTCTCAATAAAGATACTTATCATTCCCTCGACTCTTATTTATACTAAATCTCTCTACCAAAAGAACAATCTAGGGGAAAATATTTCTATAAGCAGAAGCTTCTATTAGATCTTCTTACATTTGACTTATTCTTCCTTATTACTAGGCCTTATTAATATAGGCCTTTATTACATGGAAACTATACTATTCTCCCTACGTGAGGGGTTAGGGAGGTTAGGTCCCTAACATTCCCTTCCCCTTAAGAACAACCTTGTCCTCAAGGCTTGAGATGAGGAAATTGTTAAGGAATGCTAGTTGAGTCCCAGGTGGCATCTTATGGTTATGTGTCCTTCCACTAAACTAGAACTTCCTTGATAGTGCACTGGTGGAGACAAAACTCGTGATGGTCCAAGACCTATTGTGACTAAAAACAAATTGAATCTTATTCATCCAAATCAGGTAGACTGGTCTGAGTATGGCACCTAGTGTCAAGCACTTTATTTAAGTAGGAAACTTGAAAAATAGGGTGGACCTTAGAGTGACTCGGAAACTCTAACTGGTAGGCCATGGGACCCACTCTCTTGAGAATATGGTCCTGATATGCTTATCTTTTCATGCAATTATGATCCATGACCAAATTTTCTTTGAGAGTAGAGAGCATGGCCATTAGTATTGTAACAGTTTGATCCACGTGTTAAAATTTGAGGACACCAAGCATGTATGATAAAAATCAGGGTGGTGTCTATCCATATACTTCTTCAAAGTGAGTCATGTGAGTGGAAGTGTGGTAAGAAGTGTTCTACCACCATTCAACAACGGGTAACCACTGAACCCACCGATTTTGTCTGTCACATGAAAAACACCTCAAATAGGTGTCCAAACATGTGTTGAATTCTTCAATATGTCCATTAGTATGAGGATGATATTTTATACTAATATCAAATTGGGTTCCCTAGAGTTGGAACAATTGTTGCCAAAAAATTCTGGTGAAAGTTGGATCACGGTCAGAAATAAGAGAATGAGGCATGCCATGGATTTTCAAGATATTGTCCATAAAAATTTGAGCCATGATGGATGTTGTGAATGGGTGTTTAAGAGAATATAAATGAGCATATTCAGAAATACAATCCATTACTACCATGATGACTGACTTATTTCCTAATTTAGGTAATCCAACAATGAAGTCCATAGAAATATCTATCCAAATAGTAGGTGGGATCGAAAGTGGTTGGAGTGTGCCTAGAGATTTGAATATCTCTCCCTTATTGTGTTGACATGTATCACATTCAACCACAAAGGTGTGAATGTATTTTTTCATATCATCCCAGAAAAAAGAACGTTTGACCCATTCACAGGTTTTCGTAAAATCAAAATGCCCAGTTGTAGGGTGAAGCATGAAACTCAGAGAACATGATGGATTTAAGGTTCAATTGTTTATTAAATACATGCAACCATTATAAAAAATCTCGTATTGATTCCACGGATACCCTGTAGAAGCTTGTGGATCATGTTGTAGTGTTTTGATCAGTCTTGAAAGTTTGGGTTCTTGTAATCATTCCTGGCAAACCTTCTGAATCCAATCTATGACAATGAAAGAGAGGGAAAAAAGGGACTCATATTCTTCATATTTCCTAGAAAGAGAATCAACCACCAAATTTTATTTTCCTTTTTTTTAAATGATCTTATAATCATATCCAAACTTCTTGGTTACCCATTTGTTTTGCTCCAGTGAAGAAATTATTTTTTCAAGAAAATACTTGAGGCTTTGATGATCAATTTTTATTTGGAAGCATTTCCCCAAGAGATAAGGATGTCAGAGATCCAAAACATGTATAATATCCAACATTTCCTTTTCATAGGTGGATTGGCCCAAATGGAAATCAGAAAAAAAAATTCTAGTGAAATCCAAAGGTTGACCATCTTGCATGAGGACATCCCCAATGCCTTTCCCCGAGGAATCACACACCAGTACAAAGGTCTTGTGTAATTCAAGGAGAGCCATAACCATATTAGTTCACATAGCCTCTTTGAAAGTTTGGAAGGAATGGTCGGCTACTGGAGTCCAACTGAAAGAATTCCTTTTAAGGAGCATTATGAGGGGAGCTGCAATTTTTCCATAATTCTTAACAAACTTGTGATAATATCCCATCAAACCCTAGAATCCACATATGCATTGTTAATTCCCACATTTATTTATCAACTAGGGATCGTAAGCTTCGTGGTGAAGGAACATGAAACACAAGATCAGAGCCTAGGCTAACCTAGTCTAAATTCGACAAAACAATCTTAAAACCCACACTGCAAGAAATTGACACTAAGGATTCATCATTGGGACATAGGATAACTTAGTTCTATAAATGCTTGTATCACAATCTTTCATGCACTCAGGGTGATGTTTGTGTGATTCTTCATGAGTATCTTACTTAAGTTTTATGTCCTTCAATGTTTATTTCCTATAGTGTATCCACACTTAAATGCAATAAACGAAACAAACAAACGGAAATGAATTCAAATTACATGAATTAAACTAACACCTTGGGAATAATTCGAACGTGAGAAGTCCATATATCACGAGTAAGACCTCTAATCTGTCCATTCGTGATTGAATCTATGTGAAATTAAAGTGCAAGGAATCCAAAGTACAGGAAATAAAAACTAAGTACATGAAGTAAACTGTAGGAAAACTATGGGAAATCCAAATTGAAGAAAACTAGAGAAAGGAAATCAAACAAATAGAGAATAAAACTTATTTCAAACTATGTGGATTAAATGAAATGTGAATGTAAGAACTGAACCTAGAACACACAAAGAAAACCACTCAAACCATAGGAAGAGGAAATATGAATTTAAAAGAAATCAATCAAACTAGAATCAAACAATATATGAAATCTAAAAGCAAGATATTTCCACAATCAGGTGCATCAGTCACAATGAGAAAGCATGGAAAGCAATGAAAAGTAATTGGAAAGAATGGCAATGTAGAAATTAAAAGTGGAAATAAGTGGAATGCTTATGCAATGGAAAGAATATCAACTCTGTAAAAGAATCTAAAAACATAATGCTTATAAAAAATATTTAGTCATATATAAAATAAAAAGAGGAAAAGAAGGATAGGTACTCTCTACAGACTTAGAGCTTCAATGTAAAGCACAAGAATCAAAGAATAATTGAGAAGAATATGAACTTCTACAATTGACAAAAGATCCATATTTAAAGCACAGTCAATTAAACAAAAGTTAATGTGTTGAATAAGTTTAGAGAAAGGCAAGTTCCTTGTGTGAACAATCAATAAAGTTGTGTAATTTAATGTGCATTCATCAATCAAGGAATGAGTAGATAAAAAGAGAGGATAATTCTTTGTCATGAAATGTAATTGCAGTGTGATTGGGAATTGATTCCATGCGTAGAGAATGAGGTGGAGAGAGGGGTCGATATTCTCTTGAAATGACTAATTATATTGCATGATTAACTCTGCAATCAATGGGCAAATCGTGTTTAAGGAAAAAGAGAAAATATGGAAAAGAAAAGTTAAGTATATGCAACGAATAAGACAACTATGTTTTTGTGTTTTCTTTTATAAGTGAATGCAAACAAGAATATGTTAACATACTTTGTTTTATAATGCTTTGGACAATAAGAAACTAATGGGTGATTTGAATGGTATATTTTATGGAAAATTGGATGGAAAATCAACAATGAAGGAGATAAATGCAATGAGGGATTGTCCATAGTCCATTCAACATAAAAACAAAGCATATGAAGAATACATAGAAATATAAGCACACAAATTTGATAGGAGATAATGCTAAATAAATTCAATTATCAATGTGATAATGTATTCAATTTGTAGGTTTACGATACAAGTTCTAATTAACATAACAATTGCAAAACTAAAATTAGAATCCAAACCACACAATCCAAACTGTAAATGAAATTTTAACCTTTAAATAAATTGAACAGTAAAAGAAAAATACATAAATGAAATGATAACTAGTTAATATACAAAGGGAAACATTCTTACCTAGTTGAGGGGACCTACCCAATAGGTAATTTTCTATCACCTTGAATTCACAAAACACCAATTTTTTATTCCATCAAACTCAAAAATTGCAAGAAGGAAGATCACTCTCACAATTACATTCTGACCTTAAATAAAAATGAATGAATGAATCCTCTTTAAAGCCTATGAATCTTTTTTTATACACAAGAAACCATTGAAGAGTGGATGGGACTTGGATGGGACTGAATCCCAAAGCTCTTATTTCAAAATTTACAAATTTAGATAAAATCCTAAAAAATCTAGGTCTTATTGTAATTTGGGAAAATTAGAGTTAGGGATCCACCCATATATTTCAAGCCAATTCGAATTTTGAAAAATATCATGCATATTACTCAATTTTACATATTTTAGGAAAAACCCATATCTTCGAATTTCTAGATCTGATACCATCTTCATAGAAATTGAGGCACAAGTTGGCAGTTTGAGATTTTTACTAATTTTTGCATAAGCATTCCCTCTAAGATGGAGGTGCACACATGTGACATGGGTGAATTATGACTCACATTTCCACATGTAGATGTCGTTCTTGACAAAACCCATGTCCTCGATTTTCCTCTAGAAGCATTCCATTTTTTTTACTATAATCTGGTACCGGACGGTTGTTGATGCTAGTACGGGATGACCTGGAACATTTTGGTACCGGATGAGCTGAATTGAGAGTACCAAATGAAATGGAGTGTGAGTACTAAATGACATGGAGTGTGGGTACTGGATGACTGTGCAGGTACCAATTGATTGTAGAACCTCCTAGTACCGGATGACTTGGAGTGTGAGTATCGTATGACCTCCAGTGAGGGTACCAGATGACTTGGACATAGAAACATATGATTAAACCATCATTATAAAAATGAATGTATAATCATCATTTTAATCACTAAAAATATGGAAAATTATGTCTTAACCACATATGATGAATAACATGAGATAATGGAGGTTTATGGTGTAATTAGGGATATATTATTGACGAAATGCGAGGAGAAGGTGTAATGATGCATGTATTTGTATGGTGTAAAATATGACAAAACTGGAGCCCAACAATGTCCCAGGTACTCAACTTTAGAGGCTCCAAGAGAATATTTAGACTACTTAAGAAAAAGTTTGTGCTGAGACAATAGTTGGACAACTTGATTCACATGGGAAACAAGGGATTGCAAATTTTTTCTATAGATTATAACATCAACAAAGAAAACCAAGACAAAATGACGAAGGAAAGGATGGAAGAAATTATTCATGACTTTAAAAAGTGGAGGGATAATTACAGAGGCAGAATGACATAAACAAGAACTCATAGTAACCCTCATGATTTTAGAATGCAGTATTGGGAATCTCTGCTTCTTTCATACGAATCTGGTGGTAACCAGAGCATAGATCAAGTTTGGTAAAATATTAAGCACCACTTAATTCATACAAAATGTCATAAATGACAAGAATGGAAAATTTGTCTTTGATGGTGATTTTGTTGAGAGCTAAAAAATGAGGGCACATGCACCAAGTACCCTCTTTCTTGAGTACCATGACTACTGGAGAAGAATAGGGACTAGTACTGGGACGAATGACACCGACTTCGATAAATTATTGAACATTAGTCTAAATTTCATTCTTCTAGGTAAAGGGATGATGATAAGGGTGAACGTTTGGAGGAATACTTCCCAAAACTACAACAATGGAATTATCATGGACACCATGAGAAGGGGGAAGTCCTTGGGGCGGTTGAAACATAACTTGATGTTGGGAGAGGTTAGATTAGAGGTTGGGATGTACAGACGGTGTCTCAACCGTCTAAATGGAATGAAGTTGAGAAATGATTCTAGAATGACCTTTTCTGAGGATATTTTCCATTCAGTGGGAACTGATGACCTCTCGTGACCCTATGGTGTTTCCTTGGAACTAATGTTGGTGTCCCTATTGCTAGAATTGCATGGTTAATTTCCCAAAATCCATCATGATAGGGATGAGAGTGTGTAGCCATTTTGTACCAAGAATAATGTCACAAATTACCTTGTAAATATAAAACATATGAGATTTCAAGTGGTACTAACCAGTTTGTAGGTGGACATTTTCAAAATTCCCTCCACATTTCATGGAACCCCCATTGGCAATCATTATTTGGAAATTATTAACTAGATGGATATAGAAGTTGACTTCTTGGGAAATGAAACGATAAATAAAATTATAAGTGTTACCACTATCAACTAAAATGATGACTTTCTAGTTCTTAATGTAGCCAATTAACTTGAGGGCTTGGGGAGGAGAGAAACCTATGAGTGCATTTAGAGAAATCAGTGGTTCAACTTTTAATGTTGAAGAGGGTTTATTAAGATCATATGGTGGGGGTATCTCATGTGCATGAGAAACACCTGCGTCTTCTTCAGAAACATCGTCATACATAGCCATAAAAATCTTTTTTTCACTACACTTCTACCCCAAAAAATACTTGTCATAACAATTATAACAAAGACCCTTAAGTTGGCATTCAACCATTTCATCCCGAGTCAATTTCTGAATCTTAAGGGGAATGGAAAGAGGGGCGGAAAAGGTGGATTTAGGGAGAGGAATAAAGGGTGTTGTTTTGGTTTGGGATTACTTGTTGTGCTTCCTTGACCTATTTTGTAGCTTCCAACCAAGTCTAGGGGTGAGACATGAGGACATGGGCACGTATTTCATCCTTTTATCCATTGATAAACCATTCCCTAAAAAAATCATATGTCATGCCCTCAATTATAAAATCCAATTACTCAAATTTAGATATTGAAGGATCAAATATTGTCACTGAGAGGGGGGGCGGGTGAATCAATGACTCAATAATTTGTCAATTTTTCTTTTGTTAATGCAAACAAAAATTTTAACACAATATTTATCGTGGAACCCAATCGGGAAAACCACAAACACTTTTCTATTAACTGCAAAATTTTGTTTAACATGTTACATAGATGAAAGATGTACTTCCTTTTAGGTCAACACCAACTGATCAGGATGCACCCACACCCTTGTTCACCAGCACCAACTGGTAGGAGGAATCAACCCCCTGTTTAGTCAGCTACAACTAAAAAGGAAGCATTGACTCCCTTGCAGGCACCAACCTACCCTCGCACCACCCAACCACCCTTTTTTCTAATATGGAAAACTTTTGTATCTTGTCTTCACTACATCTCTCTCTACTTCTATGATTTAATATATCTTCTGATTCGAACTGCAAAGACACTTTATTCTCACCACTCAATCTTGTTTATATAATATTCAAACATATGTGAGATATAATGCATTGTGTCCTTTCGTCTGGACCATCACACCTTTTCATTTAACTAACCATAATTTATGTTAATGCTGTAGAAATTGAGTTACGTTGAGGTAATTCCTTCAACCCATTACATATGACCAACAATGAAAAACCACAGTCTTATCAACTTAAGAGATGCCTTTATTTCAAATCTCCCAAAACAGATTTTTCCGAAGTAGATCGGATGACCATTATTTGTTCTTATGTTAGTCAGACGATCCTGGTTTGTCCAGAGGTTTCGAATAAATCGACGATTTTGACTTAATCAAGAGTTGAGATGAACAACTCTCATTTAATTCGGGACTTCTCCTATTCCACTTACGCTATCCTTCCACTGTACTTGATCAATGGTCGAGAACTCTCCTAAAGTATTCTTTAGATCGAACGACTCATGTCCACTTCAGGACATCGGCCCTTTGGGACTTCGGGACTTTGTCCTTCACGATTTTGTAACTTTGGACTTCGGGACTTTAGGACTTTGTCCTTCATGATTTCGGCACTTCGACCTTCGAGAATTCAGAATTTTGTCCTTCACAACTTCGACACTTAAGCCTTCGGGACTTCGGAACTTTGTCCTTCGTGACTTCGACAATTTGGCCTTTGGGACTTCGAACTTTATCCTTCGCTACTTCGACCCTCTGGTAATTTGGCATTCGAGACTTTGCGACTTTAGAATTTAGGTCATTTGTTGGTGGTGAAACTCTTGAATTAAATCTCCCGGAGTGACGTAAATTACTAACATCAATTTTTGACATGGCATGGGCCGAGTGGAAGCTATGTGTCACTCAGACACATGATTTACACGTACCTAAACTGTTGATTTCATATTGACACTTTTCATTATCGGACTGCGCCACATGTCCTTGCTAACGTGGTCTGCTGACGTAGATTTCTCGATGTGGAACATATTCATCTCCTTGATCTAATGGTCAAAATACTATTTGAAATGTATCTCAGATCAACGGCTGAGAGTGAATTCGGAATTTTGTCTTTCGGGACTTCAGGTAATTTGATTTCTCGACTTTATAATTCTTCCGAAGTGAGATTCCTTGAAGTGTAACCTCATCACAACATTTAACCCAAAAATAATGTTGTTCGTTGATCAAAATCTTAGATCGATGACTCAATCTATCTACGATGTTGCTTTGCCTTGGTTTAAATCCAACGTCTCTTCTTATTTGCTTATCCTATCCTTCCACTCAAAAGTGATCCAACAACTATCAGGTATTCAGGTATGCTTATCCTATCCTTCCACTTAAAGTGATCTGACGACTGATGGGAATTCGGGTAATCGAGATCTCATCCTTTTGTCTTTATTATCCTATCCTTCCACTTAAAGTGATCCAACGATCGAGAAGGATCTCAAAGCAGATCAATGATCAAGGATTATTGTGGGGTCCTCAACTAGCATGACTTTTAAGACTATCGTCGAGTTCCACAATCGAAACCACTCATTGGTAGTGGAATCGATTCCAACCATAGATCTATTTTCAAGTGACCATCGATGGTCAATGTGGATTATGGAACCACAACCTATGAGTGGTTTAATTCATCACCCAAGCTCCGCAATTGAAGTTGTGTGATTATTGGTGAGTCAACCACAATCATCGATCTTTGAATCTATAAGATCTGACGGTCCTGACTAATTGTGGGATTGGAAATAACACATTCTTTAATTCTCCTTTCACTCTCCACAATCTATCCATGTCCTTGATCTGGTGGTTTCATATCTAATGGTCACGACTTGATATGATCGTTGACCAATCCTCCAATGGTCATGTGCATATATCGACTTCCTAGTCTTTCCATTGACCCCGACGACATTTCTACAATGTGATATTCCTTATGATCTTTGATCTTCATTCATTAACCCACCTGAGCTTTAATATATGCATATCGTCCTACTGTTTGACATCAATGACAACACATTAATGACACTATGTCTAACAATATCCCCTTTTTTCATTGATGACAACAAACCAACTTCATACACAATCTCCCCCTGTGATTATGCTTCTCTCTTCTGAAGTTACTCTCCCCCTTTGACATCAATGGAAAATGGTTTCTTCCCCTATGGTAAAGATTTGTTTGTCTGTATATTTATGACCAAAATCTAAACTTGGGTAACTCCTTCTACAATCATACTTTACCTTTTATAACTGAATGAATCTATCTGACTTTGATTTCTATCTCCCCCTGAATTGGTGCCAATTGATGCATTATTTTATTGATAGATTAGATTGGAAGAGGGATTACCCCCAATATTTTTCTAAGATATTCAAATATATCTCTGCTTAAGGGTTTAGTGAAAATATCTCCCACATGTTCTTGTGTTGGGACATATTCCAATTTCATGTTCTTATTTTCATTATGATCTCTTAGATAGTGGTATTTTATGGGAATGTGTTTTGATTTGGAGTGTTGGACAGGGTTCTTGGAGAAACTTGTAGTGCTTGTATTATCACAGTAGATAGTAGTAGGTTCTTCAAAGACTATTTTGATGTCTCGTAAGGTTTGTTTCATCCATTCCACTTGTGTGCAACATTCTTCTACTGCAATATATTCAGCTTCAGTGCTAGATAGAGAGATTGAGGATTGTTTCTTTCTTATCCAAGCTACCAATGATTCTCCCAAGAAGAATTCTCATCCACTTGTACTTTTTATGTCATCTACACAACTTGCCCAATCTGCATCTGAATAGGCTTTTAAATTGAATGAATCATTGCTAGGGTACCACAAACCAATATCTGTGGTTCTTTTCAAATACCTAAAGATTCTTTTCACAACTTGAACATGGCTCTCTTTTGGTGTTGCTTGGAATCTAGCCACCATCCCAACAACATTCTTGACATCAAGTTCAAAAGATGTTACATAGAGTAAACTCCCAATCATTGATCTGTAGTATTTTGGATCTAAAACATTGGGCTCATCTTCCTTGCTTAGTTTTCATCCAACTATCATAGGTGTACTAACAGGTTTGCAATCCTCTAATTGGAATCTCTTAAGTATATCTTTAACTTACTTAGACTGATGGATAAAGAATCCTCTTTTGGATTGTATTATTTGTAATCCAAGAAAGACATTTAGTTCACCAAGCAAGGACATTTCAAATTCTTGTTGCATACTTCTAGCAAAGTCCTTACTCATTTTTTCATCATCACTTCCAAATATAATATCATCAACATATACTTCCAAAATAATCATGTTATTACCAACAATTTTACAATAAATATTGTTTTCTATTGATCCTCTTTTGAGGCCTTGTTTTTGTAAATAAGAATCTAGCCTTGCATACCATGCTCTGGGTGCTTGTTTTAACCCATAGAGTTATTTCTTTAGTTTACAGACATAGTCTCCTTTGTTATTTAATTGGAATCCTTCTGGCTGCTCAATATAGACTCTCTCTTCTAAGTTTCCATTGGGAAATGTTGACTTGACGTCCATTTGGTACACTTTAAATTTTTTGTAGCTGGAGAAAGATAAGAACATCCTAATTGCTTCTAATCTGGCCACATGTGCAAAAGTTTCTTCATAGTATACTCCTTCAACCTGAGCATACCCTTTACATACTATCCTGGGTTTGTTCCTGATTACTTGCCCATTCTCATTCATTTTGTTTTTATATACCCATTTAGTTCCAATGACATTTTTATTTTTTGGTCTTGGAAATAGTTCCCAGGTTTGATTTTTGTCAATATGGTCCAATTCTTCTTTCATAGCATTGATCCAATGCTCATATTTGCATGCCTCTTTTATTGAGTTGGGCTCAATATGTGATAGAAGTGCTATTTCTGTCTGATACAACATTTTTCTTCTTGTATGCACTCCATCACTCTTATTTCCAATAATCAGTTCTTCAGGATGATTCTTTTGATTCATTCTTGAGGGTGTCTTTGTGTCTCTTCTCATCTATTCTTCTCTTATCTCTTATTCTTGAATATCTTCCTCGTCTTCACTAGTATCCATATCATCCTCTTCCCTTTCTTCTTTATTCTCTTCTACTTATTCTACTTGTGTACCAACTGACTCATCATCATCTTCGTCTTCACTGTCAAGTATAGTCTCTTGATGTTTGATCCTTATCATTTTTAAATCATCCACCTTGACATATGCACTATCAAGAATATTATGTAATATAAGATTGTAGAATCTGTATGCTTTCTTGGTAGAAGCATATCCAAGAAAGATACATTCATCAGATCTAGCGTCAAATTTTCTGAGATTCTCATCAAGCCTTTTGATGTAGCACTTACTTCCAAAGAACTTGAAGTATTTTACTGAAGGAGATATTACAAACCATTGTTCATAAGCAGTCTTATCACTATTAATCATGAGATGACCTTTTTTTAGTATGTATATTGTTGTTCTTATAGCTTCCCTCCAATATCCATTAGATAATCTTGCTTCATTGAGCATAGCCCTTGCATATTCCTGGACTGTTCTATTCCTTCTCTCAGTAATCCCATTTTGATGAGGTGTTCTGGCAATGGAGAATTTCCATTTTATTCCATGGTTTTCACAGAAGAGATCAAACTCTTTTGAGGTGAACTCACCACCATTATATTATCTAAGACATTTGATTTTTGTCTCTTTTTCATTTTCAACAAGAGTCTTAAAATCTTTGAATTTGTTGAGTGCTTCTGATTTTTCCTTGAGAAAACATACCCAACCCATTCTAGTAAAATCATCAATGAATAACATAAAGTAGGACTCTCCTTGCAAACTCTTATTCCTTGTAGGTCCATAGAGGTCGGTGTGAACAAGATCTAAAGGTTTTTAGATTGAGTATTCTTTTGTTTTGAACCTTATTCTAGGTTTCTTCCCTAGTTGACAGTGTCTACACATAGGATTTGAAGGTTTTATGATCTTTGGCAAGTTTCTTACTGCTCCAAGATTGTTGAATTTCACTAAGTTGTAAAAGTTAATGTGCCCCAACCTTCTACTCCATAGAAAACTTTCATTTACTAAATTTATATGAAACTCCTCATTCAATTTTGTATTTAGTATATATACATTCTCGGGAGTTCTAGGAGAAGTACCAACCAATTTTCCTGAGTCCTCTCTCTTAATATCACATTCTGGGAATCAAAGATGAAGAAATGCCCCTGATCACAAGTTTTGTTGACACTCAATAGGCTAGGTTTCAGTTTTTCAACAAGCAATACATCCTTGGATTTGTCTTTTCCCAAACTCATAGTGCCTTTCCCAAGTATGTTACCTGAAGCATTGTCACCAAATGTAACTTTACCCTTTTATTTTTTCAAGTTCAAAAACTTGTCCTTGTTCCTTGTCATATATTTTGAGAACCCACTGTCAGCATACCAAAGATATTCTTTATCTTGAGCTTTCAAGGCAATGAGACATTCCTCTTTTTATGTTTTTTCTTTCCAAAGCTTCTTTTGCTTTCTAATGATATTTGGTTTTTCTGAGACTTCAATTAATCTACAACTATTGACCTTATGTCCATAGTTATGACATCTGAAGAATTTTGTGTCCCCTTCTTGTAGAGGTGAAATGGAGTTATAGTTTTTGCTTTTAAATTGATTTATTGTTTGCTTATATTTAGGGTTATAGTTCTTAACCCTCAAATTTTTCCTTCTATATGCTCTATAATTCATAGCTTTGTGTCAAAAATTAGAGCATGCAAAGAAGTAACCAAATAAAATGTGAGGATACCTATTTTGATAAACCTTTTTTGGTGGTGTCTTATATTCATTCTTGATGGGTGGAAGTAGTCCTCTGGAGCTCTGATCATTACTTGTATTCTCTTCATCTTTCTTCTTGAATGTACTAAGGAGAGCAGTTGCATAAGATTTTGAGTTAACTTGGTTTTCTTCTTGAGAATAACCTATTCCATTTTTATTACTTGAGTCCTTTTGTGTGGTAATAATATTATCTAATAATTTAGAGTTATTTTCATATCTTGTTTGAATGAGTTTTGCATCAAGTTTTTTTCTTAGATGAACTATTTCCGCCTCCATCTTTTCACAAGTTGTTTGTTTCTCTTTAAGAGACTTTTCCAGAATTTCTTCCACCCTATTTTCTTCTAAGATTTCGTTTTTCAAATTTCTCATGAGTTTCTCCATCTCCTTTTCTTTTTGTTCATGTTTTTCCTTTTGTTCAACTACAAGAATTTTCATCTATCTATATCTAGTTTTGTATTTTCTTAATTTATCCAAGGAACTGAGAAGTTCTTCTTCCATATTAACCTCTAATTCATCTTCAAACTCTTCCTCATGCTCAATTTCGTCTATCTTATTAGGTTCTTGAATACCTATAAAAAGGACTTCATCTGTTGGTAAATGTTTAACAGGAAACATATGCTTGTCATTGATGGCAAGTACAACAGCGAAGATGGCATGAGTACAAGAAGAAGTATCAAAAGTATTCTAGGAAGACGCTGCAGCACAAGCTCGATAAGTTTAGAAGAGATAGTGCAGAGGATTGTTGGTAGGTTTAATAGGCAAAGTGAGCTTGTCATTGATGGCAGGATTAGAGTGTGCATTGATGGCAAGAACAACGATGACAAAGATCAGCATGATCATCAGCGTAGTGATAATAGAAGAGGAGGAGCATCAATGATCGTTGGACCCCATCCCGAATCCCCGATGACCGTCAGATATGAATTCAGACAAGAAGAACACGCAGAAGAGGAGGACAGATCTTAGGCGTCAGATCTGAGTGTAAGATCCGACCATTCTTGGATCAAGGAGAACCTGCACGTTCATTAAAGAGAAAGAAGAGGTGAAATGCGAAATGTCGAAATATGTTGGTCTGACTCTGTTTCGGAGTTTCATAGATCGGGACTTGAAGGATTGAGACCCTTCATCATAAAAAGGACAAATCATGAAGTGGTGAAGTGGCGAAATCGCAAAGTGGCAAAATCACAAAGTGGCGAAATCGCAAAGTGCCGAAATCGCGAAATGCGAAATGATCCTAGTCATTGGATCAAGGTATGATCTAGGCCGTCAGATCCAGGAGATGAATATGGCAGACCACGTCATAAAGGATATTCGTGGATCGTTGGATCAAGAGGACGCGTGGAGAAAAATCAGAGCACCACAAAGACTCCATTTCAGAGTTTTGTAGATCGGGAAATCCAAAGGAAAGAGGTTCAAACTCACGATAC
This sequence comes from Picea engelmannii, assembly GCA_009831015.1. Classification (NCBI taxonomy): domain Eukaryota; kingdom Viridiplantae; phylum Streptophyta; class Pinopsida; order Pinales; family Pinaceae; genus Picea; species Picea engelmannii. The sequence continues at coordinate 666,862 of ML777481.1, forward strand.
GTGAGATCACGAAAAGATCTTGATCATCAGATCACCAAGGATTCTGGATCGTTGATCTAAGCTCCATCTCGGAGCTTCACCTATCACGACTTGGAGTGACGAGAACCTCCATCACAGGAATTGTGAGATGCAACTTCACGATAAGATCTGGACTGTCAATTCACCGAGAACGTGGACCGTCGATCTGAGCTCCATCTCAGAGTTTTGCCTATCGTGACTTGGAGTGACGAGAACCTCCATCTAAGAATAGTGAGATGCAAGATCGCGAAAAGATCTAGACCATTGATTCACCGAGATCGTGGACCGTCGATCAAGGTCGATGAAGATCATGAGTTCAAAGCACATTTTAGTGCAGCCTGTGGTCACTGTGTGTGGTCACATGGAAGAAGGACCTAGTGCAGATGAGCTCTGCCTCGAAATTTTGGGGATCGCATATGGGAGTGTCGAGACACTAGATCATACGAATGCCAAAATACTGAAAAGGTGAATTGTCGCTGTAACCGGTGGTCACCACTCACTTAGAGGAGGGAGCTAGAGTAGCCAAGCTCCTTTTCAAAGCTCGTGACATGGAGAGTCAAGATGTCTCATCGCAGAATCTCCAAATTGAGAAAGTGTGAAATGGGTAAATAACGACAATAGCCTTCAGAGTTAATCCAACGGTTCATGTGAATTTGAGCATAATCTGAGGGATAATCTTTCTCCTCACAGTGTAACTGCTAGAAACCATTGATGGTTTCTGCCAGAGGAGCTGAAGAGTCTCTGGGAATCTTCCAATGGGATGAAGATAGGTCATAGGGGAGATTGACAGCTGAAAGAGGACTGGATCCTGTAGCTAAAATAGAGAGGGTGAGATCGACTGTAACAGATAAGATGAAGAGTCTCAACTACCAGAGAGAAAAAGGAATCTCAGCATAACACCCAGTGATGCTAGACGCATTGTGGGAACCACCAGAGAAGCTGAAGAGTTGTGATGATCAGGCAGAGCACTCGAGAGGTGGAGGATATTGACATGGTGTGAGAATGCAGAGGTATTGCGTGCATTGCATGCACAAGGTGCACAAAAGATATAAGTACATGGTACAGAGAACAGATGGGTGTCGTTGTTGTTGGAGTTGTTGTTGTTGAAGGTGATTCATGTGTGAAGAAGGAGGAGAGTGCAGCAGCTGAATTGAATAGAAGAGGAACCTTGCAGTGAGTGGACATGGTGTACAGAGCATAAAAAGCAGAAGAATAGATAGAGCAGGTCATGTGTGCAGGAAGATAGTGAGGCAGACAGAGCAATGAAATGTAGCAGAACAGTGATGAGTCTGGTAAGCCATTGTTGAACATTATATCACTGTAATGAGTTTCAATAGAAAATATTTATAAAACAGGGTGGTAGGGAGGTGCTAGGGGGGACTATTGTCCTCAAAAGTTCAAGTGGGTGCTTGAACATAGGGAGTTGGTGCTTCCTTCTAGTTGGTGCTAGAGAAACCAGGGAGTTGGTGCTTCCTTCTAGTTGGTGCTAGAGAAACTAGGGAGTTGGTGCTTCCTTCTAGTGGGTGTTGGAGAAAACAGAGAGTTGGTGCTCTCAGCAAGTAGCAGCTTTCAAAACTGAGGTTGCAGCCTCATTATGAGTCGGTGCTCATATGTATGATAATGTAAAGAATGTAACTATTACTTATCATATAAAGAACAAGAGGTTTTTACCCTGTATGGGTTTCCTCGGGAAATATCTGTCTCTGTGTTTCTCATATATGTGACTGATGTTGAATGTGCCATTGTTTATTTCCTTGCATTATTGTGATCATCATTGAGTGCCTTGTAAAGATTTTTAAAAGAAGCATAATTGTTTAAGAATGGGGACAACTGATTTACCCCCCCCCCCCCTCTCAATTGTCCAACATCATCATCATCATTGTCACTAGATTCTGATGAACTGTTGTTTTCTTCTTTTGAGTAAAAATTAATTTTTCCTTTGTAAAACCCCTTTTGTAGTTGGATTTTTTCTTCTTGTTGTATTGTTTATTTTTGTCTTCTTCATATTTAGGGTCCTCCTTAGGATAGGGACACTTGGCTGCAAAATGTCCAACCTTTCCATAATTAAAATATTTGAAACGCAACTTGCCTTTGTACTTCCATGATCCTTTCTAAAGTTTTTTAATAAAATTGGCTTCTTCTACATCAGATTCTTCATGATAGCTCGATTGAGGTTTTATCTTCTGGTTTTTTGTTTTCTTGAGCACCTTGAATGTTTCCTATCCTTTTGGAAGGTTCTCATGTCCTAATCTTAACTCGTAGGATGTGAGGATTCCATACAATTCATCAATGGTAAGTTTATCCATATTTTATCTATCTTCAAGAGTGGACATTTTATGTAATGTCCCTGGACGTCCATTCTGGACAATGCTACATCGGAGAACTCTTTTGTTCTCTCTCTGTAGAACATACTGTAACATACCCAGTATCCAATTGAGCTATGCCACATAAAATTTTTGAACTGCATGCAATTAAAATATATACACACAGAACTCTTGCGGAAGAATTATATATAAAACATAAACCTACAATTTCATCTATAAATAAACATATTCACACTGAAAGAATAGTAACATATCCATGCAACATATACAGGAAATACCCATAAAAATAAACACAGTTATAACCGCACATATGATAACGCATAAAAATAAGCACATAAATAACAATGCAGGATGTAAATTTATCACACAATTGTCAAATATCTTTATAAGAATGTCAACAACTATGTGCATAACTTCCATGAACCTCCCAGCCTTAGACCACATTGTTCATCACTCTCAACAGTGAGTCACCCCTAAGTTGGGACTAAACTCCACCTGGGTAATGGGATTCCTAACCAGGCTAAAGGGTCATAGACAACAAGAAAGACTCTCTCTCAGGTGCCAACTCAAACTAACAACCTACAGTCCCTCATTCCCCGCATTCCTGTCCCACCCAAGAAGTGTGGCCCTTCTCTGCTCAACAATCCTTCGATTGCCCCACTTCCTTTCTAGGCTTCAGCAATAGGTTGGACAACAAGTCTCACAGAACTGTAGCTCTAGTTTAGCACCTTCAGGAAATCAATTCCCAGCAATTCTCTCACCCAGAGAAATGCTCACGGGCCTGAAAACCCACCTCTTCAATATCCCACGGGCTTGACAACCCACTTCTTTAGTCCAACTCCCAATATAACGAGGTACACCGACACAAAATGGATATGGATACCGGTTCAAGTACAATGATAGGAATGTATGAAGGATAACTGACTACGTGAGTGAAATGGTCATGGAATCGTGGTTGGATGATCACTGAATGATGGATGAATCTCTGGAGACAATGATGGGAATGAACTAAATCCAAACAATATGTATGCATGTCCCCAACTTGACACTTGTCATGTTGGGAGCTACTTTGGCCCACTTGTCCCCATCTTTGGAACTTAGAAGAAAATAATTATCCATACTTTATGTTTTCATAAATATTAATATAATATTCCTTTTTGTCTTAAGCTCCCAAGATTATCCCCTTTTCCTTAACTTTTATCCCCCACCCTTTCCCTAACTAGTGGAGTTTAGTCACCCATCTCTTTTATCGTGGTCGTTCTGTGCACAACGATGTTATACAAAAATAGGTGCACTAGCGTTTAACATCTAGGATATCTAGCCTAATTCCAAAATATAATCATCTCAGCTTATAATAACTAGCTCACCAGCCTATAAAACAAAACATGTACACAAAGGCTTGTTGGCCTCAATATCGCACACACTTAAGATGTTGCGTGTGGTATCCTGGAATGTGCACACTTCCTCATTTTACTGTGCATCATATGCGCACTATGCCATGAAATGTGCATACACAATTATATCAAACATCTCACCATCTTAAGTACATTCACATTTTCATTTACAACTGGGTTCAACCTAGGGATATTACAATTCCCTCCCCTTATTTATGCAATGTCCTAAGTGCATCATGTACCCATATACAACAAAATTTCAAAAATCCTCAAAAAGATGTGGGCATTATGCCTGCATTGTGTCCTCATGCTCCCAAGTAGCATCCTCAGGACTGTACAAGGTTCATTGGACCTTTACAAGCCCTATGGCTCGATTATGGAGTTGTTTGATTTTTCGGTCCAGAATGCATACCGGATGCACTTGAAAAGCGCCTTCTTGTTCCACCTAAATCACATTCCAATCAATAACATGATTAACATCCATTATATATTCCTTTATAAATGATACATGGAATACATTATGAATATACATAGATGCAGGCAATGCAATCATATAAGAAACTGGACCAATCCTCTCTAGGATTTCAAATGGCCCACAATAGCGAGCTGCTAACTTTGAACAGTTTCTCAAATTCAGGGAACTTTTGTTTTCCTTCACTTTCAAAAATACATGGTCACCCACTTTAAATTCCCCATTAGTTCTACCTTTATTAGCATAGATTTTATGCCTGTCATGGGTAGCCTTTAAATTTTGTTTTATTTTTATCATTTTCTCCTCCATTTCCCTAAGTAAATCTGGCCCAACCACTGCTCTGTCTTCTAGGTTATCCCAGGTTACTGGTGTGTTACACTTTCTTCCATAAAGTGCCTCAAATGGGCTCATCTTTAGAGATGCTTGGTACCCATTGTTATAAGCAAACTCTACCAGGTGTAGGTATTCTTCCCATTTTGATGGTTTATCCATCAAATACATCCTCAACATTGTTAGTTTTAATTCATATGATATATGAGAGATATTCGATATATTATTACAATAATGAGTGTTCCATATATAGGGAACATAAGGTGACCATCCATGAATGGATGCATCCCTTGAATAATCAACAACTATTTATTATTATCATTTACTTATAATATACTATATTTAATAATCAATAATAATTGTATTATTACTTATTATCTTTAGAGAATGTCTTCACGATGTTGTCTAAACATCAACACTCCCTCTCAACGAGGGAGACATTCTACAACATGCCACTCTTGTCTTTGAAGTATACAAACTTCACCCTAGACTCATGACACTTGTCTGTCAGTATTGGGAGACATCTCTCTCCCACCTGAACCGAGGAGAAAATCCTTCTGCGACTCTCCCTCTGAGCCAATTAACTCTCTCTAAGATTAGGCTCACTTTGGGTTGGCATGTAATATCATATATCATCTTGAGTCTTTATCATTCCTTGTCAAATCACCATGACTAGGACAAAGACTATACCAAGATCTTTCACCACAGGCACACACCTATGAGTGAATGTCGGCTTGATGCTAACTGACACATGGAAAACACTTCAAGCACCTTGAGTCCATATTATTCCTTGTCATGATCAAGGAAGGACTACATCTAGGCCCATTTACCACAAGTGAACCTTTGTGATAAATGTATCCTATCTCCCTTGGTCTGCAAACCAATATAGGAGAAGTTATGCCCGATGTTGAAACATCAACACTCCCTCTTAGCTAGGGAGGTATCTTTCCATAGTAGTACACAACTACTATCCAGAGACACACAGTCTCCACCAGTGGTACAAAACCACCATAGTAGTCAAAGATTTGTCACACATGGCACTCCCATGTGGAATTCTAGAGGCTACTCCGTCTAGGAACACTTAGGATCAACTCCCCATAGTGTGAGACATCAAGGTTCAACTCCCTTGACATATCCTCATGTTCTCTGAACATGGGACGATGAGATATAAGACAAAATGAACATATTCCTTCACAAATAAGTGTTCCACTTATCCCTTCTTGGATAAGTGTTAAGGTCCTAACCCGCACATAGGTAGATCAATATATTCGGATGTAATAAAGGTCAATATTAATAATACCTTTCAATAAAATAGAATAAGGCGGATGTAAGAAGACCTAATAGAAGATTCCACTTCTAGAAGGATCTTCCTCTAGATGCTTCTCTTAATAGACATAGTTAGTATAAATAAGGGTCGAGGGTATGAAAAACCCTAGATTGGATATTATTGTAACAGAGCATTGCTCGACTGGAGGTTTCCCCCTCGAAGAGGCCTGTGAACATTGCTATCTGATTCAAAGTGTTATTTCTGTTGCTATTTCGTATATCATTTATGTGTATTGTGAAGATTATGCTGGATATTTTACTATTATTCTGTCATTACTAGCATTTCATTTATGTTTTGCATATTTTATATATCTGGTATCTTGCAAGTGGTATCAGAGCACTTTCCTTGGCAGAAATTGTGGGTATTTTTTTTTTCAGGGTAGAGACATATTCTGGCGTCTTTAAGCCACGGAGATCTATCGTTACACGCATAAACCCGTGGTTGAGGGATTTATACACACAGGAAATACAAGTGGTTCTTAAGCGCACGTCTATTGGCCACCCTTGTAACCCCTGTTGGTACCCCTTCGAGTGGTAGTGCATCAGACAACACCTGTGTACGGACCAACCTAGATTTCCTGAAGCCCTCTGTAGATAAACCTATCGGTCGTCGGACTGCTATAGCGTCACCGAGAACAGCACTCGGGAAGATACTGTCTAGTACCTGGGTAGTCGGGTAGTACGGATAAGGGTACGATCTATCCTCCTTAGTTAGTGCCCTGAGATATTGGGCCGAGTACTACTGTTGGACCCCGCACATATATCAGAGAGCTATAGCACGGGGCAAACCCTTGTCTGTAGAACCCTTGAATACCTAACCCTTGGGGAACATAAACAGCAATATAAACAAATTAAACTGGCGAGATCTATTAACTCGCATCTGTATTCGGGTTGCTAAGTAAATACTCTCTGGTTCAGAATTTG
>ML777481.1:682810-696643 GCA_009831015.1 Picea engelmannii
GTCGAAGCTACATCCTGTTTTTCATGTTTCCTGCTTGAAGAAGGTGATTGGAACCAAGTGCCAACTTCAAACCAACCTTCCAGAGTTAGCTGAAGAAGGATCCATTTGGCTACAACCAAAAGCAGTTTTGGACCAGAGGGAGCATCACCTGCATCAGAGAACCATCAAGGAAGTTCTAGTACAGTGGAAATATATGACTCCAGCAGATGCCACTTGGGAACCAGCTACCATTCTGCAGCAGTTTCCACATCTCAAGCCTTGAGGACAAGGTTGTTTTTAAGGGGGCGAACATGTTAAGGTCCTAACCCACACATAGGTAGATCAATGTATTCGTATGTAATAAAGGTCAATATTAATAATACCTTTCAATAAAATAGAATAAGGCGGATGTAATAAGACCTAATAGAAGCTTCCACTTCTAGAAGGATCTTCCTCTAGATGCTTCTCTTAATAGACATAGTTAGTATAAATAAGGGTCGAGGGTATGAAAAACCCTAGCTTGGATATTATTGTAACAGAGCACTGCTCGATTGGAGGTTGCCCCCTCAAAGAGGCCTGTGAACATTGCTATCTGATTCAAAGTGCTATTTTTGTTGCTATTTCGTATATCATTTCTGTGTATTGTGAAGATTATGCTGGATATTTTACTGTTATTCTTTCATTACTAGCATTTCATTTCTATTCTGCATATTTTATATATCTGGTATCTTGCAATAAGTGTGCTCACAGATAAACTTAACTCAATTCATAGAGGAGTACGATCTGAAGAATGTCTTAGAAAGCTTCAAACATCAATACTCCATCTCAGCGAGGGAGGCATTCTCTCCCATGCCAAGTCTGTCACAAAAGTACTTGAACTTCATCTTGGTTTGGTAAGAACATCAGCAACCTGCTCATCTGTAGGAAGGTACTGCACAAATACTTCCTTCCTCTGCACCATGTCTTGGATGTAATGGTACTTGATATCAATGTGGTTTGAATTGTCATGAAACACTGGATTATCAGAGATCTTCACACAACTTTAGTTACCATAATGAATATTGGTGGAATCCAGCACATGTTCGAATAAATCGGCATGAAGCTCGTGAAGACATACTGCTTCATGAACTGTCATACTTAATGCAATGTACTATGCTTCTGTTGTTCTCAAAGCCACATAAGTTTGTTTCTTGCTACACCAGGAAACCATGGAAGATCCCAAAGTGAAGCAACACCTGAAGGTTTTCTTTCTGTCCACTGTGCTCCCTGCCCAATCAGATTCAATATATTCCTACCATATCATATCAATACCGGAAGTATATATCGGACCATGTCAAAATATGCCTCGCAAGTATCTCAACACATGTTTCACAACAATCTAGTGTGTCTATCTCAGCTAACTTATAAACTGGCTAAGTGCACTCACTGCATAGAAAATATTTGGTCTGGTGTTAACCAGATACATCAATTATACAATCAACTGTCTGTACAGAGTCAAATGAATTTCGTCAAAATTGAAAGAAGACACACTTAGTTTCTTTAGATTCGTCATCATTGGTATAGCCATGGGCTTGAAGTTCAGTATCTCAAACTTCTTCAATATCTCAACTGTGTACTTCCCCTGACTAGGGAAGATCTCATCAGTTCTCTGCCACACCGCTAGTCCCAAGAGGTAGTGAATCATACTAAGTTCCTTTATCTCAAACTCAGAGGCCAACGCATACTTTCATTTCAATAATAAATCTCTATGTACCTGTGAAGAATAAATCATCAACGTAGAGGACCAAAATCAAGGCCTCACCATTAACAATTTTGTAGTATAGGTTGGGATCAACAACACTTTTGTTGAAGCCCAAAAATCATCAGGTTTCCATCAATCCTTGTATACCAAGCTTGAGGTGGTTGCTTGATTCCATACAAGGCCATTTTCAACCTGCACACATGAGACTACTTCTCATGTATCACGAAACCATTTGGCTTCTCGAAGTATACATCTTCCTCAATCTCTTTGTTGAGAAAATTTGTCCTCACATCCATTTGATGTAGTTTCCAACCCATGGATGCTGTGAGGGAAATAATCTTCTGGATAGAAGTGTATTGAGCAACATGAGAAAATGGCTCTTCATAATGTATTCCCTCCACCTAAGATAATCCTCTAGCAACAAATATTACTTTGTGCTTCTCGATGCTTCTGCCAGCTGTATGTTTGAGCTTGTAGATCCATTTGGAAGTCATTGAAACTTCCTTCCAGGTCTCAGAACAATATCCCACACATCATTCTTCATGATGGACTGATACTCCTCCATCATGGCATCTCTCCATACCAGTTGACTAGATGCCTCCTCATAACATGAAGGCTCAGAATCAATGATGTGGCTCATAGTTGTGGCATAGCATGAATATCTTTGAGGTCTATTTATCTCTCGAAAGGTACCACGAGGAGATGCATGTCCTTCTTCCTCCTACAGAGTCTAATAATTCCATGTAGGTCTCTTCCATGAATGTATACTAGACACCCAAATATTATAAAGTTTATAAATTCAAGCTTCACTCATGAACTGTGTCCATTCCTACCATCCTATGGTTCCCTCGTGGAACACATATCTAAGGACTATTTATGTTCCCTCATGGAACCAATGTCTTCTCTAGGAAACATCAAGGTTCCCTCATGGAACCAATGTCCCCAAAGACATATCATCGTTTCCTCGTGAAACCAATGTCTTGGTTCATTCATCTGACCATCTAAGGCACATTAGGATGAAGTATACACCATCTTGCCCATCTGTGTGTTGAATCCTAGTTGCTTTATCTGCACCATCACTCGATCAAGCATGGCGTAAATCTTTTTCGTCATGGGGTGTGATTTGTCCCCTACAACAAATGTATGAACACTATTCTTGATCTCAATCCAGCTACATCCTGCCTACTTATTTACCCTCCTTTCTTTCATCATCATTTTCATCCTTTTCATATCATACCACCTGCCAACCATGGCATACAAATGTGACATTAGGATATATGTTCCTGCATTTTGTGGTTCCAAATTGAAAAGGCATTCTGCAGCACGATTTCCTGTCTCTGTGTTTCCATGAGCTCTGCAGGCTCCAAGCAAAGCTCCCCAAACACTAGCATTTGGTTCAATTGGCATATTGTTAACAAGATCCTCTACCTTGTCTAGATACCTGGAGTGACCAAGAAGGTCTACCATGCAGGCATAGTGCTCTATTCTTGGGGTTAATGACCATTATGTGGACATAGATACAAAATAGCGCTAACCTTCATCCACAAGGCCTGCATGATTGCACGCAGATAGAACACCAACCAAGGTGATATTGTCTAGCTTAATGCCTGAAAATTCCATCTGTTGAAAGAGTTCAAGAACTTTATTGTTGTTCCCATGCTGACCATGTCCTTCAATTATAGCATTCCATGAAAAAATGGTCACGTAGAGTCATTTCATCAAAAAGGTGTTGTGCATCTTCTACTCTTCAATTCTTAACATATCCTTCAATCATAGTGGTCCATGAGACAACTTCATGCTTAGGCATTTCATAAAATAGAGTACGTGCATCTTCTATCTTCCCATTACGGATATATCCTATGATCATTGTACTCCAGGAAACTACATTCCGTTCTAGCATTATGTCAAAGAGATGCCTTGCCTCTTATATTCTACAGCACTGTGCATATTTTGTAATGATCCAGGTCCATGCGGCCACGTTTCTTTTAGGAATTTTCTCAAACAAATTGTGTGCATCCTCCAGTATTCCCTTCTGAGCATACGCCAAAATCATTGAATTCCACGGGATCAAATTCTGCTTACGCATTTTCCTAAACAATTCCCATGCTTCGTCTACTCTGCCATCAACGATGTAACCTGATACTGAAATCCAACTATAAAAACAATTATAGTCATTTCATGTGATGAAATGAAAATGGGCAGTACATTGAAGTCGATTCTGATTCATACCCTTCCTTGGGAAGACAAGGGTTGGTGATTACATTTACAAGACACGAGCACGCAAGTTTGATCCCGATTTGAATGGCTCATTTTTCTAAATGTTTTTTTCTTTTTTAAACTCTAGGTTTCATTAGCCCCAGAGGCCGGACCATCTGTTGTTCTTGTGAAGGTTGACGTTCCTTGGTCTGCCATGAGGGGAGCCTTGTCAAAAAAAGATAAAGTTTTAAAAACTGCTACGGGGCTTCTGTACAAATTAACTCCGCAAAAGTTTGATGTTCTCAAAGATCAACTTATAAACTCGGGGATTAACTCGGCAGAAATTTTGCTTAGCATAACATCTCTTATTTTTGACAGAGCGATGACAAAACCAATAGTTTGCCCGATGTATGTTGAGTTGTGTGGCAAACTAAGTTGCACACTCCCTCAATTTCCATCTGAAGATCCAGATGAAAAATCAATAGTGTTCGGGCAGATTCTTCTTAACACTTGCCAAACGACGTTTGAAGGTAAAGATAATATGCAAGATGAAATCAAGGAAATGACAGCCCCGGATCGAGAAGCTGAATGCCAAGACAAGGATGTTGTTTTTCTTTCTTTTTTTTTACCTAGGCCCTCCTATTAGGGAGTGAGGTCCAGTTATGCTCTGATACCATGTTAGTTTTAATTCATATGAGATATGAGAGATATTCTATATATTATTACAATAATGATTGTTCCATATATAGGGAACATAAGGTGACCATCCATGAACGGATGCGTCCCTTGAATAATCAACAACTATTTATTATTATCATTTACTTATAATATACTATATTTAATAATGAATAATAATTGTATTATTAATTATTATCTTTAGAGAATGTCTTCCCGATGTCGTATAAACATCAACAAGAATATCTTCAATCACTTGATTCACCCTCTCTGTTTGTCCATCTGATTATGGATGATAAATTGTACTAAAATTCAAATTTGTTCCAAATCCATTAAATAATCCCTTCCAAATTTTTGAGGTAAATTTTGGATCTCTGTCGGACACAATTGTCTTGGGTATGCCATGTAATCGAGAAATTTCCTTCATATACACATCAACAATGTTGGCTTCCTTCTGAGTGATCTTAACTGGAATAAAATGGACAACTTTAGTAAGCTTATCCACCACTACCATGATAGAATCATGTTGCTTTTTTGTTCTGGGCAGTTTAGTGATGAAATCCATGGTTACAACTTCCCATTTCCACTCAGGAATGGGTAATGGCTGTAGAAAACTATCTCGGTGTCTATGCTCATACTTTACCTTTTGACATTCCAAACATTTGGCAATAAAATCAACAATCTCTTTCTTCATGCCTGGCCAATAATATTGGCTTTTGACAGCTGTAATATTTTTCTGATATCCTGGGTGCCCAACATAAGGTACATTATTCATTTCTCTCAATATCATATTTTTCAATTCCTGAGAATTTGGTACATAAATTCTTCCCCTGTACATGAGAATTTCATCCTTATCTAGCTTGTATTCTTCAATTTTTTGTTCTAAATTACCTTGCTGTAATTTTTCCACTAATTCCTTTTATTGCAAATCTAAATTTGCAGCCTCTGAAATTCTATGTTTAAAATCTGATTGATACATGCTAATGGTTGTAGCATGCATTTCATGTACTCTTATGTTGAGGGAATCAACCAATTTTTTCTCTTCCCCCTTGATTTGCTTTATATCAAAGTCATATTCACTTAAAAATTCTAACCATCTGCTTTGCCTAGAATTTAGAGTTGGCTGATCAAATAAATATTTCATACCATTATGGTTTGTTCTTAGCTCAAACCTTTTCCCCATGAGGTAGTGTCTCCATTTCCTCAATGCATACACTATGACTACCAACTTCAAATCATGAGTGGCATAGTGTATTTCATGCTCCTTCAACTTCCTTGATTCATAACATATAACAAACCCATTTTGAGTGAGGACTCCACCAAGTCCTTCTTTACATGCATCTGTGCATACAATGAAGTCTTCATTTGGGTCTTCAATCCTTAGTATTGGAGAACTTGTTAATAACTGTTTCAAGTGTTGGAAACTCTTTTCACAATCCAATGTCCATTGAAACTTCACACCCTTTCTTTCAAAGGAAGTGATTGGGTGTGAAATCTTTGAGAATCCTTCAATAAATATTTTGTAGTATCCTGCAAGGCCCATGAATGATCTCATATCTATCACATTCTTTGGAACTGACCATTCTCTAATGTCTTATATCCTCTCAGGATCCACTGCCATCCCATCCTTTGAAATGATATGTCCTAAATAATGAATTTGTTTCTGATAAAATGAGCACTTGTTCAATTTGGAATACAATTGATTCTCCCTTAATACTTGCAACACCATCCTCAAATGATGCTCATGTTTTTCTTCTAACTTGGATTATATAAGAATTTCATCCGAAAATACAATGACAAAATTGTCTAAATATTCTCGGAAAACACCATTCATTAAGAACATGAAAGCAGCTGATGCATTTGACAACCCAAATGGCACCACTGTGAACTCATAATGACCATACCTTTTCCTGAAGGAAGTCTTGCTGATATATTTATCTTTAATCCTTACCTGATGGTATCCTGACCCAAGATCTATCTTTGAAAAGATCTTTGCATCCTTCAATTGATCAAAGAGATCATCAATCCTTGGCAGAGGATACTTGTTCTTTACAGTCACTTTATTCAACTGTTTGAAGTCAATGCACAATCTTAATGTTCCATATTTATTCTTCACAAAAAAGACTGGGGCACCCCAAAGTGACACACTTGGGCATATATACCCCTTCTTCAAAAGTTCTTCAAGCTGCATTTGCAGCTCCTTCAACTCTGGTGTACTCATTCTGTAAGGATTCTTTGACACTGCAGCTGCTCCAGGAATTAAATTTATAGAGAAATCAATATCTCTCTTTGGGGGTAATCCTGGTAACTCCTTGAACACATCTTCAAAATCTTCTAGGACTACATGATCTTTCAAATTTGGCACCTTATCTTTAGGTGTCTCTTCCATATGTGTTGCAAATAATTGAGACCCTTTCCTATAACATTTCTTCAGCTGCAATGCTGAAATTTCTCTGATGGTTACTGCCCTAGAAATTCCCTCACTTTCCTTAGTTTCCCTTCCTCATCCAAGCAAGTAAATTCTTTGTTACGACAGTCTAGGATAGCATGATGTCGGTCCAACCAATCCATCCCAATTAGAAAGTCATAGGAACCTAAAGGCAAGATGTTCGAATTTGCCATGGTGTTCATTCCATTCATGTCCATAATACATGACTTAACCATCTCATTAATTTTTCTTTTGGCTACTGTGGCTAGTTGCACCAACCAAGATTTTCCATGCTTGCTTCTTGGAAAATGAAAACTTTTCACCATCTTAGGATCTATATAACTATGACTAGCTCCTGAATCAACTAAAATAGCAATGGTTTGGTTGTTAATCATACCTTCTAGTTCAATCATATGTGATTGATACTATGCTTTCTTGTTATCCAGGGCTACATATATCCTTGGCACATTTATGTCCATTTCCTCCACTATTTCATCTTCATGTACATTGTGAAAAGTTCTCCCTTGTTCACCTCTGTGAGGACAATCTATGTACATATGATCTCCTTTAAAACCCCAACATTGAATAGGTGGCTTCCTTGGCCTTTGACCCACTGGCTTAATCATTTTGGGTTCTCTAGAAGTTGGCTGTCCTGGAGTATTATTTCTAAAGAATGGTGGATTATCTCCCTTCTTCCTCTAATCCATCTTGAACTTCTTTTTGTCTTCCCAAGATTTTTGGAAAGTTGGCCTTGCTTTTTGCTGATCATAACGGCATTTAGCTCACCTTATTCTCTCCTCCAATGTATTTAGATCATGATACTATATTTTTTCATTGATGAATGATGGAAATCCACTCAAATACCTTTGAATCTTAACTGTCTCATCCATGATGAAAGAGACGTACTTCAACAGTTCTAGAAACCTTCTCTCATATTCATCAATGGTCATACTCCCAAGCTTGAGTTCAAAGAAATCTTTCATTTTCTTGTCATAGTATCTCTTAGTCAAGTATTTCTTCTCAAAATACTTTTTTAATTCTCTCCAAGTAACACATTTCTCTTTAATGTGTTTCACCTGCACAAGTTGATCCCACCACATGGATGACTTTCCCTTGAGTTGATAGATAACAATTCTACCTTCTACATGAGAAGAATAATTATGCAATTGAAAATACTTTCTCATGCCCAGCAACCATGTCTTTGCATATTCTTCCTTCTTTTGCTCACCATCAAATGTAGGAGGTTTGATTTTGTTCATTTCTCCTCGTATATCATCCACCCCAGAAATCTTATTCATGTTTTCATTCCTTCCTTCTCCATGTCCATTGGAGTTTGTTCCTTTAATGCCCAAATGGACATCCACCCCTCTAATCTCATCCTCCTGACTGTAAGTCCCATGTGCCTCTTCCATTACTATGGACTCTGTTTTGATCTTGATATGATCTATTTTTTGTTAACTCTGCAAAATGTGTAGCCAACAAAACTTTATCGGGCTTAATGTGTTCAACAATTTCATGAAAATTATGAACCATTTTGGTTCAATAATATATCAGAAATATTTATTCTGATTTCTTGAAAAATTGGATGTTCAAATAAATTTTCTGGGTGGATAATTATATTCCACTATCCAATACCTTTCCAACGCTTTCTCCCATGCTCAATTCTGAGTCTCGAGCATAAAGTTATGGTTATTTGAAAATTGACCATTAACTTTTCTGTTCATTTTTCAACTTGGCGCAACTTCGCGCTATAATTATGCATGTTCACACCTACTCCATTTGAAGTTTCATAGGATCTCAATTGGGTTTCTTAATATACATATTATTTACATTCTATCCAAGTTTCACCTTTTTCCGGGTCCTTGGCTGCTAGTTACAGTCTGTTGAAGTTCTAGGCCAATTTGTGTTTTTGGCCTAGAATGATACAGGTACCTTATTTTCCATTTTAAACATTTTTAGCATGCCCATAAATTTAATTCATCTTTGGTAATGTCTTTTATGGTTCAATAGATTTCCATTGACTACTCCTGTGCCTCAATCTGATTCTGGAGCAGAAAGTTATGGCTCTTGGAAGTTAGGTGGGTCTTAAAATTTACCCTCCACTGTTTGTGCTGTAACTTTCTCATAAAAGCTTTGTTTGATGAACAATTTACACCATTAGAAATATCTATCTGATCAGTTTGGTACACCTCTTTCCTATGGTTTTTGAGTTTCTAAAAATGCTCTTAAGGCCCTCAAAAATGCGCTACAAAAAGATGACGTTCAAACAGTATAAAATGTTGCGGAAATCCATTGATTTTCCATTGTTGTTCACCCTCCAAAAAAATTTGCGTGCAAAAATTTCAACCTGTACGCCCATATATAGCATGCACAGCAACACCACAAGGTAAATCATGCTCTGTGTACCTATAACCACTGTGCATCACTTTTTTTCCGTGCAAATAACCTACACTCACTACTTTTGTGTCCTGCACCAATATCCACCACGCGTAGTTTTGGTTCTTACACTATTACCTGTTGTGCACAATTTTTGTATCACGCACTGATATTTTGCATGCATTTCCCTCTATGTGATGCACCATGAAAAAATGTAGTACGCCCTCACTGTGCACAAATACTTTGCACGCACCATTAACTGAACTTGTCGCATGACAACATTTACCCATATTGCGCGTGCACCAACCAAAATCCTCTGCACTCTGCTAATACTGAGCACATCATGCGCGTACCTTATTATGTATATTTACACCACACAATGCTAAATTTATCATGTGCTTCTGTACACCAACATGTTTCCGCACGTCGCCAAACTTTACCGCGCGCACCCGCACAACATATTTTTCCGCACGATGCCAAAATTTAGCGTGGACACTAGCATGCCAACATTTTCTGTGCAATGCCCAATTTTCACATATCACAAGATTTTTACTGTGCATCATGCATTTTTAGTGCACCCCTCTACATACATTCATTTATATGTGCAACAATTTCCTTGTGAATTCCGCCGCAGAAATTGGGGATTTTTCCTAACCTTTTCTCCAATTTACCATAGACATTCTGCAACTATGAAATTCATTCAATTTCACCCCGATAAAACTCGTCCAACCTATGCAACAACAAATCGTTATGGGTTGACATTTCTGGAACGAATTTACCCAAAATCAATTCATGAATTGAGAATTTTAATTACTAAATTTGCTCCATCTGTCATGGCTTCACTGTAACATCAAATTTGACCAATTCTAGGTATGAATTTGCTAGAACAGATATTAAACCCGTGATATCTCACCACTTGGTCAAATTTATCGATTTTCCCATGAATTTAAGAACAAAAATTGGGGCTTTTCCCAATTCAGCGTCGTTGTTTCTAAAATTTATCATGGACATTCTGCAACTCGAAATTTGGCCACTTTGAAATAAATTCTCTATGAAATTTCGCTTCAACTCAGCTTGCTTGGCCATCTAGGCTCAGTGTTGAAAACAGAAGCTCTGATACCATGTTGTAACATCCCCGACCATCCATGTCGAACCACACTACGCCAGAGAACTCTTTTGTTCTCTCTTTGCAGAACATACTGTAACATACCCAATATCAAAATGAGTTATGCCACATAAATGCTTTGAACTGCACACAATTAAAATATATACACACAGAACTTTTTTGGAAGCATTATATATAAAACATAAACCTAAAAATACATCTATAAATACAAAGATTCACATTGAAATAGAAGTAACATATACATGCAGCATATACAAGAAATACCCATAAAAATAAACACAGTTATAACAACACATATGATAACCCATAAAAATAAGCACGTAAATAACAATGCAACATGTAAATTTATCACACAATTGGCACTTATATTGATAAGAATGTCACCAAATGTGTGCAGACCTTCCACAAACCTCCCAATCTTAAACCACATTGATCATCACTCTCAACAGTAAGTCACCCATGAGCTGGGACTAAACTCCACTTGGGTAAAGGGATTCCAAACCAGGAAAAAGGCTCATAGACAATAGGAAAGACTTTGTCTCAGGTGCCAACTCAAACTAACAACCTACAGTCCCTCATTTTCCACATGTCTATCCCACCCAGGAAGTGTGCCTCTTCTTTGCTCAACAATCCTTTGGTTGTCCCACTTCCTTTCGGGGCATAAGCAATAGGCCGGATAGGAGGTCTCAGAGCACTATAGTTGAAGTTTAGCACCTTCAGGAAATCAATTCCCATCAATTCTCTCACCCAGAGAATTTCTCACAGGCCTGACAACCCACCTCTTCAATATCCCATGGGTCTGACAACTCATTTCTCCAGTCTAGCTCCCAAGCTAACCAGGTACACCGACACAAAATTGTTATGGATACCAGTTCAGGTACAGTGATAGGAATGTATGAAGGATAATTGACTGCGTGAGTGAAATGGTCATGGAATCATGGCTGGAGATCACTGAATGATGGATGAATCCCTAGAGAGAATGATGGGAATGAACTAAGTCCAAAAAATATGTATGCATGTCCCCAACTTGACACGTGTCATGTTGGGAGCTACTTTGGCCCACTTGTCCCCAGCTTTGGAACTTAGGATAAAATAATTATCCATACTTTATGTTTTTAGAAATATTAATATAATATTCATTTTTGGCTTAAGCTCCCTAGCTTATCCCTTTTTCCTTAACTTTTAGCCCCCACCATTTCCCTAACTAGTGGAGTTTAGTCCCCCATCTCTTTTTTCATGATCGGTCTGCACACAGTGATGTATTTTATATTAATTATGAGACATATACAAAAATAGGAGCAATGGCCTTTAACATCAACGCTCTCTAACCTAATTCCAAAACATAATCATCCCAGCTTATAATAACTGGCTCACCATCCTATAAAAAAAAACATATACACAAAGGCTTGCTGGCCTAAATATCGTGCGCACTTAAGATGCAGCGCTCGGTATCCTGGAATGTGCACACTTCCTCATTTTATTGCCAGCATATGAGAATTATACCATGAAAGGTGCATACACAATGATATCAAACAACTCACCAGCTTAAGTATATTCACATTTACATTTACAAGTGGGTTCGGCCTAGGGATATTACACTTTAGGATTGTATAAAATAGGTAGTGTTCTTAGTATTTTTTCAACTAGCTCGTTGTCTCACACTTCTAATCCCAAACCTATGATTGCATTAACAATATCATCAACTCACCTGCATGGGTGTAGACCGATTGGCAAGTGTCGTGTAAATGGAAGGAAATATGTAAAAAAGAGGTCTCAAGGTCGATTCTCACCCCGATTTACCTGGAGGGCATGCTTGCGGGTTGTACGTTCCTCCCTAGGGGTTATAAGGAAGCCAACAGGATTCGACCCCGTGTCACGTGAATACAATACTATCGTTGTTACCGATTCTCCTAGTTACAAAAAAAAAAAAACTGTAGTATACCTAGGGAGGTAATATGGGGTACCTAGGGAGGTACCCAATGGGAATGTAGTTATGTGTTATTAGTGGAAGCCAATTAATATATGGGAATGTAGTCATTCAATGTAAGGTGGACTAGGTCCACTATATTAATAAAAGCCCACTATGGTAGTTGGATGTAATAAATGTGAGAAGGCTCTCTAGAAGGTTCCTAGGAGATAGGGAGAGCTATATAAAGAAGTGTAGGTAATGTAATAAAACATAGTGAAGAATATTGTGATTGTACAAGAAATGATTGCTTGAGTAGTTTTATCCTTCCATAAGGATTAATATATGGTGTTACCCTACCTCAAGGGTTTTCTCTATTTCTTGTGTTCATGTTATGGTGAATGGTTTATGGTTTATTCTTGGTATTATTGAAGTATATTTGCAGATCAAGGGTTTCTATAATAAAGTTGTGGTTTCTTCTATCTTGCTTTGTGGATATATTGTGTATTCAATATTTGTGGTGATTATATTTGTAGATCTATTCAGGTTCTTAACAATTGGTATCAGAGCACTTTCCTTGGGTAGACATTGTGGGCAAATATTTTTTATTTTTGCAGATTTTTTTTCGGAGCAGAAAAAAGAGGGTCGCAACATTCTCAAAGTTTTCGGTATATTTTTGTACAAAATTTGCATGAAATGGTTGTATATTTGAGTTCCTCTCGGAAAAACACCCAATTTGAAAAAAAAAAATCATCCAAAATGGAGTCCGGAAAGTCAAGATATTGAAGTTTTAAAATCTGCAAATTTTCAGGATTTTTTCCGCGGACGGCAGCGAGACATTTTTTATTTCTATATCATCTGGAGGCTGAATTTTCCCAAATAAATTACATATCTGAGTTCCTCTCACAATTTCACCCAATTTCAAAAAAAAAATCAACCAAAACGGAGTCTGGGAAGTGAAGTTATGAGCATTTTAACTTCAACGGTAGGGTTTTTTCAGAAAAAACCGCGATTTTCTGTCGTAACTTATTGGGTGAGTTCATAGGATGCTCAGATGACTATTTCTTCTCAAAACCTGAAAGAAATTCTTGAATCATTCAAAGCCCAATTGTTTCACACATTGGATGACAGATTAGATGCATTTGTACATGGCCTCACAGATAGTCTCACAAACAGCCTCACAGACGGCATCAATGATAGTTTTCGTAGTATTCAAGATTCATTGAATAACATGCAGGAGAGATTTCTTATGGAGGGCCTCAGTGTTAAGAACCAAACATCAATATAGCATAGAAAAACCTCAAGAAAATTACTCAACGCCTTGAAAAAGAGATAATATCAGATAATAAGCCTCTTCGAGGGGGCAACCTCCTTTTACCCCACTTAAATGTTCAAGTACAAGATGA